>OX422220.1:192539446-193139446 GCA_949130495.1 Sambucus nigra
GACCAATGTGACTCGTAGGAACCGACCGCGTAGTCACGGGGATCCCGATTGGAGTGTACGACGTAAATTTGGAAAAATTTAGACTTAAGCATAAAAACATGCAGTCGATGGGTGAAAATGCAAAACAGCCATAAAACGGTCCCGTAAGAGTCACGAACACCTCGCAGGGTACCAATGTGACTCGTAGGAACCGACCGCGTAGTCACGGGGAACCCGATTGGAGTGTACGACGTAAATTTGGAAAAATTTAGACTTAAGCATAAAAACATGCAGTCGATGGGTGAAAATGCAAAACAGCCATAAAACGGTCCCGTA
Organism: Sambucus nigra; assembly: GCA_949130495.1. Taxonomy (NCBI): domain Eukaryota; kingdom Viridiplantae; phylum Streptophyta; class Magnoliopsida; order Dipsacales; family Adoxaceae; genus Sambucus; species Sambucus nigra. The sequence goes on from OX422220.1 coordinate 192,539,762, forward strand.
AGAGTCACGAACACCTCGAAGGGTACCAATGTGACTCGTAGGAACCGACCGCGTAGTCACGGAGATCCCGGTTGGAGTGTACGACGTAAATTTGTATAAAATTACACTTAAGCATAAAAACATGCCATCGAAGGGTGAAAACATAAAACACCCATAAAACGGTCCCGTAAGTGTCACGAACACCTCGCACGGGACCAATGTGACTCGTAGGAACCGACCGCGTAGTCTCGGGGCTCCCGGTTTGAGTGTACGACGTAAATTTTAAAAAAATTAGACTTAAGCATAAAACATGCCATCGAATGGTGAAAACATAAAACGAGCATAAAATGGTCCCGAAAGTGTCACGAACACCTCGCACGGGACCAATGTGACGCGTAGGAACCGACCGCGTAGTCACGGGTCTCCCGGTTGGAGTGTACGACGTAAATTTGTAAAAATTTAGACTTAAGCATAAAAACATGCCATCGAAGGGTGAAAACATAAAACGAGCATAAAACGGTCTCGTAAGAGTCACGAACACCTCGCACGGGACCAATGTGACTCGTAGGAACCGACCGCATAGTCATGGGGATCTCGGTTGGAGTGTACGACGTAAATTTGCAAAAATTTAGACTTAAGCATGAAAACATGCCATCGATGGGTGAAAATGTAAAACAACCATAAAACGGTCCCGTAAGAGACACGAACACCTCGCACGGGACCAATGTGACTCGTAGGAACCGACCGCGTAGTCACGGGGATCCCGATTGGAGTGTACGACGTAAATTTGGAAAAATTTAGACTTAAGCATAAAAACATGCAGTCGATGGGTGAAAATGCAAAACAACCATAAAACGGTCCCGTAAGAGTCACGAACACCTCGCAGGGTACCAATGTGACTCGTAGGAACCGACCGCGTAGTCACGGGTATCCCGGTTGGAGTGTACGACGTAAATTTGTAAAAAATTACACTTAAGCGTAAAAACATGCCATCGAAGGGTGAAAACATAAAACACCCATAAAACGGTCTCGTAAGTGTCATGAACACCTCGCACGGGACCAATGTGACTCGTAGGAACCGACCGCGTAGTCACGGGGCTCCCGGTTTGAGTGTACGACGTAAATTTGCAAAAAATTAGACTTAAGCATAAAACATGCCATCGAATGGTGAAAACATAAAACGAGCATAAAATGGTCCCGAAAGTGTCACGAACACCTCGCACGGGACCAATGTGACGCGTAGGAACCGACCGCGTAGTCACGGGTCTCCCGGTTGGAGTGTACGACGTAAATTTGTAAAAATTTAGACTTAAGCATAAAAACATGCCATCGAAGGGTGAAAACATAAAACGAGCATAAAACGGTCTCTTAAGAGTCACGAACACCTCGCACGGGACCAATGTGACTCGTAGGAACCGACCGCGTAGTCATGGGGATCTCGGTTGGAGTGTACGACGTAAATTTGCAAAAATTTAGACTTAAGCATGAAAACATGCCATCGATGGGTGAAAATGTAAAACAGCCATAAAACGGTCCCGTAAGAGACACGAACATCTCGCACGGGACCAATGTGACTCGTAGGAACCGACCGCGTAGTCACGGGGATCCCGGTTGGAGTGTACGACGTAAATTTGCAAAAATTTAGACTTAAGCATGAAAACATGCCATCGATGGGTGAAAATGTAAAACAACCATAAAATGGTCCCGTAAGAGACACGAACACCTCGCACGGGACCAATGTGACTCGTAGGAACCGACCGCGTAGTCACGGGAATCTCGGTTGGAGTGTATGACGTAAATTTGCAAAAATTTAGACTTAAGCATAAAAACATGCCATAGATGGGTGAAAATGCAAAACAGCCATAAAACGGTCCCGTAAGAGTCACGAACACCTCGCACGGTACCAATGTGACTCGTAGGAACCGACCGCGTAGTCACGGGGATCCCGGTTGGAGTGTACGACGTAAATTTGTAAAAAATTACACTTAAGCATAAAAACATGGCATCGAAGGGTGAAAACATAAAACACCCATAAAACGGTCCCGTAAGTGTCACGAACACCTCGCACGGGACCAATGTGACTCGTAGGAACCGACCGCGTAGTCACGGGGCTCCCGGTTGGAGAGTACGACGTAAATTTGCAAAAATTTAGACTTAAGCATAAAAACGTGCCATTGAAGGGTGAAAACGTAAAAGAGCCATAAAACGGTCCCGAAAGAATCACGAACACCTCGCACGGGACCAATGTGACTCGTAGGAACCGACCGCGTAGTCGCGGGGATCCCGGTTGGAGTGTACGATGTAAATTTGTAAAAAAATACACTTAAGCATAAAAACATGCCATCGAAGGGTGAAAACATAAAACAGCAATAAAACGGTCCCGTAAGTGTCACGAACACCTCGCACGGGACCAATGTGACTTGTAGGAACCGACCGCGTAGTCTCGGGGCTCCCGGTTTGAGTGTACGACGTAAATTTGCAAAAAAATAGACTTAAGCATAAAACATGACATCGAATGGTGAAAACGTAAAACGAGCATAAAACGGTCCCGAAAGTGTCACAAACACCTCGCACGGGACCAATGTGACTCGTAGGAACCGACCGCGTAGTCATGGGTCTCCCGGTTGGAGTGTACGACGTAAATTTGTAAAAATTTAGACTTAAGCATTAAAACATGCCACCGAAGGTTGAAAACATAAAACGAGCAGAAAACGGTCTCGTAAGAGTCACGAACACCTCGCACGGGACCAATGTGACTCGTAGGAACCGACCGCGTAGTCATGGGGATCTCGGTTGGAGTGTACGACGTAAATTTACAAAAATTTAGACTTAAGCATGGAAACATGCCATCGATGGGTGAAAATGTAAAACAACCATAAAACGGTCCCGTAAGAGACACGAACACCTCGCACGGGACCAATGTGACCCGTAGGAACCGACCGCGTAGTCACGGGGATCCCGATTGGAGTGTACGACGTAAATTTGGAAAAATTTAGACTTAAGCATAAAAACATGCAGTCGATGGGTGAAAATGCAAAACAGCCATAAAACGGTCCCGTAAGAGTCACGAACACCTCGCAGGGTACCAATGTGACTCGTAGGAACCGACCGCGTAGTCACGGGGATCCCGGTTGGAGTGTACGACGTAAATTTGTAAAAAATTACACTTAAGCATAAAAACATGCCATCGAAGGGTGAAAACATAAAACACCCATAAAACGGTCCCGTAAGTGTCACGAACACCTCGCACGGGACCAATGTGACTCGTAGGAACCGACCGCGTAGTCACGGGGCTCCCGGTTTGAGTGTACGACGTAAATTTGCAAAAAATTAGACTTAAGCATAAAACATGCCATCGAATGGTGAAAACATAAAACGAGCATAAAATGGTCCCGAAAGTGTCACGAACACCTCGCACGGGACCAATGTGACGCGTAGGAACCGACCGCGTAGTCACGGGTCTCCCGGTTGGAGTGTACGACGTAAATTTGTAAAAATTTAGACTTAAGCATAAAAACATGCCATCGAAGGGTGAAAACATAAAACGAGCATAAAACGGTCTCGTAAGAGTCACGAACACCTCGCACGGGACCAATGTGACTCGTAGGAACCGACCGCGTAGTCATGGGGATCTCGGTTGGAGTGTACGACGTAAATTTGCAAAAATTTAGACTTAAGCATGAAAACATGCCATCGATGGGTGAAAATGTAAAACAACCATAAAACGCTCCCGTAAGAGACACGAACACCTCGCACGGGACCAATGTAACTCGTAGGAACCGACCGCGTAGTCACGGGGAACCCGATTGGAGTGTACGACGTAAATTTGGAAAAATTTAGACTTAAGCATAAAAACATGCAGTCGATGGGTGAAAATGCAAAACAGCCATAAAACGGTCCCGTAAGAGTCACGAACACCTCGCAGGGTACCAATGTGACTCGTAGGAACCGACCGCGTAGTCACGGGGATCCCGGTTAGAGTGTACGACGTAAATTTGTAAAAAATTACACTTAAGCATAAAAACATGCCATCGAAGGGTGAAAACATAAAACACCCATAAAACGGTCTCGTAAGTGTCACGAACACCTCGCACGGGACCAATGTGACTCGTAGGAACCGACCGCGTAGTCACGGGGCTCCCGGTTTGAGTGTACGACGTAAATTTGCAAAAAATTGGACTTAAGCATAAAACATGCCATCGAATGGTGAAAACATAAAACGAGCAAAAAATGGTCCCGAAAGTGTCACGAACACCTCGCACGGGACCAATGTGACGCGTAGGAACCAACCGCGTAGTCACGGGTCTCCCGGTTGGAGTGTAGGACGTAAATTTGTAAAAATTTAGACTTAAGCATAAAAACATGCCATCGAAGGGTGAAAACATAAAACGAGCATAAAACGGTCTCTTAAGAGTCACGAACACCTCGCACGGGACCAATGTGACTCGTAGGAACCGACCGCGTAGTCATGGGGATCTCGGTTGGAGTGTACGACGTAAATTTGCAAAAATTTAGACTTAAGCATGAAAACATGCCATCGATGGGTGAAAATGTAAAATAGCCATAAAACGGTCCCGTAAGAGACACGAACACCTCGCACGGGGCCAATGTGGCTCGTAGGAACCGACCGCGTAGTCACGGGGATCCCGGTTGGAGTGTACGACGTAAATTTGCAAAAATTTAGAATTAAGCATGAAAACATGCCATCGATGGGTGAAAACGTAAAACAACCATAAAATGGTCCCGTAAGAGACACGAACACCTCGCACGGGACCAATGTGACTCGTAGGAACCGACCGCGTAGTCACGGGGATCTCGGTTGGAGTGTACGACGTAAATTTGCAAAAATTTAGACTTAAGCATAAAAACATGCCATCGATGGGTGAAAATGCAAAACAGCCATAAAACGGTCCCGTAAGAGTCACGAACACCTCGCACGGTACCAATGTGACTCGTAGGAACCGACCGCGTAGTCACGGGGATCCCGGTTGGAGTGTACGACGTAAATTTGTAAAAAATTACACTTAAGCATAAAAACATGCCATCGAAGGGTGCAAACATAAAACACCCATAAAACGGTCCCGTAAGTGTCACGAACACCTCGCACGGGACCAATGTGACTCGTAGGAACCGACCGCGTAGTCACGGGGCTCCCGGTTTGAGTGTACGACGTAAATTTGCAAAAAAATAGACTTAAGCATAAAACATGCCATCGAATGGTGAAAACATAAAACGAGCATAAAAAGGTCCCGAAAGTGTCACGAACACCTCGCACGGGACCAATGTGACGCGTAGGAACCGACCGCGTAGTCATGGGTCTCCCGGTTGGAGTGTACGACGTAAATTTATAAAAATTTAGACTTAAGCATAAAAACATGTCATCGAAGGGTGAAAACATAAAACGAGAATAAAACGGTCCCGTAAGAGTCACGAACACCTCGTACGGGATGAATGTGACTCGTAGGAACCGACCGCGTAGTCACGGGGATCTCGGTTGGAGTGTACGACGTAAATTTACAAAAATTTAGACTTAAGCAAGAAAACATGCCATCGATGGGTGAAAACGTAAAACAGCAATAAAACGGTCCCGTAAGAGACACGAACACCTCGCACGGGACCAATGTGACTCGTAGGAACCGACCGCGTAGTCACGGGGCTCCCGGTTGGAGTGTACGACGTAAATTTGCAAAAATTTAGACTTAAGCATAAAAACATGCCATCGATGGGTGAAAACACAAAACAACCATAAAACGGTCCCGTAAGAGTAACGAACACCTCGCACGGGACCAATGTGACTCGTAGGAACTGACCGCGTAGTCACAGGGATCCCGGTTGGAGTGTACGACGTAAATTTGTAAAAAATTACACTTAAGCATAAAAACATGCCATCGAAGGGTGAAAACATAAAACACCCATAAAACGGTCCCGTAAGTGTCACGAACACCTCGCACGGGACCAATGTAACACGTAGGAAACGATCGCGTAGTCACGGGGCTCCCGGTTTGAGTGTACGACGTAAATTTGCAAAAAATTAGACTTAAGCATAAAATATGCCATCGAATGGTGAAAACGTAAAACGAGCATAAAACGGTCCCGAAAGTGTCATGAAAACCTCGCACGGGACCAATGTGACTCGTAGGAACCGACCACGTAGTCACGGGTCTCCCGGTTGGAGTGTACGACGTAAATTTGTAAAAATTTAGACTTAAGCATTAAAACATGCCATCGAAGGGTGAAAACATAAAACAGCCTTAAAACGGTCCCGTAAGCGTCACGAACACCTCGCACGGGACCAATGTGACTCATAGGAACCGACCGCGTAATCATGGAGCTCCTGGTTAGAGTGTACGACGTAAATTTGTAAAAAAATAGACTTAAGAATAAAAACATGCCATCGAAGGGTGAAAATGTAAAACGAGCATAAAACGGTCCCGTTAGTGTCACGAACACCTCGCACGGAACCAATGTGACTCGTAGGAACTGACCGCGTAGTCACGGGGCTTTCGGTTGGAGGGTACAATGTAAATTTGCAAAAATCTAGACTTAAGCATATAAACATGCCATCGACGGGTGAAAACGTAAAACAACCATAAAACGGTCCCCTAAGTGTCATGAACACCTCGCACGAGACCAATGTGACTCGTAGGAACCGACCGCGTAGTCACGGGGATCCCGGTTGGAGTATACGACTTTAATTTGGAAAAAATTACACTTAAGCATAAAAACATGCCATCGAAGGGTGAAAATATAAAATGAGCATAAAACGGTCCCGTAAGTGTCACGAACACCTCGCACGGGAGCAATGTGACTCGTAGGAACCAACCGCGTAATCACGGGGCTCCCGGTTGGAGTGTACGACGTAACTTTGCAAAAATTTAGACTTAAGCATAAAAACATGCCATCGATGGGTGAAAATGTAAAACAGCAATAAAACGGTCCCCTAAGAGACACGAACACCTCGCACGAGACCAATGTGACTCGTAGGAACCGACCGCGTAGTCACGGGGCTCCCGGTTGGAGTGTACGACGTAAATTTGCAAAAATTTAGACTTAAGCATAAAAACATGCCATCGATGGGTGAAAACGCAAAACAGCCATAAAATGGTCCCGTAAGAGTAACGAACACCTCGCACGGGACCAATGTGACTTGTAGGAACCGACCGCGTAGTCACGGGGATCCCGGTTGGAGTGTACGACGTAAATTTGTAAAAAATTACACTTAAAAATAAAAACATACCATCGAAGGGTGAAAACATAAAACAGCCATAAAACGGTCCCGTAAGTGTCACGAACACCTCGCACGGGACCATTGTGACTCGTAGGAACCGACCGCGTAGTCACGGGGATCCCGGTTGGAGTGTACGACTTAAATTTGCAAAAAATTACACTTAAGCATAAAAACATGCCATTGAAGGGTGAAAATGTAAAAGAGCCATAAAACGGTCCCGTAAGTGTCACGAACACCTCGCACGGGACCAATGTGACTCGTAGGAACCGACCGCGTAGTCACGGGGCTTCCGGTTTGAGTGTACGACGTAAATTTGCAAAAAATTAGACTTAAGCATAAAACATGCCATCGAATGGTGAAAACATAAAACGAGCATAAAATGGTCCCGAAAGTGTCACGAACACCTCGCACGGGACCAATGTGACGCGTAGGAACCGACCGCGTAGTCACGGGTCTCCCGGTTGGAGTGTACGACGTAAAGTTGTAAAAATTTAGACTTAAGCATAAAAACATGCCATCGAAGGGTGAAAACATAAAACGAGCATAAAACGGTGTCGTAAGAGTCACGAACACCTCGCACGGGACCAATGTGACTCGTAGGAACCGACCGCGTAGTCATGGGGATCTCGGTTGGAGTGTACGACGTAAATTTGCGAAAATTTAGACTTAAGCATGAAAACATGCCATCGATGGGTGAAAATGTAAAACAACCATAAAACAGTCTCTTAAGAGTCACGAACACCTCGCACGGGACCAATGTGACTCGTAGGAACCGACCGCGTAGTCATGGGGATCTCGGTTGGAGTGTACGATGTAAATTTGCAAAAATTTAGACTTAAGCATGAAAACATGCCATCGATGGGTGAAAATGTAAAACAGCCATAAAACGGTCCCGTAAGAGACACGAACACCTCGCACGGGACCAATGTGACTCGTAAGAACCGACCGCGTAGTCACGGGGATCCCCGTTGGAGTGTACGACGTAAATTTGCAAAAATTTAGACTTAAGAATAAAAACATGCCATCGATGGGTGAAAACGCAAAACAACCATAAAACGGTCCCGTAAGAGACACGAACACCTCGCACGGGACCAATGTGACTCGTAGGAACCGACCGCGTAGTCACGGGGATCCCGGTTGGAGTGTACGACGTAAATTTGTAAAAAATTACACTTAAGCATAAAAACATGCCATCGAAGGGTGAAAACATAAAACACCCATAAAACGGTCCCGTAAGTGTCACGAACACCTCGCACGGGACCAATGTGACTCGTAGGAACCGACCGCGTAGTCACGGGGCTTCTGGTTGGAGTGTACGACGTAAATTTGTAAAAAATTACACTTAAGCATAAAAACATACCATCGAAGGGTGAAAACATAAAACGAGCATAAAATGGTCCCGAAAGTGTCACGAACACCTCGAACGGGACCAATGTGACGTGTAGGAACCGACCGCGTAGTCATGGGTCTCCCGGTTGGAGTGTACGACGTAAATTTATAAAAATTTAGACTTAAGCATAAAAACATGTCATCGAAGGGTGAAAACATAAAACGAGAATAAAACGGTCCCGTAAGAGTCACGAACACCTCGTACGGGATGAATGTGACTCGTAGGAACCGACCGCGTAGTCACGGGGATCTCGGTTGGAGTGTACGACGTAAATTTGCAAAAATTTAGACTTAAGCAAGAAAACATGCCATCGATGGGTGAAAACGTAAAACAGCAATAAAACGGTCCCGTAAGAGACACGAACACCTCGCACGGGACCAATGTGACTCGTAGGAACCGACCGCGTAGTCACGGGGCTCCCGGTTGGAGTGCACAACGTAAATTGGCAAAAATTTAGACTTAAGCATAAAAACATGCCATCGATGGGTGAAAACACAAAACAACCATAAAACGGTCCCGTAAGAGTAACGAACACCTCGCACGGGACCAATGTGACTCGAAGGAACTGACCGCGTAGTCACGGGGATCCCGGTTGGAGTGTACGACGTAAATTTGTAAAAAATTACACTTAAGCATAAAAACATGCCACCGAAGGGTGAAAACATAAAACACCCATAAAACGGTCCCGTAAGTGTCACGAACACCTCGCACGGGACCAATGTAACACGTAGGAAACGACCGCGTAGTCACGGGGCTCCCGGTTTGAGTGTACGACGTAAATTTGCAAAAAATTAGACTTAAGCATAAAATATGCCATCGAATGGTGAAAACGTAAAATGAGCATAAAACGGTCCCGAAAGTGTCACGAACACCTCGCACGGGACCAATGTGACTCGTAGGAACAGACCGCGTAATCATGGAGCTCCTGGTTAGAGTGTACGACGTAAATTTGTAAAAAAATAGACTTAAGAATAAAAACATGCCATCGAAGGGTGAAAATGTAAAACGAACATAAAACGGTCCCGTTAGTGTCACGAACACCTCGCACGGGACCAATGTGACTCGTAGGAACTGACCGCGTAGTCACGGGGCTTTCGGTTGGAGGGTACAATGTAAATTTGCAAAAATCTAGACTTAAGCATATAAACATGCCATCGACGGGTGAAAATATAAAACAACCATAAAACGGTCCCGTAAGTGTCACGAACACCTCGCACGAGACCAATGTGACTCGTAGGAACCGACCGCGTAGTCACGGGGATCCCGGTTGGAGTGTACGACTTAAATTTGGAAAAAATTACACTTAAGCATAAAAACATGCCATCGAAGGGTGAAAATATAAAATGAGCATAAAACGGTCCCGTAAGTGTCACGAACACCTCGCACGGGAGCAATGTGACTCATAGGAACCAACCGCGTAATCACGGGGCTCCCGGTTGGAGTGTACGACGTAACTTTGCAAAAATTTAGACTTAAGCATAAAAACATGCCATCGATGGGTGAAAATGTAAAACAGCAATAAAACGGTCCCCTAAGAGACATGAACACCTCGCACGAGACCAATGTGACTCGTAGGAACCGATCGCGTAGTCACGGGGCTCCCGGTTGGAGTGTACGACGTAAATTTGCAAAAATTTAGACTAAAGCATAAAAACATGCCATCGATGGGTGAAAACGCAAAACAGCCATAAAATGGTCCCGTAAGAGTAACGAACACCTCGCACGGGACCAATGTGACTTGTAGGAACCGACCGCGTAGTCACGGGGATCCCGGTTGGAGTGTACGACGTAAATTTGTAAAAAATTACACTTAAAAATAAAAACATACCATCGAAGGGTGAAAACATAAAACAGCCATAAAACGGTCCCGTAAGTGTCACGAACACCTCGCACGGGACCATTGTGACTCGTAGGAACCGACCGCGTAGTCACGGGGATCCCGGTTGGAGTGTACGACTTAAATTTGCAAAAAATTACACTTAAGCATAAAAACATGCCATTGAAGGGTGAAAACGTAAAAGAGCCATAAAACGGTCCCGTAAGTGTCACGAACACCTCGCACGGGACCAATGTGACTCGTAGTAACCAACCGCGTATTCACGGGGATCCCGGTTAGAGTGTACGACGTAAATTTGTAAAAAATTACACTTAAGCATAAAAACATGCCATCGAAGGGCGAAAACATAAAACAGCCATAAAACGGTCCCGTAAGTGTCACGAACACCTCGCACGGGACCAATGTGACTCGTAGGAACAGACCGCGTAGTCACGGGGCTCCCGGTTTGAGTGTACTACGTAAATTTGCAAAAAATTAGACTTAAGAATAAAAACATGCCATTGAAGGGTGAAAATGTAAAACGAGCATAAAACGGTCCCGTTAGTGTCACGAACACCTCGCACGGGACCAATGTGACTCGTAGGAACTGACCGCGTAGTCACGGGGCTTTCGGTTGGAGGGTACAATGTAAATTTGCAAAAATTTAGACTTAAGCATATAAACATGCCATCGACGGGTGAAAACGTAAAACAGCCATAAAACGGTCCCGTAAGTGCCACGAACACCTCGCATGAGACCAATGTGACTCGTAGGAACCGACCGGGTAGTCACGGGGATCCCGGTTGGAGTGTACGACTTAAATTTGGAAAAAATTACAGTTAAGCATAAAAACATGCCAACGAAGGGTGAAAATGTAAAATGAGCATAAAATGGTCCCGTAAGTATCACGAACACCTCGCACGGGACCAATGTGACTCGTAGGAACCAACCGCGTAATCACGGGGCTCCCGGTTGGAGTGTACGGCGTAACTTTGCAAAAATTTAGACTTAAGCATAAAAACATGCCATCGATGGGTGAAAATATAAAGCAGCAATAAAACGGTCCCGTAAGAGACACGAACACCTCGCACGAGACCAATGTGACTCGTAGGAACCGACCGCGTAGTCACGGGGCTCCCGGTTGGAGTCTACGACGTAAATTTGCAAAAATTTAGACTTAAGCATAAAAACATGCCATCGATGGGTGAAAATGCAAAACAGCCATAAAACGGTCCCGTGAGAGTAACGAACACCTCGCACGGGACCAATGTGACTTGTACGAACCGACCGCGTAATCACGGGGATCCCGGTTGGAGTGTACGACGTAAATTTGTAAAAAATTACACTTACGAATAAAAACATACCATCGAAGGGTGAAAACATAAAACAGCCATAAAACGGTCCCGTAAGTGTCACGAACACCTCGCACGGGACCATTGTGACTCGTAGGAACCGACTGCGTAGTCACGGGATCCCGGTTGGAGTGTACGACTTAAATTTGCAAAAAAATACACTTAAGCATAAAAACATGCCATTGAAGGGTGAAAACGTAAAAGAGCCATAAAACGGTCCCGTAAGTGTCACGAACACCTCGCACGGGACCAATGTGACTCGTAGGAACCAACCGCGTATTCACGGGAATCCCGGTTGGAGTGTACGACGTAAATTTGTAGAAAAATACACTTAAGCATAAAAACATGCCATCGAAGGGAGAAAACATAAAACAGCCATAAAACGGTCCCGTAAGTGTCACGAACACCTCGCACGGGACCAATGTGACTCATAGGAACTGACCGCGTAGTCACGGGGCTCCCGGTTTGAGTGTACGACGTAAATTTGCAAAAAATTAGACTTAAGCATAAAACATGCCATCGAATGGTGAAAATGTAAAACAAGCATAAAACGGTCCCGAAAGTGTCACGAACACCTCGCACGGGACCAATGTGACTCGTAGGAACCGATCGCGTACTCACGGATCTCCCGGTCGGAGTGTACGACGTAAATTTGTAAAAATTTAGACTTAAGCATTAAAACATGCCATCGAAGGGTGAAAACATAAAACGAGCATAAAACGGTCCCGTAAGAGTCACGAACACCTCGCACGGGACAAATGTGACTCGTAGGAACCGATCGCGTAGTCACGGGGATCTCGGTTGGAGTGCACGACGTAAATTTGCAAAAAATTAGACTTACGCATGAAAACATTCCATCGATGGGTGAAAATGTAAAACAGCCATAAAACGGTCCCGTAAGAGACACGAACACCTCGCACTGGCCCAATGTGACTCGTAGGAACCGACCGCGTAGTCACGGGGATCCCGGTTGGAGTGTACCACGTAAATTTGCAAAAATTTAGACTTAAGCATAAAAACATGCCATCGATGGGTGAAAACGCAAAACAGTCATAAAACGGTCCCGTAAGAGTCACGAACACCTCGCACGGGACCAATGTGACTCGTAGGAACTGACCGCGTAGTCACGGGGATCCCGGTTGGAGTGTACGACGTAAATTTGTAAAAAATTACACTTAAGCATAAAAACATGCCATCGAATGGTGAAAACATAAAACACCCATAAAACGGTCCCGTAAGTGTCACGAACACCTCGTACGGGACCAATGTAACACGTAGGAAATGACCGCGTAGTCACGGGGCTCCCGGTTTGAATGTACGACGTAAATTTACAAAAAATTAGACTTAAGCATAAAACATGCCATCGAATGGTGAAAACGTAAAACGAGCATAAAATGGTCCCGAAAGTGTCACGAACACCTCGCACGGGACCAATGTGACTCGTAGGAACCGACCGCGTAGTCACGGGTCTCCCGGTTGGAGTGTACGACGTAAATTTGTAAAAATTTAGACTTAAGCATTAAAACATGCCATCGAAGGGTGAAAATATAAAACAGCCTTAAAACGGTCTCGTAAGTGTCACGAACACCTCGCACGGGACCAATGTGACTCGTAGGAACCGACCGCGTAATCACGGAGCTCCTGGTTAGAGTGTACAACGTAAATTTTTAAAAAAATAGACTTAAGCATAAAAACAAGCCATCGAAGGGTGAAAATATAAAACGATCATAAAACAGTCCCGTAAGTGTCACGAACACCTCGCACGGGACCAATGTGACTCGTAGAAACCGACCGTATAGTCACGGGGCTTTCGGTTGGAGTGTACGACTTAAATTTGCAAAAAATTACACTTAAGCATAAAAAATGCCATCGAAGGGTGAAAACGTAAAATGAGTATAAAACGGTCCCGTAAGTGTCATGAACACCTCGCACGGGACCAATGTGACTCGTAGGAACCAACATCGTAGTCACGGGGCTCCCGGTTGTAGTGTACGACGTAAATTTGCAAAAAAATAGACTTAAGCATAAAACATGCCATCGAATGGTGAAAACGTAAAACGAGCATAAAACGGTCCCGAAAGTGTCACGAACACCTCGCACGGGACCAATGTGACTCGTAGGATCCGACCACGTAGTCACGGATCTCCCGGTTGGAGTGTACGACGTAAATTTGTAAAAATTTAGACTTAAGCATTAAAACATGCCATCGAAGGGTGAAAACATAAAACATCCTTAAAACGGTCCCGTAAGTGTCACGAACACCTCGCACGGGACCAATGTAACACGTAGGAACCGACCGCGTAGTCACGGGGCTCCCGGTTTGAGTGTACGACGTAAATTTGCAAAAAATTACACTTAAGCATAAAACATGCCATCGAATGGTGAAAACCTAAAACGAGCATAAAACGGTCCCGAAAGTGTCACGAACACCTCGCACGGGACCAATGTGACTCGTAGGAATCGACCACGTAGTCACGGGTCTCCTGGTTGGAGTGTACGACGTAAATTTGTAAAAATTTAGACTTAAGCATTAAAACATGCCATCGAAGGGTGAAAACATAAAACAGCCATAAAACGGTCCCGTAAGCGTCACGAACACCTCGCACGGGACCAATGTGACTCATAGGAACCGACCGCGTAATCACGGAGCTCCTGGTTAGAGTGTACGACATAAATTTGTAAAAAAATAGACTTAAGAATAAAAACATGCCATCGAAGGGTGAAAATGTAAAACGAGCATAAAACAGTCCCATAAGTGTCACGAACACCTCGCACGGGACCAATGTGACTCGTAGGAACCGATCGCGTAGTCACGGGGATCCCGATTGGAGTGTACGACTTAAACTTGGAAAAAATTACACTTAAGCATAAAAACATGCCATCGAAGGGTGAAAATGTAAAATGAGCATAAAACGGTCCCGTAAGTGTCACGAACACCTCGCACGGGACCAATGTGACTCGTAGGAACCGACCGCGTAATCACGGGGCTCCCGGTTGGAGTGTACGACGTAACTTTGCAAAAATTTAGACTTAAGCATAAAAACATGCCATCGATGGGTGAAAACATAAAACAGCAATAAAACGGTCCCGTAAGAGACACGAACACCTCGCACGGGACCAATGTGACTCGTAGGAACCGACCGCGTAGTCACGGGGCTCCCGATTGGAGTGTACGACGTAAATTTGCAAAAATTTAGACATAAGCATAAAAAGATGCCATCGATGGGTGAAAATGCAAAACAACCATAAAACGGTCCCGTAAGAGTCACGAACACCTCGCCCGGGACCAACGTGACTCGTAGGAACCGACCGCGTAGTCACGGGGATCCCGGTTGGAGTGGACGACATAAATTTGTAAAAAATTACACTTAAGCATAAAAACATGCCATTGAAGGGTGAAAACGTAAAACGGCCATAAAACGGTCCCGTAAGTGTCACGAACACCTCGCACGGGACCAATGTGACTCGTAGGAACCGACCGCGTAGTCACAGGGATCCCGGTTGGAGTGTACGACTTAAATTTTCAAAAAATTACACTTAAGCATAAAAACATGCCATCGAAGGGTGAAAACGTAAAACGAGCATAAAACGGTCCCGTAAGTGTCATGAACACCTCGCACGGGACCAATGTGACTCGTAGGAACCAACCGCGTATTCATGGGGATCCCGATTGGAGTGTACGACGTAAATTTATAAAAAATTACACTTAAGCATAAAAACATGCCATCGAAGGGTGAAAACATAAAACAGCCATTAAACGGTCCCGTAAGTGTCACGAACGCCTCGCACGGGACCAATGTGACTCGTAGGAACCGACCGCGTAGTCACGGGGCTCCCGATTTGAGTGTACGACGTAAATTTGCATAAAATTAGACTTAAGCATAAAACATGCCATTGAATGGTGAAAATGTAAAACGAGCATAAAACGGTCCCGAAAGTGTCACGAACACCTCGCACGGGACCAATGTGACTCGTAGGAACCGACCGCGTTGTCACGGGTCTCCCGGTTGGAGTGTACGACGTAAATTTGTAAAAATTTAGACTTAAGCATTAAAACATGCCATCGAAGGGTGGAAACATAAAACGAGCATAAAACGGTCCCGTAAGAGTCACGAACACCTCGTACGGGACCAACGTGACTCGTAGGAACCGACCGCGTAGTCACGGGGATCTCGGTTGGAGTGTACGACGTAAATTTACAAAAATTTAGACTTAAGAATGAAAACATGCCATCGATGGGTGAAAACGTAAAACAGCCATAAAACGGTCCCGTAAGAGACACGAACACCTCGCACGGGACCAATGTGACTCGTAGGAACCGACCGCGTAGTCACGGGGATCCCGGTTGGAGTGTACGACTTAAATTTGCAAAAAATTACACTTAAGCATAAAAACATGCCATTGAAGGGTGAAAACATAAAAGAGCCATAAAACGGTCCCGTAAGTGTCACGAACACCTCGCACGGGACCAATGTGACTCGTAGTAACCAACCGCGTATTCACGGGGATCCCGGTTGGAGTGTACGACGTAAATTTGTAAAAAATTACACTTAAGCATAAAAACATGCCATCGAAGGGCGAAAACATAAAACATCCATAAAACGGTCCCGTAAGTGTCACGAACACCTCGCACGGGACCAATGTGACTCGTAGGAACAGACCGCGTAGTCACGGGGCTCCCGGTTTGAGTGTACGACGTAAATTTGCAAAAAATTAGACTTAAGAATAAAAACATGCCAGCGAAGGGTGAAAATGTAAAACGAGCATAAAACGGTCCCGTTAGTGTCACGAGCACCTCGCACGGGACCAATTTGACGCGGAGGAACCGACCGCGTAGTCACGGGTCTCCCGGTTGGAGTGTACGACGTAAATTTGTAAAAATTTAGACTTAAGCATTAAAACATGCCATCGAAGGGTGAAAACGTAAAACAGCCATAAAACGGTCCCGTAAGAGTCACGAACACCTCGTACGGGACCAATGTGACTCGTAGGAACCGACCGCGTAGTCACGGGGCTCCCGATTGGAGTCTACGACGTAAATTTGCAAAAATTTAGACTTAAGCATAAAAACATGCCATCGATGGGTGAAAACGCAAAACAACCATAAAACGGTCTCGTAAGAGTCACGAACATCTCGCACGGGACCAATGTGACTCGTAGGAACTGACCGCGTAGTCACGGGGATCCCGGTTGGAGTGTACGACGTAAATTTGTAAAAAATTACACTTAAGCATAAAAACATGCCATCGAAGGGTGAAAAAAAAACAGCCATAAAACGGTCCCGTAAGTGTCACGAACACCTCGCACGGGACCAATGTGACTCGTAGGAACCGACCGCGTAGTCACGGGGCTCCCAGTTTGAGTGTACGACGTAAATTTGCAAAAAAATAGACTTAAGCATAAAACATGCCATCGAATGGGGAAAACGTAAAACGAGCATAAAACGGTCCCGAAAGTGTCACGAACACCTCGCACGGGACCAATGTGACTCCTACGAACCGACCGCGTAGTCACGGGTCTCCCGGTTGGAGTGTACGACGTAAATTTGTAAAAATTTAGACTTCAGCATTAAAACATGCCATCGAAGGGTGAAAACATAAAACAGCCTTAAAACGGTCCCGTAAGTGTCACGAACACCTCGCACGGGACCAGTGTGACTCGTAGGAACCGACCGCGTAATCACGGAGCTCCTGGTTAGAGTGTACGACGTAAATTTGTTAAAAAATAGACTTAAGCATAAAAACATGCCATCGAAGGGTGAAAATGTAAAACGAGCATAAAACGGTCCCGTAAGTGTCACGAACACCTCGCACGGGACCAATGTGACTCGTAGGAACCGACCGCGTTGTCACGGGGCTTTCGGTTGGAGGGTACAATGTTTATTTTTAAAAATTTAGACTTAAGCATATAAACATGCCATCGACGGGTGAAAACGTAAAACAGACATAAAACGGTCCCGTAAGTGTCACGAACTCCTCGCACGGGACCAATGTGACTCGTAGGAACCGACCGCGTAGTCACGGGGATCCCGATTGGAGTGTACGACGTAAATTTGCAAAAATTTAGACTTAAGCATAAAAACATGCCATCGGTGGGTGAAAATGCAAAACAGCCATAAAACGGTCCCGTAAGTGTCACGAACACCTCGCACGGGACCAATGTGACTCGTAGGAACCGACCGCGTAGTCACGGGGCTCCCGATTTGAGTGTACGACGTAAATTTGCATAAAATTAGACTTAAGCATAAAACATGCCATCGAATGGTGAAAATGTAAAACGAGCATAAAACGGTCCCGAAAGTGTCACGAACACCTCGCACGGGACCAATGTGACTCGTAAGAACTGACCGCGTTGTCACGGGTCTCTCGGTTGGAGTGTACGACGTAAATTTGTAAAAATTTAGACTTAAGCATTAAAACATGCCATCGAAGGGTGAAAACATAAAACGAGCATAAAACGGTCCCGTAAGTGTCACGAACACCTCGTACGGGACCAATGTGACTCGTAGGAACCGACCGCGTAGTCACGGGGCTCCCGATTGGAGTGTACGACGTAAATTTGCAAAAATTTAGACTTAAGCATAAAAAGATGCCATCGATGGGTGAAAATGCAAAACAACCATAAAACGGTCCCGTAAGAGTCACGAACACCTCGCCCAGGACCAACGTGACTCGTAGGAACCGACCGCGTAGTCACGGGGATCCCGGTTGGAGTGGACGACATAAATTTGTAAAAAATTACACTTAAGCATAAAAACATGCCATTGAAGGGTGAAAACATAAAACGGCCATAAAACGGTCCCGTAAGTGTCACGAACACCTCGCACGGGACCAATGTGACTCGTAGGAACCGACCGCGTAGTCACAGGGATCCCGGTTGGAGTGTACGACTTAAATTTTCAAAAAATTACACTTAAGCATAAAAACATGCCATCGAAGGGTGAAAACGTAAAACGAGCATAAAACGGTCCCGTAAGTGTCATGAACACCTCGCACGGGACCAATGTGACTCGTAGGAACCAACCGCGTATTCACGGGGATCCCGATTGGAGTGTACGACGTAAATTTATAAAAAATTACACTTAAGCATAAAAACATGCCATCGAAGGGTGAAAACATAAAACAGCCATTAAACGGTCCCGTAAGTGTCACGAACGCCTCGCACGGGACCAATGTGACTCGTAGGAACCGACCGCGTAGTCACGGGGCTCCCGATTTGAGTGTACGACGTAAATTTGCATAAAATTAGACTTAAGCATAAAACATGCCATTGAATGGTGAAAATGTAAAACGAGCATAAAACGGTCCCGAAAGTGTCACGAACACCTCGCACGGGACCAATGTGACTCGTAGGAACCGACCGCGTTGTCACGGGTCTCCCGGTTGGAGTGTACGACGTAAATTTGTAAAAATTTAGACTTAAGCATTAAAACATGCCATCGAAGGGTGGAAACATAAAACGAGCATAAAACGGTCCCGTAAGAGTCACGAACACCTCGTACGGGACCAACGTGACTCGTAGGAACCGACCGCGTAGTCACGGGGATCTCGGTTGGAGTGTACGACGTAAATTTATAAAAATTTAGACTTAAGAATGAAAACATGCCATCGATGGGTGAAAACGTAAAACAGCCATAAAACGGTCCCGTAAGAGACACGAACACCTCGCACGGGACCAATGTGACTCGTAGGAACCGACCGCGTAGTCACGGGGATCCCGGTTGGAGTGTACGACTTAAATTTGCAAAAAATTACACTTAAGCATAAAAACATGCCATTGAAGGGTGAAAACGTAAAAGAGCCATAAAACGGTCCCGTAAGTGTCACGAACACCTCGCACGGGACCAATGTGACTCGTAGTAACCAACCGCGTATTCACGGGGATCCCGGTTGGAGTGTACGACGTAAATTTGTAAAAAATTACACTTAAGCATAAAAACATGCCATCGAAGGGCGAAAACATAAAACAGCCATAAAACGGTCCCGTAAGTGTCACGAACACCTCGCACGGGACCAATGTGACTCGTAGGAACAGACCGCGTAGTCACGGGGCTCCCGGTTTGAGTGTACGACGTAAATTTGCAAAAAATTAGACTTAAGAATAAAAACATGCCAGCGAAGGGTGAAAATGTAAAACGAGCATAAAACGGTCCCGTTAGTGTCACGAGCACCTCGCACGGGACCAATTTGACGCGGAGGAACCGACCGCGTAGTCACGGGTCTCCCGGTTGGAGTGTACGACGTAAATTTGTAAAAATTTAGACTTAAGCATTAAAACATGCCATCGAAGGGTGAAAATGTAAAACAGCCATAAAACGGTCCCGTAAGAGTCACGAACACCTCGTACGGGACCAATGTGACTCGTAGGAACCGACCGCGTAGTCACGGGGCTCCCGATTGGAGTCTACGACGTAAATTTGCAAAAATTTAGACTTAAGCATAAAAACATGCCATCGATGGGTGAAAACGCAAAACAACCATAAAACGGTCTCGTAAGAGTCACGAACATCTCGCACGGGACCAATGTGACTCGTAGGAACTGACCGCGTAGTCACGGGGATCCCGGTTGGAGTGTACGACGTAAATTTGTAAAAAATTACACTTAAGCATAAAAACATGCCATCGAAGGGTGAAAAAAAAACAGCCATAAAACGGTCCCGTAAGTGTCACGAACACCTCGCACGGGACCAATGTGACTCGTAGGAACCGACCGCGTAGTCACGGGGCTCCCAGTTTGAGTGTACGACGTAAATTTGCAAAAAAATAGACTTAAGCATAAAACATGCCATCGAATGGGGAAAACGTAAAACGAGCATAAAACGGTCCCGAAAGTGTCACGAACACCTCGCACGGGACCAATGTGACTCCTAGGAACCGACCGCGTAGTCACGGGTCTCCCGGTTGGAGTGTACGACGTAAATTTGTAAAAATTTAGACTTCAGCATTAAAACATGCCATCGAAGGGTGAAAACATAAAACAGCCTTAAAACGGTCCAGTAAGTGTCACGAACACCTCGCACGGGACCAGTGTGACTCGTAGGAACCGACCGCGTAATCACGGAGCTCCTGGTTAGAGTGTACGACGTAAATTTGTTAAAAAATAGACTTAAGCATAAAAACATGCCATCGAAGGGTGAAAATGTAAAACGATCATAAAACGGTCCCGTAAGTGTCACGAACACCTCGCACGGGACCAATGTGACTCGTAGGAACCGACCGCGTTGTCACGGGGCTTTCGGTTGGAGGGTACAATGTTTATTTTTAAAAATTTAGACTTAAGCATATAAACATGCCATCGACGGGTGAAAACGTAAAACAGACATAAAATGGTCCCGTAAGTGTCACGAACTCCTCGCACGGGACCAATGTGACTCGTAGGAACCGACCGCGTAGTCACGGGGATCCCGATTGGAGTGTACGACGTAAATTTGCAAAAATTTAGACTTAAGCATAAAAACATGCCATCGGTGGGTGAAAATGCAAAACAGCCATAAAACGGTCCCGTAAGTGTCACGAACACCTCGCACGGGACCAATGTGACTCGTAGGAACCGACCGCGTAGTCACGGGGCTCCCGATTTGAGTGTACGACGTAAATTTGCATAAAATTAGACTTAAGCATAAAACATGCCATCGAATGGTGAAAATGTAAAACGAGCATAAAACGGTCCCGAAAGTGTCACGAACACCTCGCACGGGACCAATGTGACTCGTAAGAACTGACCGCGTTGTCACGGGTCTCTCGGTTGGAGTGTACGACGTAAATTTGTAAAAATTTAGACTTAAGCATTAAAACATGCCATCGAAGGGTGAAAACTTAAAACGAGCATAAAACGGTCCCGTAAGAGTCACGAACACCTCGTACGGGACCAATGTGACTCGTAGGAACCGACCGCGTAGTCACGTGGATCTCGGTTGGAGTGTACGACGTAAATTTACAAAAATTTAGACTTAAGAATGAAAACATGCCATCGATTGGTGAAAACGTAAAACAGCCATAAAACGGTCCCGTAAGAGACACGAACACCTCGCACGGGACCAATGTGATTCGTAGGAACCGACCGTGTAGTCACGGGGATCCCGGTTGGAGTGTACGACGTAAATTTGCAAAAATTTAGACTTAAGCATAAAAACATGCCATCGAAGGGTGAAAATGTAAAACGAGCATTAAACGGTCCCGTAAGTGTCATGAACACCTCGCACGGGACCAATGTGACTCGTAGGAATCGACCGCGTAGTCACGGGACTTTCGGTTGGAGGGTACAATGTTTATTTGCAAAAATTTAGACTTAAGCATATAAACATGCCATCGACGGGTGAAAACGTAAAACAGACATAAAACGGTCCCGTAAGTGTCACAAACTCCTCGCACGGGACCAATGTGACTCGTAGGAACCGACCGCGTAGTCTCGGGGCTCCCGGTTTGAGTGTACGACGTAAATTTGCAAAAAATTAGACTTAAGCATAAAACATGCCATCGAATGGTGAAAACATAAAACGAGCATAAAACGGTCCTGAAAGTGTCACGAGCACCTCGCACGGGACCAATGTGACGCGTAGGAACCGACCGCGTAGTCACGGGTCTCCCGGTTGGAGTGTACGACGTAAATTTGTAAAAATTTAGACTTAAGCATTAAAACATGCCATCGAAGGGTGAAAACATAAAACGAGCATAAAACGGTACCGTAAGAGTCACGAACACCTCGTACGTGACCAATGTGACTCGTAGGAACCGACCGCGTAGTCACGGGGATCTCGGTTGGAGTGTACGACGTAAATTTACAAAAATTTAGACTTAAGCATGAAAACATGCCATCGATGGGTGAAAACGTAAAACAACAATCAAACGGTCCCGTAAGAGACATGAACACCTCGCACGGGACCAATGTGACCCGTAGGAACCGACTGCGTAGTCACGGGGCTCCCGATTGTAGTCTATGACGTAAATTTGCAAAAATTTAGACTTAAGCATAAAAACATGCCATCGGTGGGTGAAAATGCAAAACAGCCATAAAACGGTCCCGTAAGTGTCACGAACACCTCGCACGGGACCAATGTGACTCGTAGGAACCGACCGCGTAGTCACGGGGCTCCCGATTTGAGTGTACGACGTAAATTTGCATAAAATTAGACTTAAGCATAAAACATGCCATCGAATGGTGAAAATGTAAAACGAGCATAAAACGGTCCCGAAAGTGTCACGAACACCTCGCACGGGACCAATGTGACTCGTAAGAACTGACCGCGTTGTCACGGGTCTCTCGGTTGGAGTGTACGACGTAAATTTGTAAAAATTTAGACTTAAGCATTAAAACATGCCATCGAAGGGTGAAAACATAAAACGAGCATAAAACGGTCCCGTAAGTGTCACGAACACCTCGTACGGGACCAATGTGACTCGTAGGAACCGACCGCGTAGTCACGGGGCTCCCGATTGGAGTGTACGACGTAAATTTGCAAAAATTTAGACTTAAGCATAAAAAGATGCCATCGATGGGTGAAAATGCAAAACAACCATAAAACGGTCCCGTAAGAGTCACGAACACCTCGCCCAGGACCAACGTGACTCGTAGGAACCGACCGCGTAGTCACGGGGATCCCGGTTGGAGTGGACGACATAAATTTGTAAAAAATTACACTTAAGCATAAAAACATGCCATTGAAGGGTGAAAACATAAAACGGCCATAAAACGGTCCCGTAAGTGTCACGAACACCTCGCACGGGACCAATGTGACTCGTAGGAACCGACCGCGTAGTCACAGGGATCCCGGTTGGAGTGTACGACTTAAATTTTCAAAAAATTACACTTAAGCATAAAAACATGCCATCGAAGGGTGAAAACGTAAAACGAGCATAAAACGGTCCCGTAAGTGTCATGAACACCTCGCACGGGACCAATGTGACTCGTAGGAACCAACCGCGTATTCACGGGGATCCCGATTGGAGTGTACGACGTAAATTTATAAAAAATTACACTTAAGCATAAAAACATGCCATCGAAGGGTGAAAACATAAAACAGCCATTAAACGGTCCCGTAAGTGTCACGAACGCCTCGCACGGGACCAATGTGACTCGTAGGAACCGACCGCGTAGTCACGGGGCTCCCGATTTGAGTGTACGACGTAAATTTGCATAAAATTAGACTTAAGCATAAAACATGCCATTGAATGGTGAAAATGTAAAACGAGCATAAAACGGTCCCGAAAGTGTCACGAACACCTCGCACGGGACCAATGTGACTCGTAGGAACCGACCGCGTTGTCACGGGTCTCCCGGTTGGAGTGTACGACGTAAATTTGTAAAAATTTAGACTTAAGCATTAAAACATGCCATCGAAGGGTGGAAACATAAAACGAGCATAAAACGGTCCCGTAAGAGTCACGAACACCTCGTACGGGACCAACGTGACTCGTAGGAACCGACCGCGTAGTCACGGGGATCTCGGTTGGAGTGTACGACGTAAATTTACAAAAATTTAGACTTAAGAATGAAAACATGCCATCGATGGGTGAAAACGTAAAACAGCCATAAAACGGTCCCGTAAGAGACACGAACACCTCGCACGGGACCAATGTGACTCGTAGGAACCGACCGCGTAGTCACGGGGATCCCGGTTGGAGTGTACGACTTAAATTTGCAAAAAATTACACTTAAGCATAAAAACATGCCATTGAAGGGTGAAAACGTAAAAGAGCCATAAAACGGTCCCGTAAGTGTCACGAACACCTCGCACGGGACCAATGTGACTCGTAGTAACCAACCGCGTATTCACGGGGATCCCGGTTGGAGTGTACGACGTAAATTTGTAAAAAATTACACTTAAGCATAAAAACATGCCATCGAAGGGCGAAAACATAAAACAGCCATAAAACGGTCCCGTAAGTGTCACGAACACCTCGCACGGGACCAATGTGACTCGTAGGAACAGACCGCGTAGTCACGGGGCTCCCGGTTTGAGTGTACGACGTAAATTTGCAAAAAATTAGACTTAAGAATAAAAACATGCCAGCGAAGGGTGAAAATGTAAAACGAGCAAAAAACGGTCCCGTTAGTGTCACGAGCACCTCGCACGGGACCAATTTGACGCGGAGGAACCGACCGCGTAGTCACGGGTCTCCCGGTTGGAGTGTACGACGTAAATTTGTAAAAATTTAGACTTAAGCATTAAAACATGCCATCGAAGGGTGAAAACGTAAAACAGCCATAAAACGGTCCCGTAAGAGTCACGAACACCTCGTACGGGACCAATGTGACTCGTAGGAACCGACCGCGTAGTCACGGGGCTCCCGATTGGAGTCTACGACGTAAATTTGCAAAAATTTAGACTTAAGCATAAAAACATGCCATCGATGGGTGAAAACGCAAAACAACCATAAAACGGTCTCGTAAGAGTCACGAACATCTCGCACGGGACCAATGTGACTCGTAGGAACTGACCGCGTAGTCACGGGGATCCCGGTTGGAGTGTACGACGTAAATTTGTAAAAAATTACACTTAAGCATAAAAACATGCCATCGAAGGGTGAAAAAAAAACAGCCATAAAACGGTCCCGTAAGTGTCACGAACACCTCGCACGGGACCAATGTGACTCGTAGGAACCGACCGCGTAGTCACGGGGCTCCCAGTTTGAGTGTACGACGTAAATTTGCAAAAAAATAGACTTAAGCATAAAACATGCCATCGAATGGGGAAAACGTAAAACGAGCATAAAACGGTCCCGAAAGTGTCACGAACACCTCGCACGGGACCAATGTGACTCCTAGGAACCGACCGCGTAGTCACGGGTCTCCCGGTTGGAGTGTACGACGTAAATTTGTAAAAATTTAGACTTCAGCATTAAAACATGCCATCGAAGGGTGAAAACATAAAACAGCCTTAAAACGGTCCAGTAAGTGTCACGAACACCTCGCACGGGACCAGTGTGACTCGTAGGAACCGACCGCGTAATCACGGAGCTCCTGGTTAGAGTGTACGACGTAAATTTGTTAAAAAATAGACTTAAGCATAAAAACATGCCATCGAAGGGTGAAAATGTAAAACGATCATAAAACGGTCCCGTAAGTGTCACGAACACCTCGCACGGGACCAATGTGACTCGTAGGAACCGACCGCGTTGTCACGGGGCTTTCGGTTGGAGGGTACAATGTTTATTTTTAAAAATTTAGACTTAAGCATATAAACATGCCATCGACGGGTGAAAACGTAAAACAGACATAAAATGGTCCCGTAAGTGTCACGAACTCCTCGCACGGGACCAATGTGACTCGTAGGAACCGACCGCGTAGTCACGGGGATCCCGATTGGAGTGTACGACGTAAATTTGCAAAAATTTAGACTTAAGCATAAAAACATGCCATCGGTGGGTGAAAATGCAAAACAGCCATAAAACGGTCCCGTAAGTGTCACGAACACCTCGCACGGGACCAATGTGACTCGTAGGAACCGACCGCGTAGTCACGGGGCTCCCGATTTGAGTGTACGACGTAAATTTGCATAAAATTAGACTTAAGCATAAAACATGCCATCGAATGGTGAAAATGTAAAACGAGCATAAAACGGTCCCGAAAGTGTCACGAACACCTCGCACGGGACCAATGTGACTCGTAAGAACTGACCGCGTTGTCACGGGTCTCTCGGTTGGAGTGTACGACGTAAATTTGTAAAAATTTAGACTTAAGCATTAAAACATGCCATCGAAGGGTGAAAACTTAAAACGAGCATAAAACGGTCCCGTAAGAGTCACGAACACCTCGTACGGGACCAATGTGACTCGTAGGAACCGACCGCGTAGTCACGTGGATCTCGGTTGGAGTGTACGACGTAAATTTACAAAAATTTAGACTTAAGAATGAAAACATGCCATCGATTGGTGAAAACGTAAAACAGCCATAAAACGGTCCCGTAAGAGACACGAACACCTCGCACGGGACCAATGTGATTCGTAGGAACCGACCGTGTAGTCACGGGGATCCCGGTTGGAGTGTACGACGTAAATTTGCAAAAATTTAGACTTAAGCATAAAAACATGCCATCGAAGGGTGAAAATGTAAAACGAGCATTAAACGGTCCCGTAAGTGTCATGAACACCTCGCACGGGACCAATGTGACTCGTAGGAATCGACCGCGTAGTCACGGGACTTTCGGTTGGAGGGTACAATGTTTATTTGCAAAAATTTAGACTTAAGCATATAAACATGCCATCGACGGGTGAAAACGTAAAACAGACATAAAACGGTCCCGTAAGTGTCACAAACTCCTCGCACGGGACCAATGTGACTCGTAGGAACCGACCGCGTAGTCTCGGGGCTCCCGGTTTGAGTGTACGACGTAAATTTGCAAAAAATTAGACTTAAGCATAAAACATGCCATCGAATGGTGAAAACATAAAACGAGCATAAAACGGTCCTGAAAGTGTCACGAGCACCTCGCACGGGACCAATGTGACGCGTAGGAACCGACCGCGTAGTCACGGGTCTCCCGGTTGGAGTGTACGACGTAAATTTGTAAAAATTTAGACTTAAGCATTAAAACATGCCATCGAAGGGTGAAAACATAAAACGAGCATAAAACGGTACCGTAAGAGTCACGAACACCTCGTACGTGACCAATGTGACTCGTAGGAACCGACCGCGTAGTCACGGGGATCTCGGTTGGAGTGTACGACGTAAATTTACAAAAATTTAGACTTAAGCATGAAAACATGCCATCGATGGGTGAAAACGTAAAACAACAATCAAACGGTCCCGTAAGAGACATGAACACCTCGCACGGGACCAATGTGACCCGTAGGAACCGACTGCGTAGTCACGGGGCTCCCGATTGTAGTCTATGACGTAAATTTGCAAAAATTTTGACTTAAGCATAAAAACATGCCATCGATGGGTGAAAACGCAAAACAACCATAAAACGGTCTCATAAGAGTCACGAACATCTCGCACGGGACCAATGTGACTCGTAGGAACTGACCGCGTAGTCACGGGGATCCCGGTTGGAGTGTACGACGTAAATTTGTAAAAAATTACACTTAAGCATAAAAACATGCCATCGAAGGGTGAAACAAAAAACAGGCATAAAACGGTCCCGTAAGTGTCACGAACGCCTCGCACGGGACCAATGTGACTCGTAGAAACCGACCGCGTAGTCACGGGGCTCCCGGTTTGAGTGTACGACTTAAATTTGCAAAAAATTAGACTTAAGCATAAAACATGCCATCGAATGGTGAAAACGTAAAATGAGCATAAAACGGTCCCGAAAGTGTCACGAACACCTCGCACGGGACCAATGTGACTCCTAGGAACCGACCGCGTAGTCACGGGTCTCCCGGTTGGAGTGTACGACGTAAATTTGTAAAAATTTAGACTTAAGCATTAAAACATGCCATCGAAGGGTGAAAACATAAAACAGCCTTAAAACGGTCCCGTAAGTGTCACGAACACCTCGCACGGGACCAATGTGACTTGTAGGAACCGACCGCGTAATCACGGAGCTCCTAGTTAGAGTGTACGACGTAAATTTGTTAAAAAATAGACTTAAGCATAAAAACATGCCATCGAAGGGTGAAAATGTAAAACGAGGATAAAACGGTCCCGTAAGTGTCACGAACACCTCGCACGGGACCAATGTGACTCGTAGGAACCGACCGCGTAGTCACGGGGCTTTCAGTTGGAGGGTACAATGTTTATTTTTAAAAATTTAGACTTAAGCATATAAACATGCCATCGACGGGTGAAAACGTAAAACAGACATAAAACGGTCCCGTAAGTGTCACGAACTCCTCGCACGGGACCAATGTGACTTGTAGGATCCGACCGCGTAGTCACGGGGATCCCGGTTGGAGTGTACGACGTAAATTTGCAAAAATTTATACTTAAGCATAAAAACATGCCATCGATGGGTGAAAACGCAAAACAGCCATAAAACGGTCCGGTAAGAGTCACGAACACCTCGCACGGGACCAATGTAACTCGTAGGAACCGATCGCGTAGTCACGGGGATCCCGATTGGAGGTACGACGTAAATTTGTAAAAAATTACACTTAAGCATAAAAACATGCATTCAAAGGGTGAAAACATAAAACAGCCATAAAACGGTCCCGTAAGTGTCACGAGTACCTCGCACGGGACCAATGTGACTCGTAGGAACCGACTGCGTAGTCATGGGGATCTCGGTTGGAGTGTACGACGTAAATTTGCAAAAATTTAGACTTAAGCATGAAAACATGCCATCGATGGGTGAAAATGTAAAACAGCCATAAAACGGTCCCGTAAGAGACACGAACACCTCACACGGGACCAATGTGACTTGTAGGAACCGACCGCGTAGTCACGGGGATCCCGATTGGAGTGTACGACGTAAATTTACAAAAATTTAGACTTAAGCATAAAAACATGCCATCGATGGGTGAAAATGTAAAACAGCCATAAAACGGTCCCGTAAGAGTCAGGAACACCTCGCACGGGACCAATGTAACTCGTAGGAACCGATCGCGTAGTCACGGGGATCCCGATTGGAGGTACGACGTAAATTTGTAAAAAATTACACTTAAGCATAAAAACATGCCATCGAAGGGTGAAAACATAAAACGAGCATAAAACGGTCTCTTAAGAGTCATGAACACCTCGCACGGGACCAATGTGACTCGTAGGAACCGATCGCGTAGTCATGGGGATCTCGGTTGGAGTGTACGATGTAAATGTGCAAAAATTTAGACTTAAGCATGAAAACATGCCATCGATGGGTGAAAATGTAAAACAACCATAAAACGGTCCCGTAAGAGACACGAACACCTCGCACGGGACCAATGTGACTCGTAGGAACCGACCGCGTAGTCACGGGGATCCCGGTTGGAGTGTACGACGTAAATTTGCAAAAATTTAGACTTAAGCATAAAAACATGCCATCGATGTGTGAAAATGCAAAACAGCCATAAAACGGTCCCGTAAGAGTCACGAACACCTCGCACGGGACCAATGTAACTCGTAGGAACCGATCGCGTAGTCACGGGGATCCCGATTGGAGGTACGACGTAAATTTGTAAAAAATTACACTTAAGCATAAAAACATGCATTCGAAGGGTGAAAACATAAAACAGCCATAAAACGGTCCCGTAAGTGTCACGAATACCTCGCACGGGACCAATGTGACTCGTAGGAACCGACTGCGTAGTCACGGGGCTCCCGGTTTGAGTGTACGACGTAAATTTGCAAAAAATTAGACTTAAGCATAAAACATGCCATCGAATGGTGAAAACATAAAACTAGCATAAAACGGTCCCGAAAGTGTCACGAACACTTCGCACGGGACCAATGTGACGCGTAGGAACCGACCGCGTAGTCACTGGTCTCTCGGTTGGAGTGTACGACGTAAATTTGTAAAAATTTAGACTTAAGCATTAAAATATGCCATCGAAGGATGAAAACGTATAACGAGCATAAAATGTTCCCGTAACAGTCACGAACACCTCGTACGGGACCAATGTGACTCGTAAGAACGGACCGCGTAGTCACGGGGATCTCGGTTGGTGTGTACGACGTAAATTTGCAAAAATTTAGACTTAAGCATGAAAACATGCCATCGATGGGTGAAAACGTAAAACAACCATAAAATGGTCCCGTAAGAGACACGAACACCTCGCACGGGACCAATGTGACTCGTAGGAACCGACCGCGTAGTCACGGGGATCTCGGTTGGAGTGTACGACGTAAATTTGCAAAAAATTAGGCTTAAGCATGAAAAGATGCCATCGATGGGTGAAAATGTAAAACAGCCATAAAACGGTCCCGTAAGAGACACGAACACCTCGCACGGGACCAATGTGACTCGTAGGAACCGACCGCGTAATCACGGGGCTCCCGGTTGGAGTGTACGACGTAAATTTGCAAAAAATTAAACTTAAGCATGAAAACATGCCATCGATGGGTGAAAACGTAAAAGAGCCATAAAACGGTCCCGTAAGAGACACGAACACCTCGCACGGGACCAATGTGACTCGTAGGAACCGACCGCGTAGTCACGGGGATACCGGTTGGAGTGTACGACGTAAATTTACAAAAAAATAGACTTAAGCATAAAGACATGCCATCGAAGGGTGAAAACCCAAAACATCCATAAAATGGTCCCGTAAGAGTCACGAAGACCTCGCACGGGACCAATGTGACTCGTAGGAACCGACCGCGTAGTCACATGGCTCCCGGTTGGAGTGTACGACGTAAATTTGTAAAAATTTAGACTTAAGCATAAAAACATGTCATCGATGGGTGAAGACGTAAAACAGCCATAAAACGGTCCCGTAAGATACATGAACACCTCGCACCGGACTAATGAGACTCGTAGGAACCGATCGCGTAGTCACGGGGTCCCGGTTGGAGTGTACGACGTAAATTTGCAAAAAAATTGACTTAAGCATAAAAACATGCCATAGAAGGGTGAAAATGTAAAACAACCATAAAACGGTCTCGTAAGAGTCACGAACAATTCGTACGGGACCAATGTGACTCGTAGGAATCGACCGTGTAGTCACGGAGCTCCTGGTTGGAGTGTATGACGTAAATTTGCAAAAAAATAGACTAAAGCATAAAACATGCCATCGAAGGGTGAAAACGTAAAACGAGCATAAAACGGTCCCGTAAGAGTCACGAACACTTCGCATGGGACCAATGTGACTCGTAGGAACCGACCGCGTAGTCACGGGGCTCCCGGTTGGAGTGTACGACGTAAATTTCCAAAAATTTAGACTTAAGCATAAAAACATGTCATCGATGGGTGAAAACGTAAAACATCCATAAAACGGTCCCGTAAGAGACACGATCACCTCGCACGGGACCAATGTGACTCGTAGGAACTGACCGCGTAGTCACGGGGCTCCCGGTTGGAGTGTACGACGTAAATTTGCAAAAAATTAGACTTAAGCATAAAAACATGCCATCGAAGGGTGAAAACTTAAAACAGTCATAAAACGGTCCCGTAAGAGTCACGAACACCTCGCACGGAACCAATGTGACTCGTAGGAATCGACCGTGTAGTCACGGAGCTCCTGGTTGGAGTCTACGACGTAAATGTGCAAAAAATTAGACTTAAGCATAAAAACATGGCATCGAAAGTTGAATACGTAAAACATCCATAAAATTTGACTTAAGCATATTATTTGATTACTGATATCTTTTTTGTTTTGTTTCTTGTGTTTTTTTGCAGGATAACATTTTTGGGTTATATTTTATTCGCGTGGAACACATGAACAAAACAATGGTTTGCGACTGGCAGATTGCTTATTTATTATTGTTTTTGATATGTGAGATTGTTGTTTTATTTTTTTTTACTGGCCGTTCGGGGTTTTGTGTTGATTAAACAGGTTGATTTTCATGTATAAACAAAGGAGACTCTGCCGAATTTTTTTAAAAATTGAATTGAATTGTTGATTTTAGAGATTTTTCAATTTTTTTAATGTCGTTCGGCATTTGTGTTCATTAAACAGGTTGGTTTTCATGTATAAACAAAGGAGACTCTGTCGAATTTTTTTAAAAATTGTATAGAATCGTTGATATGCGAGATTCTTATAGCTGTGCGGGCTTTTTAATTGATTAAACAGGTTGGTTTTCATGTATAAACAAAGGAGATTCTGTCAAATTTTTTTAAAATTTGTAAATAGTTATTGGTACGATTAACTAATATATTTGGATATTTTATTTTACTATAATATTATTTTGAAAAAATTAGTATTTATTGATTGCAGGTTGTGCACAAGAAGTTGAAGAGACGTGATTTTGAGTGTGTCTACTACATGCGGCACTAAGAGAAGTTTTTGAAGCGTGACAACCATATTTATCATCTTAATTTAGGGATGATATTTTTTTTGACACATGTATATCTTATTAATTAGTATGATTTTGTACTCATTTAAATATTTCGGCTTGAATGTAGTTTAATGGAAGAAATTATTATTGGATTCGTGCTTCAATGAATGTGGCTGATATATTGTGTTTTTGATCGAATGATTTGATTTGTAATGCATATTAGGCGTCAATTATTATTGCAACATAAAACATATAATAATATAACTATTTACGATACTTTTTTATTTATTAATTGGGACGGTTATAAACCGTCCCTAATACTTATTTGTATTAATTGAGAATACCTTTTGGGACGGTTTTTACTGTCCCTAATACCCATTTTTTGCATCAATTGAAATTACCTTTAGGGACGATTTTTACCGTCCCTAATTGGGTTGCCAGTATCTCAGTAGTATTAGGGACGGATAAACCGTCCCTAATACTATTGGCGGGAGCGGGGATTTTTTCGCGGGAACACCATTTGGGACGGTAAAATCCGTCCCTAATGTCAAATGCAGAGTGTCCATGAATTAAAATTTAGGACGGTAAAATCTGTCCCTAAAATATTTAGGACGCCTAGTATAAGAGACGAATTTTTGCCGTTGCAACAACCGTCCCTAATACCCTTTAGGGACGGTTTTTGTACTTTTAGGGACGGTTTTTTACCGTCCCTAATACTCATTTTTCTTGTAGTGAAGGGGGAGTATGTAATACCCCGCACTTTTATGGGAAATAAAATTTTCCTAAATGGGTATAATTTGAAAATTTGAGGAATTTCTCGGAATAATAATTTTTGGATTTTAGGAGTGTTAGAGGATCTCCGATTCATGTTATAACTACATTTGGGAATAAGTAGATGAGAAGGATTATTTTATTGCACATCGCAATGAGTAAAGCAACAGAGGACAATATTTTAATGGGAAACCCACATGGAGATGTGTTGGGTTAAAATAGTGAAATGTGGCCAAGTACCTCGGATGGAAATTCCGATTGCGCGGTTGGTTTCGAAATGGCCGAGAAAGTCAGAATAAAGTATCTGGGGGTATTGTTTAGGCTCCGAGAATATTTGGGCTAATAAGGACTCGTAATTGAGTAAACGAGTCATTTTTTGGGTTTAATAAGGGATAAACCTTATTTCTCCCTATAAAAGGCAAGGGATGGGTAAAGAAAATTAAGGAAAGAAATAGGAGAGGAGAGGAGGAGAGAAAAGAGGGAGAAAAGGGAGGTTCCGGCCAAACTGCACGGGATTCGACTCGGGATGGTCGGATTTTATCCACGAGGCATGTGTTTACTTACTTTATTTAATTTGGAGCATAAATATCATATGAAAATTTGGAATAACAAATCAGAAGATTTTTAGGATGGGATTTTATGAATCAAAATGGGTTTTCGGAAAATAAACGAGTAAACCCTGACTTGTATCCAATTTGAGAAATTTTAGAAATTATTGAAATCATTTGTTGGTTTTGGGTTCTAGGACGTTTAGAACCCATTTTATATGTGTACATATCGTTGTTTGAGGTTGGAGGACTTTGGGGTAGGAGATAAAAGCCTAGGAGAAGCTTCAATAGCCGAAACAGCTTCTCGGAGAAGAAGCTGTCCGAAGCGATCGATCGATAGAGGGTATAGGATCGATCGATTGACCATCAATCGATCGAGGGCCAAGAGTCGATCGATCGACCCTACAGAATTTTTGGCAATTTTGCCTAGGGTTAATTCTATTGGTTAAGTTCCAATTTTTTATTGGTTCCAACTTATTCACTTGAGGAATTAAGCATATATATAGTAATCTAGCACTAGCCATTTGGGGAAAAACTTATGGGGGCTAGGAGGGTGATATAATTGTGTGGTATTAAGGTATATTTTTTAGGAAAATTAATAAATTTGAGGATTAAAAAATTTGGGATTTCTAGAAATATAAGAGGGGACTTTTGAATAATTATTACTGGGGTGAATTGTATACCTTGGATAAATGGGGTAAAATCCAAGACTTATTTAATTGTGGATGTTCGGAGTGAGTGACACCCGAGGGAGTATTTTAGCGAGCGATTATAGCTAAATAACCATGCGAATAGGAATAAGTAAGTGTGTATGGAATTTGTGAGTAACTCCTACGAGGCGACTAGGATGAAATTTGGGTTATAGGTTAAGGATAAGTGGAGGGTATACTTATCGTACGATTATGAAAAGGGATATTTAGAGAGTATATAAATCCAAAACCACGATTAAGGTGTGAGGCATATTTAAGTAGTAAGGTACTTAAATATTATTATGAAATTGGCAATTGTAGCCATATCTACATTTGAGGAATGATAAATGTGTGTATGTATATATATATATATATGTGTGTGTGTGTGTGTGTGTGTGAAGCATACCCCCTCTAATGCTATCATTGGGAAGTTGTGCGATGAGGGTGAGCACCCTAGCTCGAGGAGCAGGGTGTGGATATTCCCCAGGTCATAGCGTCCATTGTGATATTGTGTGATTTTTTTATTATGGGTGAGACGTGGTGTGTATGTTTCGTCTCATTGTGGGGGAGGAACTATGACCGCTTCCCAGACGTTGTGTGTGTGTGTGTTGACCACGAAGTAGGTTATATTTAGTCCTACCGGTGGTCCCCAGGATGGTACGTGAGTGATGCCCTGGAAGATGATAGCATTGAGAAACCGCATCCTTGAGTTATAGCTCGTTGGGATGGTTATTATACTTATGTTTGCGACAGGTATAATTATATGCTGGATGAGTATCGTATATTGTTTGTATATGAGGACGAGCCATCATATAGTAAATCCACGTATATAAAGTGAAAAGCCTAATAAAATGTATTTTTCCCCACATCCGGTGGATTCGGATCCGGATGTATATGATAATGAATATAAAGATGTAGTATATATACAAATATATACATATATATATATATATATACATATATATATATATATATACATATATATATATATATATACATATATATATATATATATACATATATATATATATATATACATATATATATATATATATATATATATATATATATATATATATTATATGTTTATATGAGTCTTACATTTACGTCAGTGTTGAGGGTCTAATGGATCTCAACGATCGATGCTGCCAAGTAGTAGTGTATCGGGAGGTTCCTTGTTTGGATTTCGCTTCGCGAGACACCACACACACGAACTTAGCACAGTGTTGAGAATGGAGAGAAGTTTAGCCCTTAGTACTCGGGTTGTCGAGGTTTCTAGCAGACGAGTGAATTAGATTAGTTAGGCAGGGGTAGCTTAACTAGGATGTTTAGAACGAATGCGTTAGGCGTGAACTATTAGAAGAGGGGTGAGGGGTATCTCATGGGAGTGCGATACCAATTTAAATATGAGACAAAACTTATTTTTAAAAATAAAGCATTTATGCACTTGCAAAATATTTTTTACAACTCGGGTTCTGACCCGTTTTCCTATTTTTCCTTTCTTGCTATATATATTATATATATATAGGTGTCCAGACACATGGACGCCTGGGTGATAATTCCTTCGAGTCAGACGTTTGCTGCAGCAGCTGTGGATGCATGCAGGTTCATCGTAGACGCTTCTATCCTTGTAATCTAGATATGAGGTACTGTATAAACATTCAGGCTGACAACCCAATATCATTTATTTACTCTTTTGCTGCCTTTTAGTGTGGCATTCATTCTAATTGTATTATTGTTGAACCGGGTGTTCGGTTATTTTATTTCTTTCAGTTTCATTTATTTAAACTGTGCGATGGTTTTACTTATTCGGTTTGTTTAAAAAGATTTGTTAAGTAAAATTTTGACACCAGCCTAATAGGTTATTAGTAATTAATTTGGTTTTCGACAGTGATGCTAAGAATTAACCATATGCGATCCCTATTTTAATTTAGTACATGAGTGATCCCTATTTTAATCCTCTCATAAGGCACATCAACCAAGGAATCAGCCTCCACCCATTTTATGAAATAATCAACAACTACAACCAGGTACTTGAATTTTCCTTTGGTGGTCAGCAGTGATCTGATCAGGTTAATTCCCCATATAGCGAAAGGCCATGGATAAGGGTTTGGTGTTAGACTTTCTCGTGGTCTTCTGTGGATGGTAGAACATTTCTGGCATTTACCACACTTCTTGGTGAAAGCAACACTGTCTGCTTTCATAATCGGCCAGTAGTAACCTTTTATTACTATTTATTATCTTAGAGATATCCCGACTGTATGACATCCACATGAGACTTCATGCACCTCTTTGAACAAATCATTTACTGCATTTAGATTAACACAATAAAGGAGGGAAACAGTATATCTCACCGATATAGGTAGACTTTTTACAACACATAATTAACTTCTTTATACCTTATTTTTTTATCTTATTTCTCGTCGAAAAGTAACATTCCTCTTTCAATGTATTCTATGATAGGGTCCATATAAGAAGGACCTAATTCCCTAAAGATGACACTGACTTCCATCCCATCAATTCTTCTATGGGCAAGAATCTATACTGGAATTCTTTACTTGAGTTCTGTTTGAGTTACTGAAGTCAGCTAAGCAAGAGCATCTGCTCAGGCATTCTCTAGTCTGGGAATCCTCACCATCTTAACTGAAGTGAATAAAGAAATAACCTCCATATATTTTTTATGATATATCATCATAGGTTACCCTTTGACGCCATAAATTTGATGCATTTGATTAACAATCAGCTGAGAATCACTATATACCAATACTTGGTCGACGCTTAATGATGAAGCCAGTTCCAGTCCTGTAATCAATGCCTCGTACTCTGCCTCATTGTTGAAAGCCTTGAATTGGAATATCAGAGCGTATTCTACATCCAAGTTATCTAGAGTGTTGATGATGATTCCCACTCCACTTACAGTAGCACATGAGGATCCATCTACAAATAACTGCCAAATTGAAATGTCATCAAATAACTCTTCTTCTGCTAGCACTCCATGCTTGAACATCTTCTTTCTCTATTAAATTCTTTCTTGATCAGCCAATGAGTCTGGTTGATTGGCCACCATCTCTTTTTGGTTTTGAGCTAAGCTCTCTTCCAAAGAAGTCTGCTCGGTAGGCAAACTTGAATTATGTTGCTCCTCTCTGCATATGTGAATTCGATAATAAATTATGCCACTTATTGGCCTTTTATCTCAATTCTGGGTTCATAAATAATTTCATACTCTCCCATTTCAACTTTCCAAAACATTAACCTTCTAGACTTCTCAGGTTTATGCAATGCCTGTCACAGAGGCAAGTTCGTGTAGACGATAATGGTGTGACCTTGAAATATGGCCTCATTCGTCTGGAAGCTTTAATGAGAGCTTATACTAACTTCTCCAGGCGTGGGTATCTAATTTCATCTCCTCATAATGACATTCTAATATAATAAACTAGCCTTTGAACTCCTCTATATAGTCGGATTAAGGCTGAACTGACAACTGGCTTTGAAACAGCCAAGTATAAATATAGTTTTGTTCCCAAAACTGGTCAAGAAAGGAGTGGGGGAGAGCCCAAATACTTCTTCAACTACAAGAAAGTTTTCTCACATTAATCACTACACTCAAAGGTCTTTCTAATCATATTAAAGAATGGAATACATTTATCAGTTTCTTTGGAGACAAAGCGGTTCAATGCAGCTACTCTTCCTGTCAGTTTTTGAACTTCTTTCTTGTTAGTCGGGATTTCATTTCAAGCAAGTCTTTAATCTTATCAGGGTTTACTTTTATTCCCCTTTGATTGACAATGTACCCCAGGAACATTCCCTCATGTACTCCGAAGATAATTTGGTTGATTTGAGCTTCATCTGGTGCTTTTCTAATTGATCGAAGGTTTGGTCCAAGTCCGCAATGTGGTCGATAACACATTTTCTCTTAGTGATTATATCAACTACGTATACCTCCATGTTTTTTGTCGATCTTGTCTTACAAAACGTTGTTCACCAGTATCCGATAGGTAGCTCCAGCGTTTTTCAGCCTAAAAGGCATGACAATGTAATATTAAGTTCCTCAGTTGGTAATAAAGGAAGTGTTTTCCTTGTCTTTAGGTTTCATCTTAATCTGATTATAACCTGAATAAGAATCCATAAAACTAAGTAACGCATGGCCTACTGTAACATCAATCATCAATTGATCAATCCTTGGTAAAGGGAAATGATCTTTTGGGCATGCCTTATTGAGATCTATAAAATCTACACACATGCACCATTTTTTTATTTTTCATCTTGGCCATTACCACAACTAGGGTACTTGAAATCTTCAATGAACTGTGATCGCTTTAATTTCTCCACTTCCTCTTGGATTGTTGTATTATTCTCGGGGCTGAAGACTCTTCGCTTTTGCTTAATCGACTTAACATTTGTGCATATATTAAGCTTATGGCAAAGTAAGTTTGGATTAATACCCGATGTGTCTTCATGGCTCCAAGCGAACCCATTTTTCCTCTTTGAGGAATGTAATTAATTCCTATTTGAGAGAGAGAGAGAGAGAGAGAGAGAGAGAGAGAGAGAGAGAGAGAGAGAGAGAGAGATGATCTAGAATCAATTTGTGTGGTTCTTTCTGGCTTCTCGTCATCTAGTACAATAACTTTTGTTTCTACCATGACATGCCCCCTTTACCAACTTCTCTTCTTCTCAAGGATCCAGAGTGTCAATGTGGAAAGTGATTGCGCCCTTCATTTGAATTTCTTGTTAGACGACCGAAGTATAATAACATTCCCTGGCTTCTTTTTATTGCCATTTATTATGTCGGCTTTATAATTTATCAAATATTCCATGCATTGATGCACTGTGGATGGCATATCCTCTAACTACTTTATTCCCACTCTTCCTAAGATGATATTATAAGATGAAGGAATATTTTTATCTATCACAAAGAAACGAATTCTTTCTTTACTGCTCTCCGGCTAGATGTCGACTAAGACTTCCAGCTTAATTGTTCCTAATGGATATACTTTCTCTCCTACAAATCTAATTAGAGGTCTATGGTATGGTTCTAGCTTATTGTCCTTTAGCCCTAGGCCTTAGAAACAATTATAGAACATTACATCAGCTGAACTCCCATTATCAACCAAGATCCTTATAACTCTTCCATGATGAACTCTGCATGTGATAACTAACGAATCGTCTTGAGGGTAAAGGACCCCACTCAGATCATTTATGGAAAATGCGATAACCAGCCTGTCTCTGTTTTCTTTCCTTGGTCGACTATCACTAGATTTAGCCATATCAATTTTTCTGACAGTTGGGCAAGACTTAGCCTTATTCAAATAATCTTTCCTTTCTGTAATCACGTCTCCTCCTCCAGTATCTCCTCCTGTGATGAAGTGGCAACCAAAGGATATCATGCCGACCTCCACCTATGGTTCATCAAGTTTTTTCAAAAATTCTAGATCTTCTTCAAAATCATTATTTTTGGTCCTTTTGTTGTCTTTTCTTTCTCAGGCATGAGATTCAGACCTCCTCTGATCATCTCGGTTGCCATTTCGATCAACAAACTTGCTTAATTTTCCCATTCGAATAAGATTTTCAATCTCATTCTTTAGTGCAATGAAACTGTTGGTGTTGTGCCCATGATCCTTGTGGAAATCAGAATACTTGGACTTATCCCTCTTATTGGGGGTGTCTTCAACTTTCCAGTCCAATTCAATTCTCTGTTCCCTTTGATCTCATCCAGGATGTGGTGAACACCCTTATTGAGTGGGGTATATTCATCGTACTTCTTGATCCGATCCATCTTTTTATCTTTCTGATCCTTCTTAAAAGAATTGGATTTTTTTTTACCTTCACCCTTGGTCTCAAGAGTTTCCTTGGCTGCCATAGCTTCCTCGGCACTCATTATTTTTCCAGCTTTAGCCATTAGTTCTGTCATGGTTTTGGGTGGATTCTTCGCTAAAGCATACTAGAGATCTTTATTGAGCAACCCAGTCATAAGTGCTGCAATGGATGTTTTCTCCTCATAGTTCACCACCTCTAGTTTTTCATTATTAAAACGTGTAATATATTTTCTAGTGCTTTCTCCTGAATTTTGTCGCACAGTCAAAAGATGAGTGACACTCTCGATCGGACTAGACCCAAAATAAAAGTTCTATGAGTAATTCAGCTAACTGGTGAAAACTAGAAATTTTACCTTTTGGGATATTATTATACCAGATTTGGGCTGGCCCTATGATAGAACTAAAGAAAGATCTACATCTCATTTCATCGGGCACTGAGTAGATGTCGGAAATAACTTGATATTCCTCTATGTGATGGACTGGATTAGTTTTCCCATCATACTTGGGAATGACCATTGGTGAATTGAACTTGGAAGGTGTGGGGTATTCCACAATACCCTGAATAAAAGGTGAGCCTTTAACGAAACTCCTTTGCAATGGATTTTTGGTTATGGGCATTTCACCTAGCCGATCTTCCAACCGTTGCATGGATCCCTTCAAAAGTTGTTCTTTTGGCTTAGATTTAGCCGAGGTAGATTTAACGGCTTTACTGTGTCTATGTCCTGAACTCTCCTCCTGAGAGGTTTGCTCATCATGCATAAAGCCCATCATTTGGCCCTATCTTGTGGACCCTTATCGATATTTATGATGACGCTCCTATTCCCTTTGATGTCCACTAGTTACTCGGGGCCTAAACGATCAAAACAGACTCCCTACTTAGCCTCTCCAAGACACTTGGTCTTTCTTTTGAGAAAGATATACCATCATATGATCAAATGAAGAAGTTACTCCAGGATTACTCCAGGACGGTATGTCCTATCATAAGAAGAACGAGAATGATAACTCCTTTAATTTCTAGCTAGTCGAGATGTCATATCCCTTCTAGAACTAGAAGACTTAGCTTGCATAGTGTGGGACAATTGCTTAACAGACTCTTGCATGGCTCATTTCCCTCTAGAAAGGTTGAGTGGAATTCCCTATGGATCTGCAGCACAAGGAGGAGTAGATGGAATGACAACATTGCCTTCATTTATAGTGTTATTTTCTCGGACAGTCATTTCTTTAAAGGCAAAGAAACAAAACTAATGGTAGAGAACGATGACAGACAAACGTTCCGACAAACAGCGCCAATCTGTTGATGTCTAAAAATGGACTAAATCCATATTTATAATCACAAATAATAATATAGTGAGTAACTAAAACCACACACACAAGAAAGAAGATTAATAGAGTGGTTCAGCTGTAAAATAGCCTACGTCCACTGTTGATTTTTATTCACTAGGTTTTACAATAGCTCAGTATGGTGTGCTTATGATTGATTCGAGTTGTTCCTTGAGCTAAGGGAATAGCTTGTATTTGTATGGGTGTAAAACCCTAGAGATGGAGCGCCTTTATATTGACAAGCGTTTACATCTGTGTACAATAAATGAAACTCCTAGAATTCATTGCTAGTTGGCATCCCGTCTGAGTAACTATTGGTATTCATGTTGGTTGGCCTTTTAGAGTTGGTCGGCTACCCAACTGACTAAGTATCTCTGAAGCCGATCAAGGTGGTTGGTCGGCCATGTAGGAGGACAGGTGTTTATTCATCATTAGTCTACGTAGGAGAGTAATTTTTAGGTACAACATATATATTTACTTTTCAAGATCCGATATCCTTCTTAAATCTGTCCTGAATTGAAATAAATTCAATTATTCTTACCACACATTTCAAATCCTAGGAACATATACAAAAGTAGTCAACATAAACAAAGACACTATATTCAACATATACGTTTTATATAACCCCCACTCTTTATTTGATAAAAAAAACTTAAATATTGAGAACGATACACATAGTAACACTTTAGAACAAAATCTCAGCCAATGAACTTCCCATTAATTCAAATCCAGAATAATGATTTTCAAGTTGCACTTGAAAACGAGAGGACAGAAAAGATCAATATAAACATCCTTGTGTATACTTCTGATGTGTTTATTGACTAAATGTAATTTTAGGTTATCAATGACTTCTATATGGGGATTTAATTCATCTTAGGATTGAATTCATCTTTTAAATGTACAAGGTCAAAATAAGATTATGCACTTAACATGCTAATAAATGGTTGTAGAATAAAATGTGAGGTATATTGGTGTCGAAATATATTTTCTTTATGGTTTTTAATTACCATAGGTAGTCACCCGCACATCTTGACAGCTCTATTATAAAATTATAAATAAAAACATTTTAATAAATTATTTCTCTCAAGTAACCCTACCACGTGGCACTAATATTAGAATCCAACGATTGTATAATTTGTCAAGTGGAATTAATACAACCTCCACACTAAATTTTGATAAAATTCCCATTCATTTCTCTCCCTAAATTGCAATTTTTGACAAGGTAATGAAACCTATGTAATAAGGAAGAAAACGTAGTTAATTTCACAATATGTTCTACTGATGTAAATATACAAATGAGTGCACCTCATTAATAGGCGGAACTTGATGTCCTTCAATATTTGGTCTAGTTAGTTCTTTACAGAATTAAGAAATATCGTTAAAATAAATGAAAGAATTGATCATCTTTACGACAGAGAATGTCACATTAATTTACACTTCGAAAAACTAATAGTAGGAAAAGAAAAAACAATATTTTCAATTTACTTGCCCATGAATTACCACAGCACTTCCTTATTGTCCAAGAAATTTGGTATCTCTCCAGTATATGGTTAATGGGAGACTAAGATTTATCTACTTCCAAATTTAATTCAGGAAACAAGTGAATCAAACCAGTCTCCTTATACTTTGACTTTCCTATATTACAATTTTTACCTAACTTTTTCCCCTTTTTAGAATCGCTCTTCATGTAAGAATTCCTAGTTTCATTCTTCTGCCTTTGTTTGCAAACTTGGTCAATGTCTTTGATTTTCTAACGCACGTGAGAATTAATACTGAGGAATGCTTCTTTCTACCTCCAAACCTTATGTTATCCCCTCGTAATCCATGACCTCCAATGAAACTTGTAGTTTCGTCGGCATGGCCTTCGTGATAAAAATATGAGCCACAACAAGAGCTCAGTAATGAGAAAATCCATGGAGATAAACCTAAAAAATCATCAATATTTGATACAGATAAACAAGAAATCATCACTACCAAATTCCGAACCCATTAACTCTAGATGATCCAGAACTTGCATTAAATAGAGGTGATTAAATCTCACTCATATCCATGTGACTAATTTGAAATTCTAGATACAATATCTCAACCCAAATCACAACAAACCATAATCTATTTCGGGGTATAAAAATCATAGGCTAATTGAAACCCTAGAATCCCTTTAGTTTTAAGATGGAATTTCCTGGGAAAACAATGTCAAAAAAGTGCGAGATGGAAAAATACCCAGAATGAAATAGATACATATATAATTTGAATATAAGAAATTGAATATATGTATATTTATAGTAAAATAGGGGATGAGAAGTTTTAGTACCTATGGGGTAAACGGCATAACCTAAACTCCAATCAGCAGAGCTCTCTATTTCTATCTGTGTATTGTAAAACAAATTAAGACATCCTGCCCACCATAACCTCCCTTATGATATATATGTTCACTTCATGGGAAAGAACAGAAACCTAATTATAGTACTCCTTATCTCTCTATCTCTATCTCTATCAGTATACCTATCTATATGTATACGCATGTGTGTAATTATATGAGGTTACACGGAATTGCCACAAAAAGAGCTCCATCACTAGAAGGAACATAAGTTTCTCAGTTCTTTGATATTGAACAAAGAAGTATCTTACAGATGTTTGTAGAGATAAGTGTATACGAGAAACCCTAGGTGAATTCTTTTGGTTTGGGTGTGTGATAGTAGGTGGTGTTTCTTTCGGTTAGGGCAAATTTACCTCTCTTTTTTTAAATCACTTTTAAAATATTGAACTAATATTAGTAAAAGTTATAATATATTACTAATGGTAACTTATTAAGAGAAATAGTAATGGTATAATAATTTTAGCAATAAAAAGTATAGTCTGTTACTAAAAATGCATTATGGTGTAGTGGTCGCTAGTGTGTAGATGTTTAGTGAAAAAATAATATTTTTTCCATATTAGTGCTTAATACATGAGGTGATATCTTACAAACCATGAAGATATTTATA
This sequence comes from Sambucus nigra, assembly GCA_949130495.1. Taxonomy (NCBI): domain Eukaryota; kingdom Viridiplantae; phylum Streptophyta; class Magnoliopsida; order Dipsacales; family Adoxaceae; genus Sambucus; species Sambucus nigra. Next base: position 192,584,442 of record OX422220.1, read on the forward strand.
GGCCCCTAAAGTATTTTAAGAACGGACAAATGTTAAACAAAACAGTGGAGGGACTGAACATTGAAGATATAACAAACACGAGGGGCGGAGATTTAAGTTTAAAAGACATGGATTATTTAATTAGTTGAAAAGAGGCTTAAAGAGCTAGAACTAAATGCATATAAAATATTCAGTGATATCTAGAATTGGTCTTTTTATGTTTGTGGGTTTGCAAGTAACCAATCTAATGAGGGAAAATTACAATATATAAGCAATTCACTAAAACTACTAAAACAAATAGTCAAACTTACTGTAAGGGTTTGAGATGTACAAAGAACCATCATCATGTGCTACTTAAAACAATCTCTACCAATTGAATGTTGCCGCGTATATTAGATACCTTACAATATGACATCAAGAAGCTTCACACACTCCAACCCCTATTTCACCATCATGAACTCACTGAGATGATGTCTAATGCACATATATGTATCTAAGTATATGGAGAGAGAGAGAGAGAGAGAGAGAGAGAGAGCATGAATATGGGTAGTAATTAAATGCTAAAAAGAAAATATTTCTGTAAAATAAAGTAGAAAACATTAACTTCTATTGTGATAGGACTTTATTAAAACAGATTGAGGAGAATTTTGGAGGATAAACGTCACTGTGGCGAAGAGATCGTCAAAGGCTTACTAGCACATATAAAAGATAAACAAGCCACTGTTAGTACATTAATATCAGTAGAATATGACGGACCGATAAATAGGTTGAAAATTAAACAATCCTGCCACTTGTATCGTATAAAACATCAACACCAAACATAATTTTTGGTTGTAAATTGAAGATTCGTACATCCCTAATGCCCCATACGAGTCCCATTACCTACAAAATAAAATAAAGTCATTTAAAGAGAAACTAATCGACTACTCTGGTATAAAATAATTTTCCCTGTGGTGACAATATTAGGCTACTCTGGTTTAAACTTGAGAAAGTGTGATTTGATACCACCTTATACAAAAAACTCTCACAAGGGTTTTAAATGTAAGCATGAAATTCATCTACTGTAACGATACTAGTTTGTGCAAGAAACTCTCATAATTGAAGTGACACTTATTCTTCTGAATGGATTGTTATCATATTCTTCCTTAAAAAAAACAAATTTCTCCACCAAACCCCAAAATGCAAGAACACATTAAAAATATGGACGGAAAAATAAACATTAAAGTAAATGGTTTTGAGCCAAGAAACGTTTTGTGGCCAAAGTAAAAAAAGGCAAATTTCGTTACTGTTAACTATTGGAGCATCTAACACCAAACCATTCGACAATGGGTAGAGGGGACCCATGATCTTATATAATGTGATGCTCAAAATAGGTAGAAGAGGCTAGGGGGGATTGAAAGTCAAAGGCACCAAAGAAAGAGGGGTGCCACGGCCCGTATCCGCCGATGATGAAATGGACATGATTGAAGCACATGGAGTATACGTGGTTGAACTGGACCAGGGAGGTGACAATTCTAAGACGAAAATGGTCACGGAAGTGTCATGCAGTGCTAAATTTAAATGTTTTACAATCAAGTGAGTATCACACCAGAAACAAGGGAAGAAGTGTTCAAGGCCATACTTAAGGTCATTGAGGCCAAAGGGGAACCAACCCCCAACTTGAATGGTGTCATGAGGAAGCTAATGAAGGGGCTAACATCAGTAATTACGTTTTCAAAGGAAAATAAGTCAGTGTCGTTCTTCAATAATCGACCACCCTATGTCATAGACTTAGTGAATGGCATTGAGTTCACGAGAGCTTTGCTAGATAGAGGGGCCTCCATAAATATTATATCGGTTACTTTATATGAAACATAGGGTATATAAACAAGTCGGATGATACAAAACCCTATTGATGTTTATGGGTTCGGTAATGGAAAAATAAAGACGAAGGGATTTTTTCCCACATTGATGAATTAGGAAAGTTCTTATCCACTATCAAGTTCCACGTGATAGATGTGTACCGTTCCTACCAACTACTAATCGAAAGAATATGGATGCACAAACATGGCGTGGTGTCTTTCACCTACTACCAATGCACGAAAGCCATCATAAATAGTTGAGATATCATCATTAAGGCCACCAAATGCCCCTTTTCTAAGGAAGAAGAATAGTTCTTTGATGTGGCCTACTTTATAGAGCTAGCGTCTCACTATGGAGTTGTAACACCATGGATGAGATGCATTAATATTAACCCACAAAATTCCAAGACAAAGACAAAGTCGAAGCTCACAGAACCTAATGTTATCACAGAATTCCTGGGAAGAGGATTTCAAGAAGGCCAATGATAGGGCTAATGCGACTGAAGGAAAGATGAAGGTTAGCGAGGAAAGATTTGAAGTTATCGAGAAGAAGTTGAATGATGCTAAAGGTTGGGCCAAGGTTACTGAGGATAAACTTTTAGATGCCACAACTAGAGCACAAGTTGCTGAAGACAAGGTGACTTACTGACTAGGCATAAATTCTTCACATTTATCCCCTTAATTTAGAGGCTTTTATCGCTCTGCAAAGTGTATTTCTAGTGGATTTATCTCATATCATTGCTAATGACATTTCCTAACTAGTACGTCGAGTTTTGTGTATTTCCTATCTATTTTGCAGGTATTCGGTGCACAAGGAAGGATCGGCATCCTAATCCGAGTTCCAGACCAAAAGTTAAAAATCTTCAAAAATACAAGAAGGAAAAGTTCTTCAAAAAAATGGAACCGAACCGAATGGGATGGAAAATGAACCGATCCTATCTTGAGAAAAATTCTTGTGAAGAACTAAGAGATGTAACTGAACCGAAGAGGAAGAAAAATGAACCGATCCTATGCTTAAAGAACTTCCTATAAAGAACGAAAAGATGGAACCGAACCGAAGAGAAGTAAAACAAGCCAAGCCGGTTCAAGGAAAAACTTTTTTCAAAGATGGAATCGAACCGAATCACCTTAAGGGAATTGGTTCGTGTATCAGAAATTTGAACTTATCCATTTGTAAAATTAGAGTCTTGCATGTTTGAAACTCTTAGAAATCGTAGAGTATATATTTTAAACACCTCCCAGACGTAGAGGGGGCTTCTGATTCGTTAGGGAAGCATTGTAATTAGTTTAGAGAAGACAACAACGAGAAACCCTAGTTTTTTATTCCAGTTTTGCAATCCAAGTAATATCATTATAGTTCTTGCTTTCATTATTTACCATAGTTATTTCTTTAGTAAGTATTTTCATTCTTTTCCTTTTTCATTCGTTAGTGAAAATGTTTTCTTTCATTCCAAACGTGTTTTCTTTAGTTTTAATATGTCTGGCTAAGTTTTCAAGGGTTGGGGTGCATGAACCCCACCCGATGTAATTCATGTTAGTGGAAATATAAGTTGAAATTAAAATCTTAGATGAATTGTATCGTAGTTAATGCGATACTACTTTAATTCGACCTTTACTTACATACTGTGCGGGCTACGATCCCTCATATGTGTAATACTTAGGAGAAATAAAGACCGAATTTTAATCCAACCTTTGCTTACATACTGTGCGGGCTATGATCCCTCATATATGTAATACTTAGGAGTATTAAAAAGTCGGATTCATTTAAAGCTTTAATTCTGAATCTAGTATCCAACGAAGTTAATTACTAGGGTGTTGGGGATTGTAAAAAGCTTTAATTGATTTATGCTCCAAATTTTGCAAATACCTAATTGAGGAATTTTTAGGTTATTTTTAAACTATAGTGATGGTCATAGTGAATTTTAGTAGGCCTATGATATAACTTAGGCTTAGCCAAAATGGGAGAATTAAGGCTACAACCTATCGGGCATAATATGAAAATTAATAAATTCACGAGAATTAGAAAGGTCATGGAGAGTATGAGTGGACCTAAGATTAGACCAGTGGTAAAGAGATGTTATAGCTACTGATATTAATTAAGGGGTAACGTGGACCCTTTGGGTAGCGAGTGATACTCAGGAATGTGTGAAAAGTAGTTATATGAGTACATTAAGTATGCGAGAGATATATACTACGTACGGCTTGATATGATGGGTTGTGTTCATACCTACTATAATATGTATATATATGTTGTGTGACTACCTATGGTTCTGATTCGATTATGTGTGTGAACATACCTACGATGCCTTCTATCACGAGAGGTTTCGTGGAGAGGGCTATCCCACCTTGATGATTCCAATGAGGTCTAGATGTGTGCTGCAAGACATGGAACTTAGGGCGGCTCACTATGTTTAGTGTATTAGTGAGACCGACATGTCATTTGGGTACGTTAGGTATGTGCGTATCCCAAAGTCTTAGAACCATGTTCGCCTCCATTATGTGTTGATTGATTTTGGATTCGAGGAGACATATCGAACCAATAACCCTTGATTTGGTGCGAGAGGTACATGGTCTTGATAGCATAATATGAAAGCTTCACGAGGGGCCATTCTAGGGATGCTATAATCATACATATTATATGTGTTAAATTTATACAATTATGATTTATCAACTTATGTGTGATAGTATAACTGATAGATTGTGTATATCTAAAAGTAATTTAAGTACAAATACTTAAACGCAAATATCTCTAAGATGTAATCTGCATTGAGCATCCAAGAGAAGGGAAAGTTCCCTGCCCAAGGCCAAAGACCTTCCCAAGGTCAACCTAGTGTTAGCTCCACCTCTACCGAACAACATGAGCACTACCAAGAGATAACAACTCTTCGTAGTGGGAGGGTTGTTGATTTATCACCTCCCCCACACGCCATTTCAAAAGACAAGGAGAATTCTCCCAATACGAAAGAGGCCGAAGATATCTCCTTGAATGAGAGTGAAAAGTAAACCACTAGTGATCCCTAGGTAGTTGTAAAACCACCCTCCGCTGCGCCATTTCCTCAAAGGTTGGTTCCTGCCCATAAAGGAACCATAAGTGAAGAAGTGCTGCAAGTGCTTAAGAACGTAAAGTTGAACTTATCTTACCTCGATGCAATAAGGAAAATTCCATTCTATGTAAAAGTCATAAAAGACTTATTGATAGTCAAAAGGAGGATGAAGTAAAGAAGAACGTGTTTCTAGCACAAAATGTGAGCTCAGTCCTTCTTAATGATCTCCCACTTAAATATAAAGATCCTGGTGCCCCCACCATTTCTAGAACCATTGGAGAGAAAAAATTCGAAAAAGCCTTACTCAATTTAGGGGAAAGTGTCAATATCCTCCCCTATTCGATTTATACAAGGATCACTCTCCAGTTAGCAGATCGAACTGTGAAGATACCAAGGGGTATAGTTGAGGACGTGATAGTCCAAGTGGACACTTTCTACCTCCCAGTAGATTTTGTCATTTAGGACACGAATCCTTCCTTCACCTCGAAAAATCATGTTCCCATCATCCTTGGACGCCCATTCTTACCCACAGCTAACGCAGTTATCAATACTAGAAATGGGCAGATGCAACTCACTTTTTGGAATATGACTCTAGAAACAAACATCTTCAATATATCCCAACAAGCAGGGGAAAAAGATAATCGTCACGCAGTGAGCTTAATTGAGTAAATTGTAGAAGAGCACTTTGAGGAAAATTACTATAGATACACCTTAGAAGCTTGCCTAGATTCTAGTTATGAGAGTGATGGAGCCTACAGTGAGTTCGAGAGGGAGATAAATGTGTTGAGAAGCTTACTCGATGAGAGAGCGTCGGACGAGGACGTGAGAGATGCTAATTGGGTTTCTCAATTCGAAGAGTTACCGCTAAGAGAAGCACGTATGGTGACCTCTAGCGACACATTCCTGACTCTCGAGTTGAAGAAACTACCCTCCAATGTTAAATATTCTTTCCTAGGTAAAAGTGATACATTTCCTATTATTGTCTCCTCTAGCTTAGATGAAGAGCAGGAGGTTAAACTATTAAATATTTTGAGGAAGCACCAAAGTGCTTTTGGTTGGTGCATAGCTGATTTGAAGGGGATAAGCCCTCTAATTTGCACCCACAAGATTCACCTCGAAGAGGATGTTAAGCCCTCGAGAGAAATTCAAAGGCGGCTCAACCCCAGGATGAAAGATATGGTGAGAGCTGAAATTATAAAGTTATTGGATGCCGGGATTATCTACCCAATATCGGATAGAAAGTGGGTGAGCCCCATTCAAGTCGTCCCGAAGAAGTCGGGCATGACTGTGATTGAAAATGCTAAGGGAGAGTTAGTTCCCCAATGTACCACCACTGGATGGTGCGTTTGCATTGATTACCAAAAACTCAATGCGGGAACTAGGAAAGACCATTTCCCCTTACCATTTATTGATCAAATGCTTGAAAGAGTAGCGAGCCATCCTTATTATTTCTTCCTAGATGGTTATTCCGGATATAACCAAATTGAGGTAGATGTATTTGATCAAGAGAAAACAACATTCACTTTCCCTTTTGGAACGTTTGCCTACAAACGTATGCCATTTGGCTTGTGTAATGCACCGGCGACCTTTCAATGGTGCATGTTGAAAAAATTAAGTGACATTGTTGAGAGAGGGCTAGAGGTATTTATGGACTACTTAAGTAGTTTTGGCACCTCCTTCGACCTATGTTTAGCCAATCTTGAGAAAGTACTAGCCCGATGTGTGGAAAAGAACTTAGTACTGAATTGGGAAAAATGCCATTTCACGGTAATAGAGGGTATAGTTCTTGGCCACATCGTGTCATCCAAAGGGATCGAGGTTGACCGAGCAAAAATAGATGTCATAGCTGACCTACCCCCACCTAAATCGCTGAAAGGCATATGCTCCTTCTTGGGCCACGCGGGGTTTTATTGAAGATTCATTAAGGAATTTAGCACCATCGCTAGACCCTTAAGCAATCTTCTTATGAAGGACACCCCATTTGAGTGGATGGAAGCATGCCAAAGAACTTTTTAAAAACTGAAAAATATGTTTGTGTCCGCTCCCATTATGCAAGCTACGGATTGGTCCTTGCCATTCGAGCTTATGTGTAATGCTAGAGATTATGCGATAGAGGTTGTTTTGGGCCAAAGAAAAGACAATAAGGCTCATGTCATCTACTACGCTAGCCGAACCCTTACCGAACCACAACTCAATTACTCCACCGTGGAGAAGGAGTTGCTAGCGATAGTATTCGCTCTCGACAAATTTCGGTCCTATTTTATCGATTCCCCCATCACTTGTTTCACCTACCACACGGCTTTAAAATATCTACTTTCGAAGAAGGACGCAAAGCGGCTCCTTATAAGGTGGATCCTACTCCTATAAGAGTTTAATCTCTCCATTAAAGACAAAAAAAGGATTAGAAAACATAGTTGCCGATCACTTATCACGACTATCGTCCGACATACCTAGTGATCCTACACCCATAGATGAGTATTTTCCAAATGAGCAGCTCTTTGCCATATCTTCTTTGCCCTGGTTTGCGGATATAGTGAACTATGTGTCACGGGAGTTGTCCCTCCCGATTGGACACCATAAGATAAGAAGAGGTTCATCACTTGGTTACGCATTTTTTTCTGTGATGATCCATTTCTTTTTAAATATTGCGCCGATTAAATCATCCGACGATGTGTACCGGATGACAAAATTCCCAAAGTCGTCCAATTTTATCATTCGGAAGCATGTGGAGGCCACTTTTCTGTAAAAAAGACAACCGCTAAAATTCTCCAATGCGGTTTGTACTGGCCCACAATGTTCCGGGATGTTAAAAATTATTACAAATCTTGAGACAAATTTCAATGAGTGGGAGTGAGTACCCGACGAGACATGATGCCATTAACCTCGATTCTCATCATTAAGATTTTCCACTTGATGATGCTAAGAATTAGCACCACCAGGTGAGGTGTTTGCAAGCTCAATATATTAGTAACAATGGTGGCACAGCTATATAAATAGATAAGAGAAGGAGGTGAGGATATGAGGAATCAACACCGGAATATGAGTGGTTCAGCCAATCTGGCCTACGTCCACTGTGAGTGTGTGAGTACTATCACTGAACAAAGGCACTAATGGCCATGGGTACAATTCACTCAAGCTCTCTCTCTCTCTCTCTACTGTATCTTTAGACAGAGTTTTAGCTAGGGTTTTAATAACAGGATCCTTTTGCAAGGTAGGGGATGATCCCTATATATAGTGCCTAGGGGGCGCACTGTACCCCCCATGCATGCAATGAGCATGTGTGTGGTATCCTCACCAATGTGGGAATGCCATCTGTCACTGTCACATGTCAGCAATGATGATGAAATATTCTCCCCCATGTGGAGAATAATCTTGTTACAACTGATTTGTGCCCAGGTGTCCTTATCCAAATGTCAACAGATGCTCGGCAGTCATGTTGGTGAATGACCTCGGCCTGGGAGAGGCCGAGCTGTAAAGGCTTGATGTCCGTTCAATCCGAGTAATGTCATAAGGAGTCTCGGCCTGATCTCAGCCGAGACATTACGCTAGGTCGGCCCTAGCCGAGGTTGGGCATATACATTCTGATTAATGCTTCTCGTCACCTCGGCCAAGGCCGAGGTAGGATTAGTTCCATGTTGAAGATTAGGGCTACTTGTCACCTCGGCCTACTATTAGCCGAGGTTGCTATTCCCAGACGTAGGGTCCATGGAAGTGAATATGGTAGTGTCGGCCTGGGCCGAGGTAGGTCTGGCCGAGGGAAGATATCGTGGGCCCTGCCCCTCATAGGGTCGATCAATGTCTCGGCCATCATCTTGGCCGAGGTAGGTATCTCTGGGCCGAGGTTATACTTGGGCATATCAATCACCCCCCAGCCCTTAGTCATATGTGAGAGCGAGTGGCTAGGGGATTGCTTCACCTCCGAGGCCTGTCCGTCCCAAGGCTAACACCTGCATGACACATGTCCCAGGCTAAGGCGTGCCCACTTGGCTTGCGTGCGCTGTCAGTTGTCCCTTGGGTTTCCCAAGGCAATGATGGGCCTTGGGAAGTGTGCCCAAGTATTTAAGGGTTAAATCCCACCACTTTCTCTTTCTTCTTCATTCCTTTCTTTCGCGCGCAAAGTTTCTGCAAGTTCTCTCTCCAAGGCTTCTTCATTCCATCGCTCTTTCTGCAGAGGATTTCCCCTAGTTTCTTCCGAGATCTCTTCATTTCATCCATCAACTCACCTTCAGGTACCTTTCCCTTTCCATTTCCTTTGTTTTTGGCGTTTGGTTTGAATTTTCCAGCGAGATTTTTGGGTTATCCGGTAATTGTTTGAGTTTTCCGACAAGTTTCATTGATTCAGGCGACCTGTGTTTACTTGAAAATTCTTAGTTTGATCTTCAAACCCCTTTACTTTACAAGCCCATCGTGTTTATAGCCTTAGGAGTTTTCCTTAAGTTTAGGGTCGTTCCAAGTCTTGGGTCGTCCTCTGATGCTCAGACCCTTGTACCAACTTCTTATGGGCTTCCCCTCTCTCAGAAAGAAGACCTTAGAAAAAATTAGGCAATTAGAGAGAGCTCAGGAAGAAGCTCGTAGGTCTCAGGAGTTCCCAATTAGACCTCTCTTTCCCCCACCTCTGAAGGTGGTATATCCTGATCCTCCTGAGAACTTTTATCAAACAGACGTCTCTGCCAACCGTTTGCCGATGTCTGAGTCTGAGTCCTCCACCTCAGACCCTATATCTGTAGACTCTTTCTAGGAAGCCATGGAATTTACACCTCGGCCTAGTCAGGCCCCTGACCAGGATGAGGTCTCCAGCCGAGCCTCGTCTCAGAATGGTTCAAGTACCTCAAATTCTTCTTCAGAGGTCGAACTTGTTGTGCCAAGTGTGGTTGTGCCACCCATTCTAGATGCCATTCCTTTGTCGGCCATTACAGGGGCAGAGTTTGCTCAGAGGTTCCCTGGTCATCCGTCTGCTCCAGCCGACGTTGAGCTTGACGATGATGATGAGGATGCCGAAAGTGATGTTGACGTCTCTGAGGCGGACCAGTATGAGAGCACAGTCACTGAGGTGGATCTGTTGCACTTCAGATACTTATACTCCATCAGTCCCTCAATCAAATTAAGGAGACCTCTGAGGGAAGAGAGGGCCTATCACGGCCGAGATGGAGAAATCTGCTTGTATGAGCAGATGTTTAAGTTAGGGTTTCGTCTACCCATTCACCCTGTCATTAGGTCCATTCTTTCCTTCATCAACTTGGCCCCCTCGCAGCTCTCTCCCAATGCTTGGAGAGTTATTATAGGGGCCATCATCTTATGGAGGGCAGTCCACCACTCTGACCTCCCGGTTCAGGTCTTTGCTGGTTGTTACATCCCTACCTCGGCCAAAAATCATTCGAGCTACTATCACTTCGTGGCTCGGAGGCCTGAGAAGAAGATGCTCCTGGTCACTCAGACCTCGAATCACAATTGGAAACCCCGATATTTTTTCGCCTCAGGGCCATGGGAATTTGGCTCATCTGTTCCCTCTTCCACTTTTGAGCCGAGGGTACCCCTCAGATGGGGTAAGGTCACTATGTCTGCCAGGGCCGATCTTGGCCTAAGTCTTCAGAACGGCAAAAAGATGAAGGCCCTGCAAGACCAAGGGGCACATGGTCTGTTCGTAAAGTTCGAACATTTGCTGACCCCCCAGTATCTCTCGGGGACGAGCCTAGGTGGAAGTCCCCTTGTTGACTTTGGTAAGGATTTTTCTTTTTGTTCCAAGTCTAACCTCTGATCATTCATGTTTGATTTCTGACTCTTATCTTTTCACTTTTGCAGAGAGACCTCCAAGTGTCCCGGACGAATTGTGGGAGATGGCAGCTCCAAGTTTGGCTAGACTTGCAAAGAGGACTGGTTTGAATGCTCCTCCTCCAGCTCCCTCAACATCTAAGTCCAAGAAGAGGGCCCCTGAGGTCCCGGCCTCTAAGGACCAGAGGCCAACCTCAAGACAAAAGAGGGCCTCAGACGCTGCGATCCCCATCTCAGCCGACACCCTGTCGGCTCGTCTGGACCAGATGAAACTTTTCGATAGCGTGGTCGGCCACAACAGATAGGCCATGGACGCTCTTAACAACATGATGACCGAGGCCGACAATCGTTTTTACAGGGCCATGGAAACCCCTAAGATGGTTGAATTCGGCCTTCACCGAGTCGTCCAGGTATAAATTGTTCCTGTCAGAATTTTATAAGTGCAACGTCTGATTTTGCTCTCACCTAACCTCTTCATTTACTGTGCAAGGTGCGACTGCCATGTACCAGCTATCTAACTGGGCCATAAGGAAGTTGCCTCTTATTCAAAAGGGGCAGGAGGCTGAGAAGGTCGAGATTGCCCTGAAGGCCGAGGTTGACCGTCTGAGGTCTGAGTTACAGAATGCTGAGAATAAAGCCCAGACCTCTGAAAATAGGGCTCAGGGTTTGGAAAAAGACATCTCTGCGCTCGTCCAAAGCCACGCCCAGGCCCTGAAGGATAAGGACGACGTTCTGCAGAGGAAGGTCAATGCGGCTGTGAAGGCTGCCCTTACAGATGCCTCAGAGAGAATAATTTCTGACTACAAAGTCTCTGAGGAGTTTATAGGTTTTGGTTCTGAGTACCTCGAAAGAGGTATCAAAGCCACTACCAGATGGGCCAAGGTCAGAGAGAAGGAGGTTGGCACTATAAAGGCCTCCGACTTTGTGGGTCTCGGATTCGCCGACCCTCAGTTTGCCCAGGCACTGCAAGAGATATAAGACGAGGCTGTTGCCCCTGGTCAGACTGCTACTCTGGAAAAGGACTGATCTCGAAGGGGTTGACCCTGCTGATGATGTGGCTGAGGTGACCAATGCTGATCAGGTCAACCCAGCCGAGACTGTCAATGCTCCCCCTTCAGACCTTTAACTTGATTTGTAAATTTTTGTTTTGTAAATTGTAATTGAACTTGATTTGTAACCCCCTTGAATGTTATCTAATCTCTTCTTTTTACTGAATGCCAATCTTCTTTTATTTTGACCTCTGAATGTCTCTGAATGCTATATAATCTCTGAATGCTATATAATCTCTGAATTCTATATGACCTCTGAATGCTAAGAGGTTAGCCCCATAATAAGTACCACCAAATTAATGATGTTAAGGGTCTGAGGTCCTCTAACCCAGGTGTCTGAGCTCAGACCTCGTCACCAACGAGTGATGTTATGAGGGTCTGAGGTCATCACCTAAGAGGTTAGCCTCATAATGAATATCACCAAATTAATGATGTTAAGGGTCTGAGGTCATCTAACCCAGGTCTCTGAGCTCAGACCTCGTCACCAACGAGTGATGTTATGAGGGTCTGAGGTCATCACCTAAGAGGTTAGCCTCATAATGAATATCACCAAATTAATGATGTTAAGGGTCTAAGGTCATCTAACCCAGGTGTCTGAGCTCAGACCTCGTCACCACCGAGTGATGTTATGAGGGTCTGAGGTCATCACCTAAGAGGTTAGCCTCATAATAAATGTCACCAAATTAATGATGTTAAGGGTCTGAGGTCATCTAACCCAGGTGTCTGAGCTCAGACCTCGTCACCACCGAGTGATGTTATGAGGGTCTGAGGTCATCACCTAAGAGGTTAGCCTCATAATAAATATCACCAAATTAATGATGTTAAGGGTCTGAGGTCATCTAACCCAGGTCTCTGAGCTCAGACCTCGTCACCAACGAGTGATGTTATGAGGGTCTGAGGTCATCACCTAAGAGGTTAGCCTCATAATAAGTGTCACCAAATTAATGATGTTAAGGGTCTGAGGTCATCTAACCCAGGAGTCTGAGCTCAGACCTCGTCACCAACGAGTGATGTTATGAGGGTCTGAGGTCATCACCTAAGAGGTTAGCCTCATAATAAATGTCACCAAATTAATGATGTTAAGGGTCTGAGGTCATCTAACCCAGGTGTCTGAGCTCAGACCTCGTCACCACCGAGTGATGTTATGAGGGTCTGAGGTCATCACCTAAGAGGTTAGCCTCATGATAAACTTCTGGACTTAAAGAATGAAACAAGAACTTGATATGGAAACTGATCTTTATTAATAACCTCCTCTTAGTAAGATAGTACATTTTCATAAAACTCTATACATCATATGTAATATCTCTTGAGATGGTCAGCATTCCACGGGTTAGTGAAAGGTTCTCCTTCTAGGTTTTCTAGCCTGTAAGTGCCAGGAAAAACCTCTTCTGTCACCTTGTAGGGGCCATGCCAGTTTGGGTGTAGCTTGTTTGCCTTCTGTAGTATTTTTTTTAGAACTAGGTCTCCTACTGCAATGGGTCTTGACTTCACCCTCTGGTTGTAGAATTTTGCTGCCCTCTGCTAGTAGGCTGCTTTTCTGACCTCTGCATCTTCCCTTCTTTCTTCGATGAGATCCAGGTCTAGCCTTCTCTTCTCCCCATTGCTGCCGGGGTCGTAGGTCTGAATCCGATGAGTTGGCAGTCCTACCTCCGTTGGTATGACTGCCTCTGAGCCATGTGCCAGCATGAATGGGGTTTCTCCTGTGGGTGTCCTTGCCGTAGTTCTGTAAGCCCATAGCACGGCGTAGACCTCTTCTATCCATCTCCCCTTCGCATCTTCTAACCTCTTCTTGATTCCATCCAAGATGGTTCTGTTCGTGACCTCGGTCTGGCCATTTGCTTGAGGTCGACCAGGAGATGAGAAGAACTGTCTGATCCCCACACTTTGGCAATACTTCTCCAAGGAGGCATTCTTGAACTGGGTCCCGTTTTCCAAGATAAGCGTGTTCGGGAGGCCATATCTACATATGATGTTCATCCAGATGAACTGGAAGGTCTTCTGTTCTGTAATGGTTATCATCGGCTCTGCCTCTACCCATTTTGAAAAGTAGTCAATGGCAACTATCAAGAATCTATAGTTATTGACTACACTTGGCAAAGGTCCTACTAAGTCAATTCCCCATACCGCAAATGGCCATGGAGAAGAGACCGACGTCATAGGCTGATGAGGTTGGTGAGGGATGGTGGCGAACCTTTGACATTTGTCGCACCTCTTCACATAATCTGCTGCGTCCTTAGACAGGGTAGGCCACCAGTATCCCTGAGTGATGATCCTCTTGGCTAAGGGTCTTCCCCCAATGTGGCTAGAGCAAGAACCCTCATGAACCTCTCTTAAGACCCGGGGTACTTCCGCAGGGTGCACACATCTGAGGAGAGGCAGTAGAAACCCCTTTTTGTACAAGACATCTCCTACCAATGAGAACTTTGCAGCCCTGTATCTCAACTTTCTTCTTTCCATCCTGGACTCAGGTAGCTCCCCCTCTTTTAGGTATCTGACGAGCGGGTCAATCCATGAGTCTCCCAGGTTCACATTGTGACAAGGGCTACACACCTCGTCCTCCTCGATGCCTGCTTTTCCTAAGACCTCGATTGGAATGGTCCTTCCCAAATCTGTCTTCATTGCCGAGGCCAGTCTTGCCAATGCATCAGCATGGTTGTTGCCCAGCCGAGGCACTCTCTTCAGCTTTGCTTCTTCAAAATACTCTAGCAATCCTCTTACCTTCTTTAGGTATTTGGCCATCCTTTCGTCTTTGGCCTCGTATGCCCCCAGCACTTGATTGACAACCAACCTCGAGTCGCTGTGGAGTAGGAGCCGCTTTACTCGAAGAGTTGTTGCTAATAAGAGACCTGATATCATGGCCTCATACTCAGACTCGTTGTTGGAGGCCTTGAAGTTAAATCTCAAGGCGTACTCAATGTTGGTGCCATCTGGAGCCGAGAGTACTAGCCCGGCGCCACTTCCATTGTCACAAGAAGAGCCATCAACGAAGAGGCTCCATACGTCTGTATCTGATGAGAAGACCCCTTCTCTCATAACCCCCTTTTCGAAGAGGTATCGATCTTCTTCATTTTCTTCTACTCTGCTCCGAGCTTGGCCTGGGACAACCTCTTCTCGGCCTCGGAAGACGTACGGGGCAGTCTCTTCCGAATCTCGGAAGACATTTCGGTTCATCTCTTCGCCACCGTCCAAGCCCTTTTCTGTCTCGGTCTCTTTCCAAGTGAATTCTACGACAAAGTCTGCCAGGGCCTGCCCCTTGATGGCTGTCCTGGGCTGGTAGGTAAGATCATACTCTCTTAGCTCGATGGCCCAGGTCATCAATCTTCCGGACTTCTCAGGCTTGTGCAGAACCTGCCGTAGTGGTGAGTCGGTGAGGACTACCATGGAGTGATCTTGGAAGTAAGGCTTCATCTTCCTAGAGGCGTGTATCAGGGCATAAGCCAACTTCTCCATGCGGGGATAGTTTTGTTCAGACCCCTGAAGGGCCTTACTATTGAAGTACACAGGTCTCTGAACCCCATCCTCTTCCCGTCTGATGGCCGCGCTAATGGCTGACTCAGAGACTGCCAGGTACACAAACAACCTCTCCCCTGCGATGGGCCGGGACAGCAGCAAGGGAGACCCCAAGTAGGACTTCAGTTGATCAAAGGCTTTTTCACACTCTTCGTCCCACTGTAAGGCCTTTCTCAGAACTTTAAAGAACGGAAGACACTTGTCCGTGGCTCTGGAAACAAACCTGTTCAGGGCCGCCACCCTTCCAGTGAGTCTCTGAACATCCTTGATACTCCTAGGAGTCTTCATGTCGAGTAATGCCTTGATTTTCTCCGGGTTTGCTTCAATCCCCCTCTGATTAACGATGAACCCCAGGAACTTCCCGGCTCCTACCCCGAAGACACATTTCGCTGGGTTGAGCTTCATTCTGTAGGAGTCCATGACATCAAAGGTCTTCTCAAGGTCTGCTACGTGAGTACATGCTTTCAGGCTCTTCATTAGCATATCGTCCACATACACCTCCATGGTCTTACCTATCTGCTCCTCGAACATCTTATTGACAAGTCGTTGATACGTTGCCCCCGCATTTTTCAGACCAAAGGGCATCACCTTATAACAGTACGTCCCCTTGTCAGTAATGAAGGCTGTCTTCTCAGAGTCTTCGGTATCCATGAAGATTTGGTTATAGCCTGAATAAGCATCCATGAAACTCATAAGCTCGTGCCCTGCCGTTGCATCCACCATCTGGTCTATCCTGGGTAAGGGATAGCTGTCTTTCGGGCAAGACCTATTCAGGTCTGTGAAATCTACACACATCCGCCACTTTCCATTGGCCTTAGGCACGATGACTGCATTCGAGAGCCACTCTGGATAAGTAACCTCTCTTATGAACTCGGCCTCTTCCAACTTCTTCACCTCTTCCCGGATGACCTCATACTTCTCTCTGGAGTAGATCCTTCGCCTCTGTTTAATAGGCCGAGCATCTCCGTCCACGTTGAGCTTGTGGGTCATGATCTCAGGGTCGATACCAGGCATGTCTACATGACTCCACGCGAAGACGCTCTGCCTCCTCCTAAGGAAGTTTATCAGCTCTTCCTTGATCCCTTGCTCCAGGGCTTTGCCGACCTGGACGGTTTTTTCCGGCTCGTCCTCATTGAGGACGATGGATTCTACCTCTTCTGCGGGCTCGCCCTTCTTCAATTTTGTTTCGTCTCTGGGATCAAGAGTGGCAATGCTGTAAGTGGCGGTTGCTCTCTTATGGGCCTCTCGCTCTTCGGCCGAGTTGAAATAACACTCCCGCGCCGTGGTCTGGTCCCCTTGCACTTCCCCTACCCCATAAGGAGTCGGGAATTTTAGCATCTGGTGGACCGTTGACGGCACGGCTTCAAACTCTCTGAGGGCCACTCTTCCGATGATGAGGTTTTAGGTCGAGAAGACATTTTCGTCCATAACAAAAAAGTTTATCTTCTTGGTCAGCCTCTTAGGCCACTCATCTCCCATCCGCACATCCATTTCATACATGCCCAATGGGTGTACCTTCTCACCACTGAAGCCTATCAATGGGTGATGGTAGGGCACCAGCCTTGCCCTGCTAAGACCCAAGCTCTTGAAACAAGGCCAGAACATCACATATGCTGAACTTCCCCCATCTACGAGGATTCTCCCTACATCGCACCCATGCACCCTTGTTGTTATGACTAAAGGGTCATCATGGGGGGCTAAGATGCCCTTGAAGTCGAGTCTGGAGAACCCCACTACGAGGGTGTCCATGTCCACCTTCTTCCTCTTCTGCACTGCGTCAGAAGACGTTAGATTCACAACCTCAGGTTTGACCACTGACTTGGCCTCCGCTACATGAGCTTTCCTGTCGGCTACCTCCGAGCCACCTCCTGTGAATCCCCCATATATGGTGCTAACACCAAAGGAGATCATCCCTACCCTCTTCACTGGGGTGTTGTCATCCTTAGGTGGGAGATTCGGGTCATCTCCATCATCACCCTATGAATCATCATGCCTTCTAGCCGGGACATCGCCACGGCACTTGTCATTTCTTCTTTTCCTAGGGTCTTCTCTGCCACCCTTTGGGGCCTTGCCATCCACATACTTTCTCAGCTTCCCGGATTTCAGCATCTTCTCAATCTGATCCTTCAGAGCGAAGCATCTATCTGTGACATGGCCGTGATCCTGATGGAACTCACACCAGAGGTTTTTATTCCTCTTATGTGGTGGGGCCTTCAATTTCTCTGGCCACCTCAGAGCCCGGTCAGCCTTGATCTCATTAAGGATGTGCTCACAGCTCACAGTCAGAGGAGTGTAATGAGCGAACTTGTCATCTGCTGACCTCTTCTTCCCCTCTTTCTTACCCTGGGACCTCCCAGTGCTACCACGGTTATCCTCCTCATATTTGGCGGCCATTGCCTCTTCCGCATTCATCACTTTCCCTGCGGTGGACAACATCTCTGCCATAGACTTGGGGGGGTCTTCCGCCAGCTTCCACAATAGCTTCCCCTTCTAGAGGCCTCCTATCAGGGCGGTCATGGCTATGCTCTCCTTGTAATCCTCTACCTCCAACTTCTCCTTGTTAAATCTTGCTATATAGTCTCTTAGGCTTTCTCCCTTAGCCTGTTTGACATATAGGAGGTGGGTAGTCTTCTTCTGAGGTCTTACCCCTAAGCAGAAGTTGTGGATGAACTGCTCTGCTAGGCCTTTGAAGTTCTTGATCGAGTTCTTCAGAAGAGAGGTGAACCAGCTGTGCGCTGCCCCTGTCAAGGTTCCTGAGAAGGCCCTGCACTTCATCTCATTGGGTATTGAGTAAATATCTGCCGCCGACTGATACATCTCAATATGGTGCACTGGGTTAGTGCTGCCATCATACTTAGGCGTCACTGTAGGAGGCTTGAACTTAGCTGGGGTTGGGAACCCCACTATCCTAGCTACAAACGGGGAGCCCTCCGAGTAGCCTCTCTGTAATGGGTCCCTGCTCTTTATGAGGTCCCCTATCTTCTCCTCGAGAGTTGGATTGAGTCATTCCAGGGTCTTCTCTCTTCAGCTAGGCCGAGGTTATCCCCTGCCACCTCCCTACGATGGACAGAGGGTTCCCCAGCCACAACACGCTGACTATTGACCTCTTCCTGCTCCCGGGCTCTTCTTTCCAAGGGTCGGCCTTGATCTGGCCGAGCCTGCCTATTCCCTCTTTGAGAGCCTGTCGCGCTCCTTGACCTCGATAGCCTCTGCCTCAGGTCATTGGCTGGGCCTAGCCTCTCGAAGGCCGACCCTCTGCTCAACCTGTTAAAGGCCGACCCTCTCTGCTGGGTCTCATCTCTTCCTCGGCCGACACATCCTTGACTCTGCCTATCAAAGGCCGACCCTCTTTGTTGGGCCTCGTCTCTTCTTCGGCCGACACATCCTTGGCTCTGCCTAAGGGGTCATACGGTGTTATCTGACACCTCATACGGCTCCCAGCAGTCTTCCGGGGCCTCTTCAGCTTCTAGGTCATCATACATGTCCTCTGGGAAAGGGTTTCCCTGCCTCCCCAGGCGCAAGCGCCTAGGGTAAGCAACGTCCCTCCTCCGCTGGGGTGCAGGTTGGTCCTTCATGGGCGCATGGGGTGGTCCCCTGGCATCGGGATGGGGCTGAACTGCCGCCGGAGTTATCATGTCCGGGGAGACTCCAGGTGGCCTCATCATCATGGTTTGGATGAGCTGGGCAAATTGCTCCTTCATGGCTTGTTGTGTTACAGCTAAAGATTTCAAAGCTGCTGCCACCTCCGCCATTTCGGACTGGGGAGGAGCCTGACTGGAGCTAGCCCTTCCACCTCCGGGCGGCGGAAGAGGCGGTGGTAATTCTGGTGCCATGTGTTAATAATAAAGAGCTTGAACAATAAGTGAGCTTAATACCTTAAAGGACCTCTTTCAATGGTGAAACATCTCCACACAAGGGGTGGTTCTTGGTTCACCACCAGAGTTTCCGGTGAGGTAAAGCAGAAAAAGAGGAAGAGATAGCCTCTCGATTCCCACAGACGGCGCAAAAATGATGATCCTAAGAATTAGCACCACCAGGTGAGGTGTTTGCAAGCTCAATATATTAGTAACAATGGTGGCACGGCTATATAAATAGATAAGAGAAGGAGGTGAGGATATGAGGAATCAACACCGGAATATGAGTGGTTCAACCAATCTGGCCTACGTCCACTGTGAGTGTGTGAGTACTATCACTGAACAAAGGCACTAATGGCCATGGGTACAATTCACTCAAGCTCTCTCTCTCTCTCTACTGTATCTTTAGACAGAGTTTTAGCTAGGGTTTTAATAACAGGATCCTTTTGCAAGGTAGGGGATGATCCCTACATATAGTGCCTAGGAGGCGCACTGTACCCCCCATGCATGCAATGAGCATGTGTGTGGTATCCTCACCAATGTGGGAATGCCATCTGTCACTGTCACATGTAAGCAATGATGATGAAATATTCTCCCCCATGTGGAGAATAATCTTGTTACAACTGATTTGTGCCCAGGTGTCCTTATCCAAAAATGTCAACAGATGCTCGGCAGTCATGTTGGTGAATGACCTCGGCCTGGGAGAGGCCGAGCTGTAAAGGCTTGATGTCCGTTCAGTCCGAGTAATGTCATAAGGAGTCTCGGCCTGATCTCAGTCGAGACATTACACTAGGTCGGCCCTAGCCGAGGTTGGGCATATACATTCTGATTAATGCTTCTCGTCACCTTGGCCAAGGCCGAGGTAGGATTAGTTCCATGTTGAAGATTAGGGCTCCTTGTCACCTCGGCCTACTATTAGCTGAGGTTGCTATTCCCAGACGTAGGGTCCATGGAAGTGAATATGGTAGTGTCGGCCTGGGCCGAGGTAGGTCTCGCCGAGGGACGATATCGTGGGCCCTGCCCCTCATAGGGTCGATCAATGTCTCGGCCATCATCTTGGCCGAGGTAGGTATCTATGGGCCGAGGTAGGTATTGACTTCATGGGCCCTTTTCCCCCATCCTTTGGATACCTATACATCCTCATCACGGTAGACTATGTTTCTAAATGGGTGGAAGCTATAGCTACTAAGACTAATGACAATAAAGTGGTGATAAAGTTCCTGCACGAACACATACTTTCTCGCTTCGGTGCACCTAAAGCAATAATCAGTGATAACGGCACACACTTTTGCAACAAGACGTTTGAAAAACTTATGAAAAAGTATGGTGTTATTCACAAAGTGGGAACGACATATCACCCACAAACGAATGGACAGGCCGAACTGGCAAATCGCAAAATCAACCACATACTTGAGAAGACCGTCAATCCCGACCGAAAAGATTGGTCCCTTCGATTGAACGATTCGCTATGGGCCTACCATACTGCATACAAGAACCCACTCGGAATGTCCCCATTCCGCTTTGTGCATGGCAAGCCTTGCCATCTTTCCGTTGATTTGGAGCACAAAGCATCTTGGGCCATTAAGAGATTAAATTACGATATGGACAAAGTCGGTGAAGCTCGCAAGCTTCAACTAAATGAGTTAGAGGAGATACGCAATGATGCATATGAGAATGCCAAGATTGCAAAAGCCCGGATGAAATTAGCACCTGATAAAATTATACGACGAAAAGAGTTTCAATCGGGACAAAAGGTACTCTTCTACAACTCCCGGCTTCATCTATTTCCAGGTAAATTGCGATCCCGATGGACTGGTCCATTCGTTGTGAGAAGAGCTTTCCCCCACGGAGCTATAGAATTGGAAGACCCAAAAGGGGGTAACATGTTTAAAGTCAATGGACAATGCCTAAAGTTGTATGTGGAGGCATGCGTAGAAGAGATAGACACCACTTAGTTGTCGAACCCCATTTACGGGGTAGAATGAGCTTGAACTGAGAGGCCGTCGCACCCCCGATGCGTATGGGGTGAATTCTTGTGTATAGTAGTTATGCGTCGGTACAATAGTTAGAGTCCATAGGTAGGTTACGAGAGGTGAGGGTTCGTATTAGGCACACAAATAAGCACATTGTGAGGGAGTCGAGGAAGTCCAGGTGTGAGAATAAGTAAGAGAGTGTCCGGGTATTTAAGGGTGCGAAATTATATTTTCATCAAACGGAAGGGAGAGAAGTCTGCCTAAGGTGAACCAAACCAAACCCCCATAGACGGATCGGGTTGGTTATGATGAATCGAAAAATGAAAAATCCCATAACCGGATCGGTTCTCCCCTAAACCTGATCGGTTCAGATTCTGTAGGTTGCCCCTTCCTGAGATGACCCCCCTTCCCCCAATCCCTCTATTTCCCTCCTTTCCTTCCCCTCTTTCCCTCCAAACATCCTTCCCCTCTTTCCCTCCAAATTCTTCCTCCCCCCAACCCTCTCCACCACCTATAAATTACTCCTCTCCCCTACCATTCCCTCCACACCTCCATCACATCTCACCTCTCTAAACCTCTCTCTCCCAGATATATCCATGGCAAATACCTCTCTTCCCCAAAAATACATGTCTGTCGAGATCCTTCCGAACGGTAACGGGGAATACCACTCTCACATGGAGCACATATGGTGCGAAAAAAAATTCAGCCTCTCCTGCCAACTTCACATCGAGCGCGTCTTCAACTGGGACGAACTACCCCGCTCGATCACCTCTCTTTTAAGTCGAAGGGGGTGGACGCAATACCTCACCGAACCACACAATATCGTATGGGCCGATGAGGTTCAATCTTTCTATGGATCTCTCATGTGCACGGGCGAGTTTGAGGGCCAAGCGTTCGTGGACGACCTCCCCATCCCATTTTCCTTGTCCATTCTGTCCCCAAAACTCACTTCCAATGGGGTCCCAAACCCGGACAACTATGACTAGCCTGTCAATGCCCCAACCCTTCCCAAACAGCAATGCATCGATCGTCTCGCACCCAATGAGATTTGGGAATGGGGCACTTTCCCTGTGGGATATCTCAATGATAAGGCGCGCATTACATTTCATATTTTTTATGCCAAATTGCTTCAAAACCTCAAACGACTCGGCGATACACCCTCGCCAAGCTACCCTCGTCTACCACCTTTTTTATCCCAACTTCACAATCCACCTTGCTCGCGTGTTATACGCTGACATTTTATATGCGTCCTTGGAGCAAAAAGGTGCGGTGCCACTCCCATATGCACGTCTCATCACCGCCATTCTGGCCGATGTTTGTATCCATCCACATCGAGCCTTTTCGCGCCTCCCGGAGCACATTGAGAGAGTGTCACGCACTAGGAGTGCCCAGCAAAGGGCAGCCATTCGAGCAGCCCAGGAGGTGGTCGATGTAGATGAAGGCGAGGAAATCAATATTGAAGAGCACGAGGCTCCGGATGTCATGATGGGTGGGGCAGATGAGGAAGAGTACAACGAAGATGATGACTCCGACTTTGAGCCCCCGGGTGCAGATTTTGATAGGCTCCTTTAGGTGATGGAAACCCGTTTTGACAGTTTCCTCACACAATACAATTGAGACCAAGCGTCCTATCAACGGGATCAAGAGGCCTACCGAAGGGACACGAGCATGATGCCTCGTCTCCAAACCCATTTATACGAGCTCAACTTCGGTGGACCCCCTCCAACTTTCTTCTATGATTCGTATGATCCCAGTGCACCCGGACCCTCAAATCCACCTCACCGGTGAAGCCCATGTTAGTTGCTTGTTGTTTGTGTGTTGTTGGTGGTTGTTTAATAATATTAGCTGTGTGTTCTACCCTCTCCTTTGTAACACAGGTGTTAAGTATCTATAAAAAAATTTGCATTTCTGTTTTATTTATTCGTTTTATTTTCTTTCACTTTTAATTCGCTTTGAGTTAGATTTTAGTCCTTTTTTCTTGAGGACAATGCAAAAGTCTAAGTTAGGGGGGATCATAAGTGCGTCTTTCAAAAACTTCACAAATTTTCAAAAATTCCTAGAAATTTCAAAAAAAAAAATCGTAAAATTTTGAAAAATCCAAAAATATTTTTCTTCAAAATAAATAAAAATTGGAATTCAAAATTTTCAAAAATATCATTAAAAGTTGGTTTAAAGTCTCAAATTGTAAAAACATAATACACAAAGCCGAAATTGACCAAAGATGGAAATTGAGCGAACGTAGACGACTTAACGAATAAATGTGGAGATTAACAAACCCGGTAAGATTCGAGCCTTTCATTATTGTGAATTTATAAATCAATCCGAGTTAATTGTTAACTCAAAGTTCTTTTCAGTATTCTAATAAGTCGTCGAGGATCTCAGTTCTTTCACTTTGATCGGTTATGGAAAATGTGTGTGATATTTCCTTAAAAAACGTGCCAAATAAATCTCTAAATTAAAGTAATCTCGAGATGCATATTGTAACGCAATTAGTATTTCGGACATTGAGGTAGGTCCTTGTTTGTCACCAAAAAATATTGGCCAGAAAAAGTAGTGAAAAATTATCCCTTTTGTAAACCCAAATTGAGCCGAATAAATTTTTCCTTTTCGTTTGACAACCCGAAAAACCCCAATTATCTCGAAATTGTGAAAGTTAAGAATCCCAGAAATTAAGTCCGGAAAGTGCATAAAAAGGGGCAAGAAAAAAAATAGTTATGCTCAACAAAAATAGCAAGAGAAGAAAAGCGTGAAAAACAGAAAAAAATAGAAAAATCAAAAGAGAAAATGAGCGAAAGCCCGGAAAAGCACTAACGAACATTATACGAAAATTTTCCAATTTTAGATTTCCTTACCATTACCATTTTAGCCAATACACCTTTAACCCAAAAAAGTCCTAACCGAGTCCCAACTGCTAAATTAGTTACCGCGTGGAGAGATAAAACACGAAAAAGATAAAAAAAGAGATCATAAATACGAATTAGAAGTAATGATCCTATTTTCTTATAACTGTAATCCAATGATGAGATCAAGTCACCATAAGTTTTCGTCTTTCTATTTGTGTGCGTCAACTTGTTTCCAATACATTTACTCATGTAAATCATGCATACCGAGAGAAAATAGCCACCCCTCCGAGAGATTCGTTTGCGAGAGCATTCCGTGAGATTTTGAAATCAAAACGAATTTTCGGATAAGTAACGTAATGGTCAATCGGTGGAAATTCGCGGTTAAATATCCGGCTCCGCACACACGCACTATGATTTGAGACTCTTGAACATGAATTGATGATGACTATTTTCTAGAAAAGTTTGAGTTATACAATTTTTGCGTATTTTGAGTTTTCTTTGAGTCGAATTTTGTGGGTATATTCTCTGCAAACCCTCATGAGACGCAACTCGTCCTACTAGGGTAACCTAGAGGTTTAAAGGCTTGTTGCATCTGCTAAATGCAATCATTTTCCCGCGAAAGAGGTGTTCTATCCCATTTTAGAGTTGGACCATGCCTTTATTCTTTTACATTTCTCTGGACGATCAAAGTTCTAAGTTAGGGGGTTTGATTAGGCATAAATTCTTCCCATTTATCCCCTTAATTTATAGGCTTTTATCGCTCTACAAAGTGTATTTCGAGTGGATTTATCTCATATCATTGCTAATGACATTTCCTAACTAGTACGTTGAGTTTTGTGTATTTCCTATCTATTTTGCAGGTATTCAGTACTCAAGGAAGGATCGGCATCCTAATCTGAGTACCAGACCAAAAGTTACAAATCTTCAAAAATACAAGGAGGAGAAGTTCCTGAAAAGATGGAACCGAACCGAATGGGTTGGAAAACGAACCGATCCTAGCTTGTAAAAACTTCCTGTGAAGAACTAAGAGATGGAACCGAATCGAAGGGGAAGAAAAATGAACCGATCCTATGCTTGAAGAACTTCCTATAAAGCACAAAAACATGGAACCGAACCGAAGAGAAGGAAAACGAACCGAACCGATTCAAGGAAAAACTTATGTCAAAGATGGAACCGAACCGAATCACCTTAAGGGGATCGGTTCGGGTATTGAAAATTCAAACTTATCCATTTTTTAAATTAGGGTCTTGCATGGTTGAAACCCTTTGAAATCGTAGAGTATATATTTTAAACACCTCCCAGGCGTAGAGGGGGTTTCTAATTCGTTAGGGAAGCATTGTAATTAGTTTTGAGAAGACAACAACAAGAACCCCTAGTTTTTTATTCCAGTTTTGCAATCCAAGTAATATCATTCTAGTTCTTTCTTTCATTATTTGCAGTAGTTATTTCTTTAGGAAGTATTTTCATTCGTTAGTAAAAATGTTTTCTTTCATTCCAAACGTGTTTTCTTCTAGTTTTAATATGTCTGGCTAAGTTTTCAAGGATTGGGGTGCATGAACCCCTCCCGATGTAATTCATGTTAGTGAAAATAGAAGTTGGAATTAAAATCTTAGATGAATTGTATCGTAGTTAATGCGATACTACTTTAATTCAACCTTTGCTTACATATTGTGCGGGCTACGTTCCCTCATATGTGTAATACTTAGGAGAAATGAAGACCGAATTTTAATCCAACCTTTGCTTACATACTGTGCGGGCTATGACCCCTCATATATGTAATACTTAGGAGTATTAAAATGTCGGATTCATTTAAAGTTTTAATTCTGAATCTAGTATATTGCATTTCATTTATTCCTGATTTCATTAATTAATCATTTTCAACATTGCATCTAGCTGTAGTTATTCACAATTCAAATAATCTTTTCGTTCTTCTTTAGCATTCAAAGTTAGGTTACCTTCGTCTTTCAAACATCGTTAAGACTCTGTTCGTCCTGTTTCCTTGAGGATCGATACCCGACTTATCGAATTATGACCTGAGCGACAGGCTTGACTTGAGCCTAAATAGCATGCACACTAGACATATTTGTGGTCGTGTCACTTACTTAAAGGCCAAAAGCAAAGATGTCGTTGATAAAGGTTGGGAGAAGGCAATTTTTTATGCCTCTATTCAGATTGAGTATGTTAAAAAGTTGTCCTTCAATAAAGGTTAGACTGAGGCCTTGATGGTGGTCGACACAAAAAAATTATGAATTCTTCCAAAAGCCCAGATGGCAGTCCTCCTAATCTGGATGAGGAGTTTGATGATGAGGAAGGGTTTATATAATATTCTGCAATGCCTATTGAGTCTTCAATGGTGCCCAGTACCAGTACCGACCTACCTGATGCTAGTTAAGTCTTCAATGATGTTCTTTATCCTTAAGCTTTCGAAACAGCTGTTGAACATTACATCAGCTGAACTCCCATTATCAACCAGGATTCTTGCAACTCTGCCAGGGTGAACTCTGCATGTGATAACTAACGAATCATCATGAGGATAAATAGCCACACTCAGATTATTTTTGGAGAATCCGATCATCAGCCTGTCTTTGTTGATTTTCCTTGGCCAGTTATCACTGGATTTAGCCATATCAATCTGTATGACTGTTGTACAAGCCTTAACTTCATTTAAGTAAGATTTTCTTTCTATAATTGCATCTCCTCCTCCAACATCTCCTCCTACGAAGAAGTGGCACCCAAAGGATATCATGTCGACCTCCACTTCTGGCTCATCAGGTTTTTTGGCATGTCTGGAGCTTCTTTAAAATCATTATTTCATGCCCTTTTGTTGTCTTCCCTAACTCGGGCTGGAGTTCAGACACCCTCTGATCATCTCGATTTACATTTTGATCAATAAACTTGCTCAATTTTCCTCGTCGAATAATATTTTCTATCTCATTCTTTAGTGCAATACAACTTTTTGTGTTATGCCCATGATCCCTATGGAAATCACAATACTTAGACTTATCCCTTTTGTTAAGGGTTGTGACAACCCGGTATCCGAAATAAGGGGTGGCTAGCCCGATACTCCGATAATACAGGAATCATGTATAAATATCATCCTCAGCATTGTGACAACATAAAGAGTATACGGGATAACCACACAATATTCCAGAAAATGGGTTATCAAAAATTTTTGTTTTGTAATTTAAAGAAAGCATTTTCAACAACCCATACTAGAAAAGAAAGGTGGAAACTCCCACAAGCATATATACATACCAACCATAGTAAGGGGAGGACCGAATGAAATGTCGGTCAATAGAATTCATAAAATATACAATGAGTTCCATGTGTTACATAATACATCCATTATACAATTACAACCATTTAGGCCACACGCCCGAATAAGGACTTATCATAAATAGAAAACAACAAGGGAGGCGTCTACACAAAATGTCCCGTGATACCCGCAAAATGTCATGGCTCCTCAAAAGACACTGGAATAGGAAGGTCATTACGGGCGACCTTGCGCTGGAACACCTGAGCGGATATAATATATATGCACAACAAGAAAGAAAAACCGGTAAGAGCCCGATTTTTTGTAGTCACCAGATAAATGACAAGTAGGACAATGAGGAACAGTTAAACATCGATGATAGAGATGAAAAGCTAGCATGGTAACATTATGAAATAAACTAAGGCAATTTAAATGATCATAAGGTAAGAGTCAATCATTTATTCAAATGATAATAGTCATAAACCTTTTTCGTCTTTCATTATTTTCATTTCGTCTTCTTTTCATTACTTATCAGGAATACAAATTTATCCTATGCTCTTTATGGCACGTATTTCAATTTTATGCTCTTTGTGGCATATACTTTGCTCTTTATGGCATTCATGTTCCATCGAGTCCATCTCAATAATTAGAATAGTTATAAGTATATATATATATAACGATTCTAAGACCGCTCGTCCGGGTTTCCCCACTGTGCGCGCCCCTAAATAACCATCATCTTCCAGGGCCTATCTTAAGACAACCTGGGATCCTATTGAAACGTCGGGAAGCAGCCATATGCCTGCGGGGTAGTTAAGACCACACCCGGAATCTCCTACACATCGTAGAAAATATAAAACAAGCGCTCATATGGCCTAGGACTATATCCACCCTACATTCATTAGTCAGGGGGCTTCGCCTCACGCACGGACTTCCCTTAAGATGGTATTTAGAGAGGTGTGTATCATCCATTTTATTAATTTCCATTACCTGATTTAGTAAATTATCATTTACTTTATCCATTTTATATTTTATCAAATGCATTAAGATTATCCGGAACTATACGTATTTCGTATCAGCATAACAACCTCGATAATTAGTTAGGCTCCCCAAATTATTTTCCAAAGCCTCCTTTTTGGCTTCATAATAGACCATCAAGTCAGACCTAGCTCACAATAACTCCTGAAGTCTCCAAATTTAACTCTAAGATATCCTAGATTATTATAAAATTATACGAGAGAAGTAATGCCTAAACATTACATTAAACCTCCTCTCCCCCCCCCCCCCCCCTGAGATGAACCCTAGATGAACCCCTTCGAGTCTAGGGTGTCGACCAAACTCAACTAATACTATAAGACCCTATATTTACTTCATTTAAGAAGGTCCTTAAGTCCCTATGAAAAGAAAAGATTTGAAAAATGAAAATAAAATTTTAGGAAAGAAAACAGGGGACCGGTCGACCGGTCCCAAGATTTTGCCTAGGAAGGAAAGAAGAAAGTTCATTTCGGCAGGACCGGTCGACCGGTCAGGGGACCGCGGTCGACCGCGCCATAAATTTTATGCCTTTGAAAGAAAGCAGTATACCCTCTCCCGAAGGCCCGGTCGACCGGTCTGAGAATCGCGGTCGACCGGTCTTTGCAGACCTAGATTAAACCAAATCTTTCTATTTCAAGCTAATCCCAAAGCCAACTCATTTATTGCCACCAACATAACATAAATGCTACTAACTACTACCACAACCATCAATAATCATAAAAATTATTTTTCAATGATTCAAAACCAACAATTTCACAAAGAAACCCTAAACTAATAAACCATGATCAATACACCATTATCACTACAAATCATTTTTCTTAAACCACAAATAGCAAGTAGAAAACTTACCTCAATTCAGAAAATGCAGATTTTCCTTGTGTAGAAGCAATAATCCTCCCTCAATCTTCAATCCCTTCTCTTTTCTCTACTCTTTCACTTCCCCTCTCAAGCCCTCTCTAGGTTTTGGAAATGAAATTTGGGGAAAATAGAAGACTTAGTAAGACTAAGTCGTGGCATTAGTCAAAATCCCAACTTAATTGACCAATATTGCGATAAAATAACACGCAACTACATTTTTAAGGTATAACCAGTCAAAAGTGCCAAAAACCTCAAAATACAATATGGCACAATATTTGACTATCTCGCATGTTCCGGACTCAACTACGGCCTCCAAATTATCATTTGGATAATTTATAATTCATTTTAAGTTCCGGTCTCATTTTTTTAAGCCAAATATCATTTTAATTCATATGATATTATAAAACATAACATGGCAATATTCACCTATAGTTACGATAAATATGCAACCTCGTAGGAAATTTTAACTTTTCTATATTAAATTAATACTCAATCCATATCTTAACATTTTATATCTAATTACCATACCTAGTAAATAAATATAAAATATGTTCTCATAAGCGAGGGTTATTACATAATCCCCCCCTTATGAGGGAATTTTGTCCCCAAAATTCAAACGTACCTTATAAGAAGAGATGTGGATACATCTCCCACATGTCGTCCACACGCTCCCACGTTGATTCTTTAGCATTGTGATGACTCCATTGGACCCTCACCAAGGGTACCACATGGGACCTCAACTTGCGCTCCCCATACTCAAGAATAGCAACCGGTTGTTCTTCATACGAAACATCGGGTTGCAAGTCAATATCCCCGAAAGGAATGTGCCAAAGGTCACCTTCGCATCTCTTATACTTCTTCAAAGAAGAGACATGGAATACATCGTGGATTTGTTGTAAAGGCTTCGACAAGGCAAGTTGGTACTCCACGGGACCGACTTTCGCAATAATTGGGAAAGTTCCAATAAAATGCGTCGCAAGCTTCCCTTTCTTCCCAAATTGTTTAATGCCCTTCATTGGTGACACTCGCACCAAGACTTGATCTCCAATTTCCAACTCCACGTGTCTTCTACCCACATCGGCAAAGCTCTTTTGACGGTCTTGGGCTATCCGAATGCGATTTCGAATGAGTTCAATCTTTGAAGAAGTGTCTTGGATCATTTCAGGTCCAAGGAATTTGTTATCTCCCACTTCCAACCAACAAGCGGGCGACCTACATGGCCGGCCAAAAAGAGCTTCATAGGGCGCCATTTCGATAGTAAATTGGTATGAGTTGTTATAAGCAAACTCAACCAATGGAAGGTATTGTTCCCAACCACCCTTGAACGGAGCATATCCTTCAGCATCTGGTTTACCCTTTCAGTTTGGCCATCTGTTTGAGGATGATAGGAAGAGCTTAACTTCAATTCGTTCCCCATCGCCTCTTGGAAACTTCGCCAAAAGTTGGACACAAATATTTTATCTCGGTCGGAAATAATATCTAAAGGCGCCCCGTGAAGTCTAACGATCTCCTCGATGAATAATTGGGCATATCGAGCGGTATCAAAATCCGTACGCACGGGCAAAAAGTGTGCCAACTTAGTCAAATGATCGATAATCACCCAAATTGAATCATGACCCCTTTGTGATCCAGGTAAGCCCGTAATAAAGCCCGTCGAAATGCTTTCCCATTTCCACACTAGAATTTCCAACGGTTGCAAGAAACCTATCGGTCGCTGATGGTCGATCTTAACCAACTGACAAGTAGTACATTGGGATACAAACTCT
The DNA here is from genome assembly GCA_949130495.1 of Sambucus nigra. Lineage (NCBI taxonomy): Eukaryota > Viridiplantae > Streptophyta > Magnoliopsida > Dipsacales > Adoxaceae > Sambucus > Sambucus nigra. Next base: position 192,615,213 of record OX422220.1, read on the forward strand.
GAGATATCCCTCTTCATGTAGGGCCACCAATACTTACGGCGCATGTCTTGGTACATCTTGTCCCCAATCGGATGTACCGTAAATTTTGACCCGTGAGATTCTGCCATCACCGCTCGTCTCAAGTCCCCTTCTTCTGGAACAATAAGTCTTCCATGGAAGCGTAGTCCACCCTCAGAACTAATCGAGTAGAACTCCGCTCCCTCAGACAATAATCGATGTATATGGTCTTGGAAACTCTTATCTCTTCCCTGGGCTTCCACAATTCTTACCACAATTGTAGGAGTAACGATCATTACTGACATGAATGCTCTCACCACCGCATCCTCCTGACTGAGCTCCCTCCACTTAGCTTTCCATACATCAGCTAAGCCTCCCTCGGGTTTCTTACTCAAGGCATCCGCTACTACGTTCGCCTTTCCCGAATGGTAATGGATATCGAATTGATAGTCTTTCACGAACTCCAACCAACGACGCTGACGCATCTTCAAATCCTTCTGGGAAAATAAATACTGTAGGGATTTGTGGTCCGTGAAAAGACTAAACTTCTCCCCCAATAGATAATGCCTCCATATCTTCAAGTCAAAGACAACTGCGGCGAACTCTAAGTCATGCACCGGATAATTTCTTTCGTGAGGCTTTAGCTTAAGGGAAGCATAAGCAATAGCCTGTCTTTCTTGCTGAAGAACACCTCCTAACCCTTGAAGAGATGCATCGGTGAAGACTAGATATTCCAATCCCGGTTTTGGCAATGCAAGGGCTGGAGACGAATTCAACCTATCCTTGAGCTCATCAAATGCAGCCTGACATCAATTGTCCCAAACAAATCTCACTCCCTTTCGGGTCAAATTCGTCAAAGGGCTAGCGATTTTAGAAAATCTCTTAATGAACCGACGGTAATAACCCGCTAAGCCCAAAAAACTACGAACCTCGGTAGGTGTCGTGGGCTGACGCCACTCCCTCACCGCAATCACCTTACTAGGATCCACCGATATACCCTAGGATGACACCACATGACCCAAAAATTGAACTTCCTTCAACCAAAAGCCACATTTCTCAAACTTCGCATACAATTGGTGATCCCTCAATCTCTGCAGGACCAACCGTAAGTGAGTAGCATGGTCAGATTCTGTCTGAGAATAGACTAAGATGTCATCGATAAATACAATAAAAAATTGGTCAAGGAAATACCAAAATACCCTATTCATGAGATCCATAAATACAGCAGGGGCATTGGTTAGTCCAAAAGGCATAACCAAGAATTCATAGGATCCGTATCGGGTCGGAAATGTGGTCTTGAATACATCTTGTTCCCGTATTCTCAATTGATGATACCCCATCCTCAAATCGATTTTAGAGATATATGATGCTCCCCTAAGTTGGTCAAATAGATCATCAATGTGAGGAAAAGGGTATTTATTCCGGATGGTGACTTTATTCAACTCCCTATAGTCCACACATAACCGGAGAGAACCATCTCTTTTCTTCACAAACAATACCGGAGCACCCCATGGAGAAGTACTACGCCTAATGAATCCCTGCTCTAATAACTGCTAGATTTGATCCCTTAACTCCCTCATCTCCAAAGGAGCCATGCGATAAGGATCTTTCGTAATCGGTTGAGTTCTCGGCGCTAAATCGATCACAAACTCAATCTCTCTGCTCGGAGGTAATCCCGGTATTTCCCGGAAAACATCCTCAAAATCTCTAACAACTGGGATAGAGTCCAGGGGGACAATTATATCCCTAGAAACATCCTCCGCAATGCAATATAAGTAGGTACTCATACCCCCTTCCATACAAGGCATAACAACCAAGAACATTTCTTATCCTGGAACTGTAAAAACTATACTCTTCCCGTAATAATTTACTATCGCGTGGTATTTCACTAGCCAATCCATACCCAATATTACATCATACCCGACCATGTCAAGGATGAGTAAATCGGCCTCAAAGCATAAGTTACCAAGGTTAATCCCTATGTTTTTACAAATAAAGAAAATCAATGAACCATCACCCATAGAGGATTCAACACTAGTGAAAGTACTCTCACCAAACTTTATCAAATCTGTAGTTTGAGCAAAACTCCTAGAAATGAAAGTGTGTGTAGCGCCCGTATCAAATAGTACTCAACCCATATGCCATTGGATGAGAAAATTACCCTCAATCGCCGGCGGTGCTGGAAGGGCTGGAGGAAGCATAGACTCCTGAATATGGTAGACCCGTCCATACTGCAGTTTCCCCTGCTGAGGAGGAGCAATTGGATTAGGCGCCTGGGGCAGAAACTGTACATACGGCTGTTGTGGAGCCCTGGGAAGATGCCCTCCAACCAACTGAGGACACTATCTCTTATAATGGCCCAACTCCCCGCATTGAAAACATTTGTTCGGCGCATTCACCTGGTTCTGCCCTTGATTGTTTTGGAATTATACCGAACCTCGGCCCTGCTGGCCTCTGCCTCCATTTCCACCTTTGCCTCCCTGTTGTTGTGGCGGCCTACCTTGACCCGGTCTGTTATTATTGCCACCCGCATTAGACCCACCAAAGCGTTGGCGTTTAGACAAATCCCCTTGCTGGGGATCCCTTTCTCTCTTCTTACTCCACGAAGATTGGGACGAAGAAGATGTACCCCCTCCAATCCCATTACCTCCAGGTTTTCCCACTTGCCCCACCGCTGCAGCCTTCTTATTATTTTGCACAAATAATCTATGCTCTTGACAATGAAGTAGAGCAGCATTCATCACATCCCCAAAGGTTAATAAAGACGGATTTCCCAATAAATGTTGTTTTATTCGCCAATGTAAACCTCCCACAAATTTGGAGATTTTCTTTGCTTCTGGAGTCACTTCATCCAGCACAAAAGTTGCCAGCCGGGTGAACTCCTCTTCATACTCTGCCACGGATCTCTCCCCTTGAACTACATCTTGAAGTTTCATTTGCATCTCCCTTTGAACTATGGGAGGGAAATAATTTCCATCAAATAAGGCCCAAAAATCAGTGATCGATATCGTATCCCTTTGCTCGGGGGTAGTCATTGACTCCCACCAATGTAAAGCTGATCCGACAAGCTTGAAAGTAACAAGGATTTTCTTTTTCTCCTCACTACATTCTACCATTCTAAGATGGCGTTGCATGTCTTTCTTCCACTGATTTGCCTTTATAACATCTCATCTTCCATCGAATTCCGGGGTATGGCCTTTTAGGAAAGACTCTCTAACTCTTTCCTATGGAGAAGGTCCCGTAGGAACTTGTACCTCTTGCCCCCGTGGTTGAGCTTGTGGCATTTGTTGTACCACTGCAGTCATCGCTGCATTAACAGCTTGGGCCACTATGTTTGCCACATCTGCGGCACTGATACTCCCCGGTGGCGGCGGTGGAGGACCAACCTCATCCTCTACAAGTCTATTACATCGAGCGGGACGTCCTCTCTTAGGCGGCATCTGAGATAGAGAAATGATAGAGTTAGAATATAATATAAAACAATCTATCTAGTATAAGATCGCAACCATACACAATAAAACAGTCTTAACATTAATCTCTATTTCAAAGAACGCTATGGTAGAACGTGACAAGTCCGCATAGATCCTAAAGTCTCTAGAACCTGATGCTCCGATACCATATGTGACAACCCAGTATCTGAAATAAGGGGTGGCCAGCCCGATACTCCGATAATACAGGAATCATGGATAAATATCATCCTCAGCATCGTGACAACATAAAGAGTATATGGGATAACCACACAATATTCCAGAAAACGGGTTATCAAAAATTTTTGTTTTGTAATTTAAAGAAAGCATTTTCAACAACCCATACTAGAAAAGAAAGGTGGAAACTCCCACAAGCATATATACATACCAACCATAGTAAGGGGAGGACCGAATGAAATGTCGACCAATAGAATTCATACAATATACAATGAGTTCCATGTGTTACATAATACATCCATTATACAATTACAACCATTTGGGCCACACGCCCGAATAAGGACTTATCATAACTAGAAAACAACAAGGGAGGCGTGTACACAAAATGTCCCGTGATACCCGCAAAATGTCATGGCTCCTCAAGAGACACTGGACTAGGAAGGTCATTATGGGCGACCTTGCGGTGGAACACCTGAGCGGATATAATATATATTCACAACAAGAAAGAAGAACCGGTAAGATCCCAATTTTATGTAGTCACCAGATAAATGAGAAGTAGGACAATGAGGAACAGTTAAACATGGATGATAGAGATGAAAAGCTAGCATGGTAACATTATGAAATAAACTAAGGCAATTTAAATGATCATAAGGTAAGAGTCAATCATGTATGCAAATGATAATAGTCATTAACCTTTTTTTATCTTTCATCCTTTTCATTTCGCCTTCTTTTCATTCCTTATCAGGAATACAAATTTATCCTGTGCTCTTTATGGCACGTATTTCAATTGTATGCTCTTTGTGGCATATACTTTGCTCTTTATGGCATTCATGTTCCATCGAGTCCAACTCGATAATTAGAATAGTTATAAGTATATATATATATAATGATTCTAAGACCGCCCGTCCGGGTTTCCCCACTGTGCGCGCCCCTAAATAACCATCATCTTCCAGGACCTATCATAAGACAACCTGGGATCCTATCGAAACGTCGGGAAGCAGCCATATGCCTGCGCGGTAGTCAAGACCACACCCGAAATCTTCTACCCATCGCAGAAAATATAAAACAAGCGCTCATATGGCCTAGGACTATATCCACCCTGCATTCATTAGCCAGGGGGCTTCACCTCACGCACGGACTTCCCTTAAGATGGTATTTAGAGAGGTGTGTATCATCCATTTTATTAATTTCCATTACCTGATTTAGTAAATTATCATTTACTTTATCCATTTTACATTTTATCAAATGCATTAGGATTATCCGGAACTATACGTATTTCGTATCGGCATAACAACCTCGATAATTAGTTAGGCTCCCCAAATTATTTTCCAAAGCCTCCTTTTCGGCTTCATAATAGACCATCAAGTCAGACCTAGCTCACAATAACTCCTAAAGTCTCCAAATTTAACTCTAATATCTCCTAGATTATTAAAAATTATACGAGAGAAGTAATGCCTAAACATTACATTAAACCTCCTCTCCCCCCCTGAGATGAACCCTAGATGAACCCCTTCGAGTCTAGGGTGTCGACCAAACTCAACTAATACTATAAGACCCTATATTTACTTCATTTAAGAAGGTCCTTAAGTCCCTATGAAAAGAAAAGATTTGAAAAATGAAAATAAAATTTTAGGGAAGAAAACAGGGGACCGGTCGACCGGTCCCAAGACCGCGGTCGACCGCGTCTCAAGATTTTTCCTAGGAAGGAGAGCAGAAAGTTCACTTCGGCAGGGCCGGTCGATCGGTCAGGGGACCACAGTCGACCGCGCCATAAATTTTATGCCTTTAAAAGAAAGCAGTATACCCTCTCCCAAAGGCCCGGTCGACCGGTCTGAGAACTGCGATCGACCGGTCTTTGCAGACCTAGATTAAACCAAATCTTCCTATTTAAAGCTAATCCCAAAGCCAACTCATTTATTGCCACCAACATAACATACATGCTACTAACTACTACCACAACCATCAATAATCATCCAAATTATTTTTCAATGATTAAAAACCAACAATTACACAAAAAAATCCTAAACTAATGACACCATGATCAATACACCATTATCACTACAAATCATTTTTCTTAAACCACAAATAGCAAGTAGAAAACTTGCCTCAATTGAGAAAATGCAGATTTTCCTTGTGTAAAAGCAAGAATCCTCCCTCAATCTTCAATCCCTTCTCTTTTCTCTACTCTTTCAGTTCCTCTCTCAAGCTCTCTCTAGGCTTAGGAAATGAAATTTGGGAAAAATAGAAGACTTAGTAAGACTAAGTCGTGGCATTAGTCAAAATCCCAACTTAATTGACCAATATTGCGATAAAATAACACGCCACTTCATTTTTAAGGTATAACCAGTCAAAAGTGCCAAAAACCTCAAAATACAATATGGCAAAATATTTGACTATCTCGCACGTTCCGGACTCAACTACGGCCTCCAAATTATCATTTGGACAATTTATAATTCATTTTAAGTTCCGATCTCATTTTTTTAAGCCAAATATCATTTTAATTCATATGATATTATAAAACATGACATGGCAATATTCACCTATAGTTACGGTAAATATGCAACCTCATAGGAAATTTTAACTTTTCTACATTAAATTAATACTCAATCCATATCTCAACATTTTATATCTAATTACCATACCTAGTAAATAAATATAAAATATGTTCTCATAAGCGAGGGTTATTACAGGGGTATCTTTAACTTTCCAGGCCAATTCAAGTCTATATTCCCTTTGATATACTCTGGGATATGGTGGACACCTTTGTTGAGCAAGGTATATTCATTATACTTCTTGATCCGATCCAGATTCTTGTCTTTGTGATCCTTTTTTAAAGAATTATAATTAATTTTTTAACCCTCACCCTTGGTCTCAAGAGATTCCTTGGCTACTATAGCTTTCTCGTTATTCATTATTTTTCCTTCTTTAGCCATTAGTTCTAACATGGTTTTGGGTGGATTCTTCGATAAACCATGATAAAGATCTTTAGAGATTAACCCACTCATAAGTGTTTCAATAGCTGTTTTCTCCTCATAGTCTACCGCATGTAGTCTTTCACAATTAAAATGAGTAATGTATTCTCTAGTACTTTCTCCCGTCTTTTATCGCATAGTCAAGAGATGAGTGCCACTCTTGATCGTCTTAGCCCCAAAGAAAAAGTTATCAATGAATAGTTCGACTAACTAATGAAAAGTAGAGATTTCACCTCTTGGGATATTATTATACCAAATCTGGGTTGGTCATGTGATGGAACTGGAGAAAGATATACATCTCATTTCGTCGGGCACTGAGTAGATGTCGGCAGTAGCTTGATATTGCTCCATGTGAAGGGCTAGATTAGTTTTCATGTCATACTTGGGAGTGACCATTGATGTCTTGAACTTGAAAGGTGTGGGGTATTCCACAATTGCCTGGATGAAAGGTAATCCTTTGAAAAAACTTCTTTACAATGGATTCTTGGTCTTAGGCATTTCACCTAGTCGATTTCCAACTGTTGCATTATATCCCTTTCAGGAATGTTCTTCTTGTTTAGACTTGTCCGAGGTAGATCTAGCGACTTTACTGTGTCTATGTGCTGAACTCTCCTCCAGAGAGGTCTGCTCGGCACGAACAAAGCCCCTCTGGCCCTAGATCTTGTGGACCCTTCTCTGTATTCGCGATGACGTTCCTACTCCCTATGATGTCCTCTAGTTACTCGTGGAGGTTATCAAAATTAGACTCCATGTTTAGCCTCTTCAAGACACTTGGTCTGTCTTTGAAAAAAGATCCACTGTCATAGTAATTCGTTGATCGGAATGAAGAAGTTGCACCATGACAGTATGACCTATCGTGAGAAGAACAAGAATGATAATTTCTTTCATGTCTAGCTAGTGGTGGTGGCATATACCTTCTAGAATTGGAAGACTTAGTCTACATAGTGCGGGCCAATTGCATGAAAAATTATTACACGACTTCCTTACCTCGAGTAAGGTTGAGAAGAATTACCTATAAGTCTGTCACACAAGGAGGAGTAGATGGAATGATAGTACTGCCTTCATTTCGAGCGTTATTTTCAGGATCAATCATTTCTTTAGAAGCAAAGAAACGAAACAATTGGTAGAAAACGATGACAGATAAACGGTTCCCATAGACGGTGCCAATTTATTGATGTCTAAAAATGGACTAACTCCAAATTTATATCCACATATAAAAATAAGATGAGTAACTAAAACCACACACACAAGAGACAAGATTTTTAAAGTGGTTCAAATGTAAAATAGCCGACGTCCACTGCTGGTTTTTACTCAGTATGGTTTACAATAGATCAATATGGTGTGCATATGACTGATTCAAGTTATCCCTTGAGCTAAGGGAATAGTTTGTTTTTATAGGGATGTAAAACCCTAGAGATGGAGCACCTTTATTTTGACAGGCGTTTACATCTGTATACAATAAATAAAACGCTTGGAATTCAATGTTGGTTGGCATCCATCCGAGTAACTATTGGCATTTTTATTGGTTGGCCTTCTGGAATTGGTCGGCCTTCTAGCAGAATAAGTATCTCTTAAGCCGATCAAGTAGGATGGCCGGCCACGTAGGAGGACTGGTGTATATTATCTATTGGTCCACGTAAGAGAATTTTTTTACATATAACACACACACACACACACACACACACTAACGAACTTAACTATTAATAGAATACATTATTTATTTATTTTACAATTGTTTTCTCAAAATTAAGTTTTTTTTATAAAAAAACTATTTTTTTATGTAAAGAGCTTTTTTCTCCAGAATAAACTATTTTTAAAATTCTAAAATATTTCTTTTGTTAAAAACAGGTTTTCAATGTTTTAGAAAATAAAAATTGTTTACCGTTTTAGTAAGAAAAAGTATTAACTATTTTTATTAAAAAAACCTATAAAATATAAAAAACTGTTTTAAAAGTAATACAAAATGGTTGATTATAATTTTTTTGATTGTCAAAAAACATTGTTTTCAATTTTTTTGTCATTTAAAAATTGTTTACCCCTCATTTATTTCCTAACAACCACTGTTAAATAAAGATTTTTTTCATTTTGAAAAACAAATCGTTTTATAAGAGAAATGGTTTTCAATATATAACCTATCTTTTCATATAAAAACAAAAATATATTATTTAACTATTTTTAATAAATAAAAAAATTACATGTTGTTTCGAACAGTACACAATTCAAACAATGTTTTAACTGTATTTTTAAAATAAAAATGTCCGTTATTTAAAAAATGGCAGTCATTTTTTATATAACAAAAACTGCACGTTATTTATAAAAATCATTTTTTTATGAAGACAAATATTTTTTACTCTTTTTTGGTTTGGAAAAAAAAATGAATATTTTTATCTTTTAAATAAGTTGTATGCTATTTATAAAGATATAGTACATTTTTTTAGAAAACATCTAAAACATTTATTTTATTTTAAAAAAGTTAAAATGAGTTTTTTGTTTTAAAAATAATTTTGTACTTTTTAAAGCATTTTCTCGTAAATAATAGTTTCTTATATATTAATTAAAACATTTTTGTACAATTATGTTCATTAATGTATATATGTTACATTATTCATGTAAATTTAATATTATATATATATATATATATGGTAGTTAATAATTGAAGGGTATATTAGATAATTGAAGTTTGAAAATGATCTAGTTAACGGTCAAATGATTGAATCAGCTAAAATGTGGGTCAAACCAAAATAATTTAATGCGATATTGTTTTTAACTTCAAATGTAATTTCTCAATTATATTACTTAATTAATATTAACTAATTACTTATTATTTTCCCTATTTAAAATCCAAACAAATCCAGCATATTGGTGTTTCAACGCCATATGTCAAAGCTTATTAATTACTCTAAATTAGTCAATCCTTTCAAAGACACGGGCGTTCAACAACAATGGTAACTTTATTTTCAAACATAAAATAAATGACTCTAAACAATGTAGTATTCCATATATACTAATTGTTCAATATAATATTACCTTTGGTAGGTGAATAACCGGGGCTAGTTTACAAATGTACCAAGCATTAATTTCCCAAATTAATACAAAGATTCCATAGTAATAGTGTTAATATATTTCAAAATATTAACACAATCTAATATGCATCCCCATTAAATCCTAGTAGTTTGGGTGCGTGTGTATAAAAAAATATACGATTCATACGAAATATGATGTGAGGTGTTAAGAAGCTATTTGAACTAATTATATGAATACCATATTAAGGGCATAAAAATCTCTTCTAATAGATTATAGAATAAAATATCTTCTAATAAAGTGTGTTCCTCCTAAAGTAACTAATGTCACGCTATATAATAGATAATGTATGGCACTGGTTATTCTCATACTCACACTTCAAAAGTGATAAAAAAATATGAAAGAAGAGATAATGGTTGTGATTATATGAGCAGGCCCAACAACATCTGCACGTCTCAACCTTCTCTATACGAAAAACATAGTCTTCGAGAAAAAAGATTGTAGTGGCTCTTTATGTAAGAAAAGATCATATGAACAGCTAAAACTCCATTTACCCAAACAGTTTTGACAACTTCCTCACATGCGTTTTCCTCTAAATACACCCACATTTGTGTTAAATGATAGTTTTATACAATACTTGGATAATCACTCTTCACATTTTAAAATCCAACATGTTTATAATCAAGATGTTGAGTCTGCATGGTTCGAGAGGGTGGCATGAAAATGGAGTGTGGTGGCTAGGAATGTGGTGTCGGGTCATGTTAAGGAGTATTTGGGGGTGTTTGATGTGATGGAGAGTTGTGAGAATAGTGAGGGTTTTGTTGATGAGTTTAAAGAGGAGGTGATGCATTCTAGTGAGTATAATAGCGGAGAAATGTCTAGTGACAAAGATGTGTTGGTTGTTGTTTGTGGAAATTTTGGCATGGAGATTATTTATGATTTGTCCAATTATGGTGATTGGAACTCTATCTTTTTTTGTATCTCGGTAAATTCCCCATATATCTCCTCTCTCTCTATATATATATAGAGAGAGAGATGGAGAATTTATTGAGATACGAACAACGGTAGAGGTCTGAGCACCAAATTTGGACAAATCATAAGCAATCTCCATAAAATAATTTCCACAACCAATAACCAACACTGCTTTGTCGCTAAACTTCTCACCACTATCATACTCACTAGAATGAATCACCTCCCTATTAAACTTAAACAACCTATTAAGCTCTGGGACAAAATCCTCACTGTTCTCACTATTTGCCACCACAACAAGCACCCCTAAATACTCCTCAACATTACCCGACACTATATTCCTGGCCACCACGTGCTACCCTCTAGAATAATGCAGACTCAATAGCCTGATTATAAATAGGTCGGATATCAAAATTGAAGAGTAAGTATCCAAGTATTGCGTATAACTATCCTTTGACAAGAACGTGGGTGTATTTAGAGGAAAACCTATGTGTGGAAGTTGGAAAACTGTTTGGATAAATGGAGTTTTAGTCGTTCATGTGATCTTTTCTTCCATAAAGAGCCACTGCAATATTTGTTTTCGAAAACTAAGTTTTTCATATAGAGAAGGTTGAGACATGCGGAGGTTGCTAGCTTTGTCGGGCCTGGTCCTATAATCACAATCGCTATCTTTTACTTTTATTTTTTTTATCACTTTTGAAATGTGATTATGAGAATAACCAGTGCCACACATTAGCTATTATATAGTGTGACATTAGCTACTTTAGGAGGAACACACTTTATTAGAAGATAATTTTTTCTTTAATTTATTAGAAGAGATTTTTGTGCCCTTACCTCACATTATATTTTGTATGAATCATATATTTTTTTCATACACATGCACCAAAATTACTAGGATTTCATGGGGATGCATATTAGATTGTGTTAATATTTTGAAATATATTAACACAATTACTATGGAATCTTTGTATTAATTTGGGAAATTAATGCTTGGAACGTTTGTAAACTAGCCCTGGTTATTCACCTACCAAAGGTAATAATATATTGAATAGTTAGTATATAAGGAATACTACATTGTTTAGCGTCATTTATTTTATATTTGAAAATAAAGTTACCATTTCTGTTGAACGTCCATCTCTTTGAAAGGATTGACTAATTTAAAGTAATTAATAGGCTTTGACATATGACGTTGAAACACCAAATATGTTGGATTTATTTGGATTTTAAATAGGGAAAATAATAAATAATTAGTTAATATGAATTAAGTAATATAATTGAGAAATTAAATTTTAAGTTAAAAGAAATATCGTATTAAATTTGGGGTTATTTTGGGTTTGACACCATTAATTATCCGTTCTTGAGACGAACCCTCATAGTTTTCATTTCTTGGGGTTTGGCCAGCATTTTAGCGAATTCAATCATTTGACAGTTAACTAGCTCATTTTCAATCTTCAATTATCAAATATACCCTTCAATTATTACCTACCATATCAATTTCATAATGGGTAGAAGTTTAGTGACAATAATGTGTTGGTTATTGTTTGTGGAAATTCTGGCATGGAGATTGTTTATGATTTGGCCATTTTGGTGATTGGACCTCTATCGTTGTTCGTAGCTCAGTAAATTCTCCAACCTTCTCGAGAGAGAGACACACACACACATATAAATGTACACATTTATACCTTACAAACCTCCCATTTTGAGGGATTAAAAACATGTGTGCGTCTTTTAATTGTAATTTGGTGGGAAAGATGTAAGAAATTTTACCCAAGTATCAAATTTTGAAGAGGAGGAGAAGACCATAAAAGTTTCGATGATAAAAAATACACATATATATAAACATTGCAATTCAAGTGCTTTGTAGTTGAATTTTGACCAGTTTATAGTCGTGTTTGAGTTCTATATTTTAAGATCTCACGATAACATGATCATGTGTATATATATTGATATACATATATACGAAAACATAATTTATGAACTGTCACGGTTTCATAAAAATTATTGAAGGAATTTTTATTTTATATTAGAGGATTGTTTAACATTAATTGTGTGGAGAGAGCACTATGAGTCACTTTCTTATCTATATGTTAGGTTCAATGGGTGTTACGGGGGTGGTGCAGGATTTATTAGTAGCATGGCAGGTGTTATCATCTAAAACTGGTATTTTGATTTATTAGTTTGAGATGATAAATACAAATGAAGAATAATAACAAATAAAGAAATTAATGATTTAGATTTAAGAAAAGATGAGAGACAGAGAAAGAAACCAGGAATTAACGTGGTTCATCCCAATGCGGTGCCTACATTTATAGGAGCTATGTAGGTGTATGTTATTTAGTTAGACAAGAGTCGCTAGAAAAGTAGAGACAAGCTCTCAAGGCTCTCACCAATATCTTTTTGTATAGATATTGAACGTATTAATCTCTTGTGTCCCATCATGTGGGATTGTGTGATATTTATAAGAGAGAGAGTAGGGGATGGGTGGATTGCCTTTATAAGTCAGACAGTTACACCTTTCTACATTCCAAGAGACGAATAATGATGATTCAATTAAATCAACTAAAAGGGTGGTCTATTAACGTACGTGTGTATAAGTGAAGTTGTCCATATTCCTTCACATGACCTACACGTGACTTGGTGGATTTAACTAATAACATCAGTTTATTATGGTTAGTTATTAAGCCGACTAGGAATATCACTAAGTCGACCAGATATATGTTAAGCAGACCACATTTAATGTGTAAGGTAAGCACCTTATGATGACAGGTGTCACAATACTATTAAGCCAATTCATGTTCAATAATTATGGTGCAACAAAAATCCCCAAGACTTCAGTTATTATTGGAACGATTAATATCTTCTCTAGGGTATTATTTCTCTAGAGTGGATAAGGGTATGGAACGAATGGATGAGGTGTTACATGGTAGAAGTTAATAGGCTACACAAAAATCTTATCGCCTGTCTTCGTTTGTGAATTGATCGGCATAGATGCTTGGTTGGCTGAAAATCTCAGGGAGTTAGTGTCTCAAGAAATTTTGTCCTCCCAGTTTAGTGGAAGTTTTGTAAATATAGGAAAAAATTGGGAAACGAAGCATTCCAGAGGTACACAGGTAATAAACTACATATGGTGGCGAGTCACCGTCAGAACGAAACATGAGGTACATTTAACCATAATTGGACTTAGGGCACTGTGAAGACGAAGTTTAATCTTATAAAATGTCAGTTCCCACCCTTTTGTTCACTTCATTTTTGATTAAAAAATCCCCTTTCTTCGTCTCTTAGTTCTTGATTCGTTTGTAAGACCTTCCATTTTCACTATAAGGATCCTTTCTTCTTTCTTCACTTACCTTTGTAATTCTTTCCCATTCTTCCTAAAACATGGTTTGTACCATTAACGAGATTTCATTTGAAGTATTTAGGTATACACACGGAATCCTTTCGTGGGTAATAACTAAATTGCTACACGGGGCCTATAACCTTTGTGCCTTACCTGAGGGTCACTGGTTACTTTCCATTTTTATATTGCTGAGAATGGGGTAATTTTACCCCCCAACTGCTTATTTTTGGAATTTTTTCCAATACTTTGATGTTGTCTATGCCCAAGTTTCCCCAAACACTTGAACGATTATTAATGGGGTACATCGTATTAACGAACTGTATGGGACCTATAATGGAATCACAGAGTTGATTCAGTGTTACCACTGGGTCACCACCAATGAAAACATTCATTATATGAAGACCAGATTTTTGAAAAGGGCCTTGGTTGTAAACCTCTCTGATTCCAATAAGGATTATTGAGATCATGATTTAATTGTGAAGAATTGGCAATTACCCCACTTACTGAGGGTGCGGTATATGATAAACCAAGATTCCCTCAAGAAGGCAGGGGGATACATTAGGAAATGAACTTAAAATATGCCTAATTGTGTTGTATTTTATAATTGCTATAAATTTTGAGCTCCTATTTTCTGTTTTGTAGCGAAGAGTGAGAAGAAACTCCCCTGTGACATTGACATCAATTTTGGTGATCTTGATACTATATGGTCAATCCAGCAAAGGTTAGGTACAGAGGACCACCCTAGGTCAGATGTTTTTTTATTGGGGTAAAGGAGCACAATAACTTATTTTTCCATAAGACCTGTTGAGGAGATAGGAGTTTCCCCAATCTCTTTGGACGATCCTGAGGCCTCAACTTATTATTCTGAGCTTGGTTTAGTGTCCTCACCTATGGAAGGAGATAAATTTTCTACAGAGAGCACCTCCTAATTTTTTAAACCTTTAGACGTTTCTTTAGTGTCTGCCAGTGTTTCCCAAGGTGATATGGTGAAACACAAGATCATTAATCTGATTACCATCCATGCTGGTGTAAGGTCGCCCCCACCTGCTTGTCTAACGAGCAAGAGGTCTAAAGTTGGGGTAACTAGTGACCCCTTAATTCTGAATACATCTCCTGCGAAGGACCATGATCCCATGACTAAAAGGGTGAGGAAGGATTGACCTACTCCAGCTGAGATTATTAGAAGAAAGTTGCTAACATGGACAGGGGTGTTACCCAATCCATTATTGCTTGTCCTGAGCTTGCTCATAGATTAATTAGTTTTGGGGTTCTTTCAGCCGACCAAGAAGCTCTGTATTCCCTTTCCCACTCAAGATAACTGGACTGTGTAAATCATAATATGTCCCTTATAAGTTGGTCGCACATTGTTCAATTTTCATTTATAATTCTTCCACTCCCTCTTTTAATGTCCTCTTTTTCCTATTTGTCTTGCAATTCTTGATCGATTATGACTTGATGATAAGGCAGAACATAAGATGAGGGAGAATCCTTTGACGTTGAGGTTGCCTTTAATGATCTACAAAAATTCTTAGAGGCAGATGGTTGCACTATTGAGGCCTAGATGCAGGAGAAGAAAAAGTTAGAAAAAATGGTCAATACATCATAGGGGGAGAAGGTATTGGAAGATAATGTCGTTATTTTCCATAGAACAGTCAAGAAAGGATGCAGAGGATGCTAGAGACATAGTCGAGCTGGTAAAAACAAAGATCGAGCAAGCATTGGTGGTTTCTTCTAAAGCTAAAGAAGTGACCTTCATGAAGGGATGGTACAAGGCATTTTCCAATGATTTTATACAAATTGACCATTTCAAGAAAGTGTTCTTTAATGATTGTTAGGATGCATCCCTTGTTAACGTTGGCACTGCCAATGAGTTTGACCTTTTCGAACTACACCTTCCTGGCACTCCTCCTCAAGTTGATGAATAAATTATTGATGATGAAGATGAAGCTAGTGCAACTTCTAATAAGAAGAATTTAGTGGTTGCTGAGCGGGGTGAAGTCTATGTTGCTCCTGACAAGGAGAAGGTAAGGAAAAAATTCCTACAGTTGGGATAGGAATGTTTTGTTTTATTTGTTTATTTTTTATATCGTATCAATTTATGGGATTTTCCGTGATGTAACGCCACTTTATAATAAACCAAAACTTCTATTCCATATATTATTGCCCCAGTTATATTCTTTTAAGTTCTTTTTCTCGAAAATACTTAAGTTTGACAACCTGCTTTGTAGTTTAATGCAAGACTATCATATCTGGTTGCCATCCAAATCGATTTTCAGGAAAGATGTAGTCGATTGTTCCGTGTTAGTCACTGTGAGCTCGATGAAAAGGAGCTTGAGGAGCTACTCCGGCATGATTCATCTTCTCTGGCCAAGAAATCATACATAAATCTACATCATCTTTTTCATCAGGCCATTACAGATAATGCTGCTTATCATGACATGATTTTCTCCATAACAAAGAGTCATAAGGAATTAGTAGCAACTTTTTAAACCGATTATGAGAAGAGGTTGGTTGACTTTCAAAAGGGTATTGGGTTTGGCCAGAAACTACTTTCTCTGGCATAAACTTAATGGGTTCTCTCAACATATTAATAAAGTTCCTATTCTCTAAAAAAACTTATTCCAAGAAAGAGTTCATTCTCAGTATTGAACTGACTGGTGCCAGAAAATTTGCCACAATGCTTGAGCAAGAAAATAATGATTTACGGGTTAAAGTTGGAAGGTCTTAAGAGGTCCAGGCCTGCTGACCAAAGTGAGGGTACCTCCTTCTTAGAAGAATAAAATGCTTGCCTAAGGGAGGAGTTGGAACAAATAATGAAAGTGAATGACCAGGCCGCGACCATAAAAAATTAGTTGTACATAATTAAAAGGATGAGCGATAAGATTGACCACCTCACATATTTATTTTATAAGCATCCTCACACTATCAAAATTAATGGTTATGATGAGGCCCTCAACCATATGGAGGCAAATCTTGACCAGGCTCATAAGTTTGATTATAAGCATGGCTGGCTCAACACTCTTTATATGGGAAATGTTCCTAAGGAATATGATATGTGGTATTAAAATAACCCTAGTTGTTCGGAACATCCCGATCCCCCTTTAAGATTAATGTTTCACGGATACCTCCGGATGCTATCCCATTAAGCCCAACGAGAAAATTCCTTGGGGACTATGGCCTTGATGCGGATGAAGATTTAAACCGACCTCACTATTTAGTGGATAGGGTACATTATAGCATCCAATCTAGGAATAGATACCCGAGGACATCCATCATACCACAAACATTCGATATTCCTTCTGCTGACTTTGAGCTTTCCAAGTAAGCAACCATCATCATGAATGGATTTGTTGTAATCTATTTTTTGTGATCTCATTACAATGAATTTTTCCCAAATCATAATGGAAATGTACATTCATGATTTTCTTTACATGCTTCTCTTTACTTGCTTTTCTTTTGAACAAGTAAATGTAGCTGGATGTTTAATAATAGTGATAATCTTATGGACATTAAGCCATGTCATCTTGAAGAGTGCCATATGGTAAAAATGGGTATACTAGTAATATGAACATACTAGTATTATGATCATAATATTGGTTATTGCCTGAATGATCTGCCTTACAAGTTAACAGTGTTGAATGAACCAAAGTTGTCCAGTCTTAGGTTCTACTGATGCCCTTTGCTGGTCGCCCAGATGGATCTTATCATCCCGACCAAGTGTCAGTGTTAGTTATCTGAGACGACCAAATGTGTTAGGAACTATCCTCGCATTTAGCTAGCTATTATCATATCTTGTCATCCATATAGCTGCAATGGATTTTGTAAAATTTGCTAAACTTCTTATTCATGGTCTTCCCTAGAGGGAGATCATACATGAAGTGAAACTTCTTATTCGTGACCTTATGGGGTGATACGTGAAGCTTATTTTGTAGTCGTTGAGTTCTAGCACGTGATATGTGATTGAGATGTCTCCGTCTTTGGTTTTTGGCAAGGTTTTTATCACATCTCCCCCATACCAATGAAAAATATAAAAAAAATAACTAACAACAACATTTATTAACAAATTTTACAATCACCGAAAGCGGGTTATAAGAAATGAAAATATTTTGAATGAGAAGACATTACATATTTGCCAATGTTGATACTATTTTCTTAAGTGTTCGGCATTCTAAGGATTCTTGAACTGCTTGTAATACCCCGTAATTTTATCGATATTCATTTAAGGTACTAATTAAATTAAATGGGACTTAATTGGGAATTAATCCGGATATAAATACTAACGAGATGTGAGTTGGTATCTGATTATGATGTTAAAATTTATTATTTCCGAGTATGTATGGTAATACATGAGTATTGATGATATTTAAATTAATTTGGAAAATTTAGTTGGGACGCGCGTGTCAGTCGCGTTTGGAACGTAATTAATTGAAGTAAAAAGTGAATTTTATTTTTATCAACCGAATGGTCATTTTGAGTGCGCCAACGTGTCCGGAAGGGTCGAAATAGTCAGAAAACACTACCCGGAGGTTTAGTTTGGGTCCCGGGGCATTTTTAGGCCATACCGGCAACCCAAAAGGGTAATTTAGTAATTTTAAAAATAAGGGAATTAAAACCAACGAAAATTAGAGTTTATATTTATAATTTTAAAGGGTCCACTAAGGCCATTACCAGAAAAAGTTAAGAGAGTGGGCTACAGGAGTTTTGAGAGAAGTTGGAGAGAAGTTAGAAAAGCAAAAACCAAACCATCACCATCCTTGGGAGAAATTCTGTAGAGAGGACGAAGAGAATCAACTTTCAATCCTTCAACATCGAGTCAGAACATAAGGCAAGTGGTTTAATTACGTTAATTTCAAGCGAATGTTTCTTCCCTGATTAGAATTGATTAATTATCTTATATTGGGTGTTTGATGAAAACCCATGAAATTGGAGGTAGAATTCATAATATGATATAGGGATTGCATGTAGAATGTTATTGTATGAATTTCATATACAAATTACAACTTTCGATGATATAAAAATGGAATTATAAGGAGAAATTGTAGACATTAAATTATGGGTTCATATTCATAGGGTTTGGGGTAAAATTTGGGGATTTATGATAATTATATGTTGTTTAGGAATATTTGACCCCCAAAAATATGTTAAGAAACAACCTAAGAGGGTGTGGTAAAGTTTAAGAACATTAAAATACTATTGGGATGATCTTAGGATGAGTTTATAGAAGAGAAAAATTGAGAAACATGAAGTTGAAAATTTCTAGGTTCAAACTGCCATCTCGTTAGAAGACCTGCCCAGGTCGTTCGAACGACCTCGTTCTAACGAGCTTCTAACGAAATGACAGTATCCCTTCTAATGAATTAGTATTTCGTTCGAAGTCCTTCGTTCAAATGAACTCATTCGAACGACCTCGTTCGAACGAGACTTCTAACGAGTTGACAGAATGGCCTTTTTGGCCTGTTTTCATTTCAAACGTTCCGTAGACTTATTTAATGGGAGTATTAACCTTCCCTTATTGATTAGTGGGTAGAATTGTGAGAATTAGGGTATGTTGAGGAGTAGAACTTATTAGCTTATAAGAAAATCAGATGTCAATTGGGAAGTAAGAAACGAGTAACTAATTACGACGTGAGAAGGGTCGATAACGTTAATATACCAATCGAGGGCTTGAAATCGTATAACATGAAATGATGGTATGAGAATGAGATGTATAACTATATTAATAATATGAGATATCCAAGATGTTCAAATTCTTAGTATATGTTGTTTTATGTGTATAACATACCTACCATACTTGCTATCATGGGAGGTTTGCGTTCGATTAGGGCCATCTAATATTTGTGTGCCTACGGGGGGGATTTAGATTGGTACCTCGAGGGCATAGGTTAGAGAAAGATTTATTGAGAAGTAAATAATTCAGCTGATCATGGGAGCGTAGGTATGTGCGTGACCCATGTGATGTGAACTATGTTCGCCTCCATTTTGTGTGATTGTTGTTATCTGAAAACGATTCCTGAGAGATTCGGCATGCGTGGTCCTTATGTACGTGATGTACTGGGATTGGATAGCAGAGTATGTGTGCACCGCACCTTAGTCTAGGGGTTCTAGTAATGTATATTTATGATGAGAATAATATACTGTTATTTGAAATGAACTGTTATGTTTAATTGTGAGTATAATTATAGCTACGTTCTGTAAAGATAAATTGGATGATCTCTAGTAAATTAGTGTTGCTAATAAAGGGGAAACGAGAATAAATGTAAAACTCTCTATTTAATTGATGATTTTGGAGTTAAAGTGTGAATCGTATAGAGATGTTGAATTTATTTTGGACTAGTTAGATATGGGAATTACTAGAATGGGTACGGGTACGTTAGGAGTGCACAAATAGTCGAGAGGTGAGTATTTCATGTGAGAGCACGTCCTAACATGTATTTTGCATTCATTGTTTTAATGTCATTAAAACACTTGCTATATTTTAAACTGTTTTTCCACAATCGGGCTCTGACCTGTTTGCTTTCAAATATATTTTCTTGTAAAAACCTTTTAGGTGCCCAGCCACAAGGACACCAAGCACACGAGTTCCATTCAGGTGACGTACTGTAGCTGCTGTGGAAGTAACATGATCTTGTCAATAGACGCCTCAACTTTCGATCTTGACTCTATTAGTAGATTTCCTCATGAGTTGGGCATGTTGTCCCATTTCTTTTAGAAACATTTTATCTATTCAGTTTATTTCAGATTTCGGGTTGTAAACAATTATGATTCAAACTTAGTATTTGTTACTCCTGTATTTGGTTTGTTGTGAGATGTATTCTTACAGACTCATTATTACCGTATGGTTTTACTATTGTCATTTCATTGTGGTACTTATGTTAGCATTTCTTATTTACTGGCATGATAATTTGATTTAATTAAAATTGACAAACTCACTTTTTAAATATTAGGCGGCTAGTAAGTGTTAGAACATTTTTCGACAGTGATGCTATGAACTGAACCAACTTGACATTTTGTATTAATTTAATAAAGGAGTAGCTACCCGGTATTTAATTAGTCGGGGTGTCACAGGTAGTATTAGGGCATCAGGTTCTAGTGTCCTTAGGATCTGTACGACTTGTTATGTTTCCGCTGAACTTTCTTTGATGTAGAGCCCAATATTTTAGGACTGTTGTACTCTTTTGTGTATGTTTCGCTCTTCAGCTATATTGAGATAATAACTGCGAACTTATAGACTTTACTCTCATTTCAGATGCCTCCACGACGTGCACAGCGAGTTCCTCGGGATGCTCAGCCCGAAGCACAGCCTGCATTAGTTTCGGGCACAATGAATGCCGCAGAGGTTGCAGCCATTGTAGCCCAAGCGATGAATGTCGCCCTTGCAGTTGTACAGCAGGCACCACCTCAGGCGCCGACAGTAGCGCCAGTTCAGGTTCATGCATTCCTGTCTTCTTGGGAATGCGCCCGTGATGCTTTTCAGAAAGCACACCCTCCGGAGTTTGGAGGTAGCTCCGATGTTGTGGTATCCAGTTAGTGGAGGAAGGACATTCAGAGGCACTTAAGGATGTACGAGTGAACAAATGTTCAGAAGCACATACTGGCTACTTTTAAGCTAGTAGGGTCAGCATTGCAATGGTGGGAGTCCATTACCACCGCGGAGGAGAGGGACGCCCTCACTATATAGGAGTTTTGGGTGTGGTTCGACCGCAAATATTTTCCGTCAGCTCTTCACACGGAGATGAGGAGGAAGTTGATGAACCTCAAGCAGGAGGGAAAGACAGTAGACGAGTATGAGGCTGAGTTCACCAATCTCTTGAACATTATTCCGGATGAAATTCCAACCGAGGAGAAGAAAATTCAGAAGTTCACGGATGGATTGACTTGGAGGATCTGTCAACACTTGTTTGGGAATCTCTCGTTAGCTACTTATTCTGATGTGGATAACGCAGTACTGCTACACTGCCAGGATCACCGCTTTCACATGTCTGAGAGCAAGAGATCAGGAGAGTCCAGCCATCAGGGCAGGATCGGGGGAAATGGTGCCAGCGGGGCCCAATCTGCTCAGGGACAGTACAGGCAGGGTGACCAGGGTTCCCAATAGGGGGATCATAAGAGGTTCAGATCTGGGGATTTTAGAAATGGATAGGGAGGTTTCAGACATGGCCATCAGGGTCAGAACGTTCATCAGGGCCAACAAGGCCAGAATGGCCAACAACAGCAGTTTTAGCAGGGCCAGCATGGCCAGGGTAGGAATGGTAACGGCCATGAGGGACGTGGACAGCAGGGACAGCGAGGGGGAAACTTTTCGGGGAAGTGCTTCGTTTGTGAAAAGACTGGACACAATGCCAAGATTGTCCTAATAGGGGCAGGGCCCCACAGCAGTAGCAGCAGGGTGCTCGACACGAGCCACATAGGCCTATGTTTCCTGCTGCCCTCCCAGCACCACCACAGATGGCAGCATTACCACCCATTCCAGGAGTTCCGGTCCAGCAGGGACAACTTCAGTATGGGAGAGTGTATCCGCTCCAGCATGCCGCAGTCCCACAGGATCCACCTGCTATTGAGGGTATGTTCTCTATTCAGGGGACTTTGGGGCGTATTTTATTTGACACGGGGGCCACACATTATTTCATTGCCACGAGATTTGCATGCACTATTGGGTTGTTAGCTACCGCAGAGAGCACGGTTACTTGTGTAGATTCATCGCTGAGTAAGGGTTTCGTGATATCACTTATTTATAGAGGTGTGGGTATCGAGATGGGGAGATTTACTTTACCCACTGATATGTTAGTATTAGATATGACTGAGTATGATGCGATTGTTGGTATGGATTGGCTAGTTACGTACTGAGCCATGATTGATTGTTTCAGTAGGAGTATTATCTTTGCCATTCCCGGGCAGGAGATGTTTTTAGTGGCGATGCCTCGCCCTGAGGGAGGATCGTCCACTCGCTTGTACTATATAGAAGAGGAGACCTCTAAGGAAGTGGTGCTACCACTGATTCGATTCCAGTTGTTAGGGAGTTTGCTGATGTATTTCAGGATATACCTGGACTACCTCCGACTAGAGAGATAGATTTCATGATCGATTTGACACCGGACACTCAGCCAATTGCCTGATCACCTTACCGTATGGCTCCAGTAGAGATGAGAGAGTTATGGGATCAGATAGAGCAGTTGTTGGGTCAGGGGTTTATCCAAAGGAGTACTTCATCGTGGGGTGCCCCTATATTGTTTGTAAAGAAGAGGGATGGATCGTTGGGATTGTGCGTAGATTATCGGGAGTTGAATAAAGTCACGATACGGAATAAGTATCCGCTGCCCAGAATCGATGACTTATTCGACAAGCTTAGAGGAGCTTCCTTCTTCTCAAAGATTGATTTACGATCGGGATACCATCAGTTGCGTATCAGGAAACAGGACGTCTTGAAGGTTGCTTTCTTGATGAGATATGGTTCCTACGAGTTTCGGGTTATGCCTTTTGGCTTGACCAACGCTCCAGCTGTATTTATGGACCCGATGAATAGGGTGCCCAGAGAGTTCCTAGACCAGTTCATCATCGTCTTTATTGATGACATTCTGGTTTACTCCCAGACAGAAGAGGAGCACGCCGAGCATTTGCACTACACCAAAATGGCCAAAATGTCAACCTTTCAGTAGGCCACCCTTGTCAAGGTCATTGACCGTGACAAAAAACACGCGTTTTATGTCACGGTCATCGACCTTGACACGACCGTGACACGACCGTGATAATGTTTGCAGCAAAAACCCTTTCCCCCTTCTTTTTTCCCTCCCGTCATTCCCTCCCTCTCTCTCTCTCGACGCTGCTCTCTCTCTCTCTCTCGACGCTCTCTCTCTCTCTCTCTCTCTACTTTCAGGTTTAATTCTCTCTCTCTCTGTCTCTTCCATTTATATATATGTTTGTGTGTATATATATGTGTGTATGTGTGTATATATGTGCGTGTGTGTATGCGTGTGTGGGGGTGGGGCAGGGTGGGGGTAGGGTGGGGGCAGGGTGGGGGTAGGAGGTGGGGCAGGGTGGGGGTAGGGTGGGGGGTAGGGGGTGGGGCAGGGTGGGGGGTAGGGGTAGGGGTTAAAAATGTAAATAAATAAGTAATTTTCTATAAATTTCCAAAAATAATATCCCAAAATGTAAATGTAAATAATATCCAAAAATAATATCCAAAATATATTTGAATTGGATTATATAAGCTTCAAAGAGGTTGTATTTTACTGTGAATGGGTAAGAGTTGAGGATAAAAATCCTTGTAAAGGTGATCATGTCACCAATTTGATCATGGTTGACTTGTCCAAGTTGAAGAGCAACGACCACGTGAGCGATGAGCCGTTTGTTTGTGTATTTCAAAAGGTTAAGCAAGTGCTTTACTCGGAGTATATCAACAACGAGCCGTGGTCAATTTTCCAACATGCGCCAAGGCGTCTAAATAGTAGTGTGGATGGCTTGGCTGCTCCTACCGAATATCAATCCATTTTTTATGATAACCCGAATTTGAAACAATTTTTCAATTTGTAATAAATATTTCAATTTGTACCGAAACATCCATTTTTAATGCTTTTAATTGATCTGCACTTTATCATTTTCACTCTTGTGTAGTGTGCGTGTGTGGAGAGGAGATTAATACATAAATATTCCAACTACATCTAAGTTTTGTTTATACTAATCCATGAATATACGCTTCTTACATTTAATAGGTGATTAGTACATAGTTATTTGGAGCGATGCTCTGCAAATTCCTCCCAACCGTTATGTAGCCAAACATCACCAGTTGAAGTTGTCAATTCCACTTTCCATACCCCACTACTTGGAACTTCTAGCAAAACATGGGAGACCATTGAAAGGTGGAATTGACAACTTCAACTGCTGATTTTTGTCTACACAACGGTTGGAAGGAATTTGCAACGCATAACTCCATAGGATTATGGTATTTCTTAGTGTTTAGATATGAAGAGAATTATATTTGACACGATTGCCCGGGGTACATTAGTTGGAAGGAGGTGCCATATGAGCTCAAGTTAGTTGTTTGATTGACACTACAGGTAATGTATTTATATTTATATGTCAATTTCGATTTCGATTTCAATTACGATTTATATTTATCTATATTTGAGGGGCGGATACTAATTTTACTTTATTTCAATTCAGGGGACAGGGAGTTCCCCTAAGGGTAGGCCACATATGATCTATACTTATGTGGCTATTCGGACGATAAGGGAAGGATAAGGAGGTGTCCCCGAGCGTCGCGGTACAAAATCTCTTTTCCATGAAAATAGTTTGTAGATTTGAGATAATTGATGGTGATGTTATTTCTTCTTAAATAGTTTCTATTTTGAATATATATTTGCATTATCTTTAGTTTGTTTGGATATATGATGTTTGGAACAGGTACAATGTTGCTATAACAGGTACAAATATACTGCTGGGCAGTGGCAGTGGCCATACTGCCCAGCAGATTTTTTTTAAATTCTGCCCAGAATTGTCACGGTCATTGACCGTGACAACTTTTTGTCACGAACGTGTCACGGTCATTGATCGCGACACGACCGTGACACAAAACGCGAGTTTTGTGTCAAGGTCAATGATCATGACACGACCGTGACAAAAAAAGTTGTCTCGCCTCGAAATGTCACGGTCATTGACCTTGACAAGTTGGATTTGTCAGGGTCAATGACCTTGACAATAGTGCAGATTTGGTGTAGTGTTGAGACAGGTTTTGCAAACAATGCGTCAGAATGAACTTTATGCCAAGTATGAGAAGTGCGGGTTTTGGCTGAAGGAGGTTCAGTTTTTGGGGCATATCATTTCAGACCGGGGGATATCTGTTGATACGGGGAAGGTATCCGCGGTGAGGGAGTGGGGACAGCCCACGACACTGACTGAGATCCGTAGTTTCTTGGGCCTATCAGGATACTATAGGAGGTTTATTTGGGGTTTCTTGAAGATAGCGGGTTCTTTGACACATCTGACTCGCAATGGTGTGCCTTTCATCTGGAGCGATGCCTGTCAGTTGGCATTCGACGAGTTGAAAGATAAGTTGACATCAGCACCTGTGTTAGCATTGCCCAGACCGAGAGTTGAGTATTTAGTCTACACCGATGCGTCCTTACAAGGACTCGAAAGTGTACTGCAGCAGGAGAGTCAGGCCATAGCTTATGCTTCCCGTAAGCTGAAGTCTCACGAGAGGAATTACCCCACCCACAACTTGGAGTTAGCGGCAGTCGTTTTATCTCTTTGGATTTGGAGACACTATCTCCTGGGGGAGAAATTTTGGTTGTTCACAGACCATAAGTCTTTACAATACCTCTTCACGCAGAAGGAACTGAATATGCGTCAACGATAATGGCTTGAGTTTGTGAAGGATTATCAGTTTGATATCCAATATCACCCGGGGAAGGCTAACGTGGTAGCAGACGCGTTGAGCCGTAGGCCAGTAGATGAGGTGGACTAGGTGTGGAAAGCTAAGTGGAAGAAGTTGGGACACCAGGATGCAGTGGCCCGATCATTCATATCTGTGATGACTGTTACACCTCAGATTGTTACGAGAGTGATAAAAGCCCAGGCAATTGACTCGTTCTGTCAAGAGCAGATAGTTCGATTACTAGCAGCGGGAGCCGAGTCCTATACCGTTAGTTCGGACGGGGGATTACGCTTCAATGGGAGACTGATTGTTTCGAAAGGGGAAGACTTGTGACACGAGGTTATGGCAGAGTCGCACGGCTCACGGTTCGTGGCACACCCTGGTGGGGATAAGATGTACCAAGATATGAGACGCCAGTATTGGTGGAGCGGGATGAAGAGGGATATCGCCGTATTTGTTTCTAAATGCGCCACTTATCAGCTAGTAAAGGTGGATCATCAGAAACCGGCAGGACTTCTACAGCCATTAGAGGTTCCGACGTGGATATGGGAGAGCATATCCATGGACTTTATCACGGGATTACCTATGTGACAGAAGGGTCACGACTCCATATGGGTAATTGTGGATAGGTTGACCAAAGTTTCTCATTTTCTACCCGTGAGAACAGACTACACTACGGGATAATATGCCCATATTTTCATTGCATAAATAGTGACACTTCACGGTGTGACTCTAAATATCGTGTCTGACCGAGACAAGATATTCGTTTCACGATTTTGGGAGAGTTTTCAGGAGGCCATGGGTACGGAGTTGCGTTTGAGTACGGATTATCACCCGCAGACTGATGGGAAAATCGAGCGGACAAATCAGATGTTGGAGGACATGTTACGTATGTGCATCCTAGACTTTGGAGGTGGATGGGAGCAGTATCTTCCACTGGTGGAGATTTCTTATAATAACTCCTACCAGTTCACCATTGGCATGTCTCCATTTGAGGCGTTGTACGGTAGACCTTGTCGTTCCCCAGCATGTTGGTTAGAGGTGGGAGATAACAAACTCCTTGGGCCGGAAGTGATTCAGGACACTTCAGCAAGGATAGAGTTGATATGGAGTTGCATTCGGGTAGCTCAGGATCGGCAGAAGAGCTATGCTGATGCGAAGAGGTTCTTTAGAGAATTCAAAGTGGGGGACCAGGTGTTACTCAGATTATCTCCTATAAAGGTGATTATGCATTTTGGGAATAAGGGGAAACTAGCACCGAGGTATGTGGGTCCGTTTCCTATCATCGAGCGGATTGGGCCAATTGCGTATAAACTTGGATTACCGGAGCACTTGCATAGGATTCATGATGTGTTCCATATTTCCTCGCTAAGGAAATACCTTAGGGATGATTTGGCCCATACTCACATTGCTTTAGAGGACATCGATCTTCAGCCAGATAGTTCCTACGAGGAGGGGCCGATTGCTATTTTGGACCAAAGCAAGCGAAAACTGAGGTCAAAGATAGTACCCTTAGTACGTGTTCAGTGGCAGCATCATAATGCCGAAGAGTCCACATGGGAGCGCAAGGATGAGATGCGCGAACACTATCCAGAACTATTTTTACCAGGTACTTTTTAGTTCCGAATTTTGGGACGAAATTCTGTTATTAGGGGGGAAGTATGTAATACCCCGTAATTTTATCGATATTCATTTAAGGGATTAATTAAATTAAATGGGACTTAATTGGGAATTAATCCAGATATAAATACTAACGAGATGTGAGTTAATATTTGATTATGATGTTAAAATTTATTATTTCCGAGTATGTATGGTAATACATGAGTATTGATGATATTTAAATTAATTTGGGAAATTTAGTTGGGACGCGCGTGTCAGTCGTGTCCGGAACGTAATTAATTGAAGTAAAAAGTGAATTTTATTTTTATCAACCGAATCATCATTTTGAGTGCGCCAACGTGTCCGTAAGGGTCGAACTAGTCTTAAAACACTACCCGGGGGTTTAGTTTGGGTACCGGGGCATTCTTAGGCCATACCGGCAACCCAAAAGGGTAGTTTAGTAATTTTAAAAATAAGGGAATTAAAACCCACGAAAATTAGAGTTTATATATATAATTTTAAAGGGTCCACTAAGGCGATTACCAGCAAAAGTTCAGAGAGTGGGCTACGAGAGTTTTGAGAGAAGTTGGAGAGAAGTTACAAGAGCAAAAACCAAACCATCACCATACTTGGGCGAAATTCTGTAGAGAGGAAGAAGAGAATCAACTTTCAATCCTTCAACATCGAGTCAGAACATAAGGCAAGTGGTTTAATTACATTAATTTCAAGCGAATGTTTCTTCCATGATTAGAATTGATTAATTATCTTATATTGGGTGTTTAATGAAAACCCATGAAATTGGAGGTAGAATTCATAATATGATATAGGGATTGCATGTCGAATGTTATTGGATGAATGTCATATACAAATTACAACTTTGGATAATATAAAAATAGAATTATAAGGAGAAATTGTAGACATTAAATTATGGGTTCATATTCATAGGGTTTGGGGTAAAATTTGGGGATTTATGATAATTATATGTTGTTTAGGAAGATTTGACCCCCAAAAATATGTTAAGAAACGACCTAAGAGGGTGTGGTGAAGTTTAAGAACATTAAAATACTATTGGGATGGTCTTAGGATGAGTTTAGAGAAGAGAAAAATTGAGAAAAATGAAGTAGAAAATTTCTGGGTTCAAACTGCCATCTCGTTAGAAGACCTGCCCAGGTCGTTCGAACGAGCTTCTAACAAAATGACAATATTCCTTCTAACGAGTTGGTATTTCATTCGAATTCCTTCGTTCGAACGACCTTGTTCGAACGAGACTTCTAACGAGTTGACATAATGGCCTTTTTGGCCTGTTTTCATTTCAAACGTTCCGTAGACTTATTTAATGGGAGTATTAACCTTCCCTTATTGATTAGTGGGTAGAATTGTGAGAATTGGGGTACATTGAGGAGTAGAACTTAGAACCTTATAAGAAAATCAGATGTCAATTGGGAAGTAAGAAACGAGTAACTAATTACGACGTGAGAAGGGTCGATAACGTTAATATACCAAACGGGGACTTGGAATCGTATTACATGAAATGATGATATGAGAACGAGATGTATACCTATATTAATAATACGAGATATCTAATATGTGCGAATGCATAGTATATGTAGTTTTATGTGTATAACATACCTACCATACTTGCTATCATGGGAGGTTTGCGTTCGATTAGGGGCATCTAATCTTTGTGTGTCTACGTGGTGATTTAGATTGGTACCTCGAGGGCATAGGTCAGAGAAAGACTTATTGAGAAGTTAATAAGTCTGCTGATCATGGGAGTTTAGGTATGTGCATGACCCATGTGATGTGAACTATGTTCACCTCCATTTTGTGTGATTATTGTTATCTGAAAATGATTCCTGAGAGATTCGGAATGCGTGGTCCTTATGTACGTGATGTACCGAGATTGGATAGGAGAGTATGTGTGCACCGCACCTTATTCTCGGGGTGCTAGTAATGTATATTTATGAGGATAATAATATACTATTATTTGAAATGAACTATTATGTTTAATTATGAGTATAATTATAGCTACGTTCTGTAAAGATAAATTGGTTGATCTCTAGTAAATTAGTGTTGCTAATAAAGGGGAAACGAGAATAAATGTAAAACTCTCTATTTAATTGATGATGTTGGAGTTAAAGTGTGAATCGTATAGAGATGTTGAATATATTTTGGACTAGTTAGATATGGGAATTACTAGAATGGGTACGGGTACGTTAGGAGTGCACAAATAGTCGAGAGGTGAGTATTTCATGTGAGAGCACGTCCTAACATGTATTTTGCATTCATTGTTTTAATGTCATTAAAACACTTGCTATATTTTAAACTATTTTTACACAATCGGGCTCTGACCCGTTTGCTTTCAAATATATTTTCTTGTAAAAACCTTTTAGGTGCCCAGCCATAAGGACACCAAGCATAGGAGTTCCATTCAGGTGACGTACTGTAGCTGCTGTGGAAGTTACAGGATCTTGTCAATAGACGCCTCCACTTTCGATCTTGACTCTTTTAGTAGATTTCCTCATGAGTTGGGCATATTGACCCATTTCTTTTAGAAAGATTTTATCTATTCAGTTTATTTCAGATTTCGGGTTGTAAACAATTATGATTCAAACTTAGTATTTATTATTCCTGTATTTGGTTTATTGTGAGATGTATTCTTACAGACTCATTATTACCGTATGGTTTTACTATTGTCATCTCATTGTGGTAGTTATGTTATCATTTCTTATTTACTGGCATGATAATTTGATTTAATTAAAATTGACAAACTCACTTTTTAAATATTAGGTGGCTAGTAAGTGTTAAAACGTTTTTCGGCAGTGATGTTATGAACTGAACCAACTTGGCATTTTGTATTAATTTAATAAAGGAGTAGCTACCCGGTATTTAATTAGTCGGGGTGTCACACTACTCTCCTTCTGAGGTTAAAATTTTGTAAGTTTCTGGTCAGATAATAGTAGATATTATGTATGGGCCATGCCAGTTAGGCTCCAAAATTATTCTCTTTCCAAATGACCTTTTTCAGCACATAGTCTCCCTCCTAAAGAGTGCTCGATTTTACTCTTTTATTGTAATACTGATAAGTTCATTACTGGTATGCTGTTACCCAAAGTGCTACATGTTCTCTGACTTCATCTACCAGGTTCATATCTAGTCCTCTCATTAAGTCACTCCAGGGTGAGTCAAAATTGAGGACGCAGTGACTTGGTAGACCAATTTCTATTGGGACCACTATCTCTAAAGGGTCTCGATCGTTACTGTTCACGGCGTTGTTATGTATGCCCAAAAAGACACATTGTTTCTCATTAATCCAGTTTCCTTAAGCGTCATCCAATCTCTTCGTCATTTCGTCTAGCAGGGTTTTATTTGTTACTTCTGTTTGTCCATTACATTATGGATCACCTGATGCAGAATGCAGCTTTTGGATTTTCGATCGTATGTAATAGTTTTTAAACTTCTGATTGGGTTACATGGTCGGTGATAAAGGCATACAATATCCCATAACGACAAATGATGTTCTTCCAGATAAAATGGAAGACCTTCGTGTACGGCATCTCCACTAAGGATTCAGCCTCCACCCATTTGGTGAAGTAGCCCATTGCGATGACCAAGTACTTGAAACTGCCTTTGGTCTTTGGTAAAGGTGAACAACCAGATATATTCCCTACATGGCGAACAAC
This sequence comes from Sambucus nigra, assembly GCA_949130495.1. Taxonomy (NCBI): domain Eukaryota; kingdom Viridiplantae; phylum Streptophyta; class Magnoliopsida; order Dipsacales; family Adoxaceae; genus Sambucus; species Sambucus nigra. Next base: position 192,646,805 of record OX422220.1, read on the forward strand.
CAGGAGGATTTGATCGAAATGAGAAAAGACCCCGCACTATTATGAATGTGGCATATTTCTGGCATTTAACACACCTCTTCGCATAGTCTGTGTGGTATGCCTTCATGGTGGGCCATTGTAGCTTTGTGGTGTGGCCAATCACTTTACCAATGATCTAACTGTTGAATATGCTCCACAAGAACCCTCATGCACCTCTTTTATCAAATCATTGACTTTGTTCGAGTGGACACATCTTAGCAATGATATGATGAACCCTCTTCGATATAGGATTCCCCTTTCTATGACGTACCTTACTTCTTTATATTGAAGTCTTATTGCGTCTTTTAGATGTATTAGGACTATGATATTATTTAAATTTACTCGTATACGTTCCATCCAAGATAGTCAGAGTTCTAGATCTATTACATTAATATTCTCTTCGTTGGTGATTCTGTGCATGAGGATATCTATAGGCATTGTTCTTCTTAGCTCTGTACTTGTGGAGGATGTAAGTCGAGCAAGTGCATCTGCTCGGTCATTCTCTCCATCGTAATAGCTGGGAACTTTGCCAATAAACCTTTAGCTTCGGCTAGGTATTTTTCCACCGATTCCTCTCTTGCCACATAAATCCCTAACACTTGGTTTACTATGCTAGTCCAAACCCTGTTATAAGTGCTTCGTATTCATCTTCATTATTGGGGCCTCAAATTGGAACCCGGGGGCTTATTCCACATCGATTCCATCAAGCATTGTAATTATTAAGCCTGCTTTGCTACCAGTGGAGCAGGATGAACCATGTATGAACATCTCCTAGACAAGTATCTCCTCTATAAAATTTTTGTCGACCAGATAACCGTAATCGAATAGCTTTTTTAGTTTTTCTCAATTGCGAGCAACTTCTTCTCACTTTTTCTGATGATTCTGATATATTGGTTTTCTAGTCAATCAGAGTACAGGCAAAGCTGTCTCAATTAAGAGTCTTCTCGTTTATTTGAAATGGTGATCTCCCTTTTGCTTGGTGTGCTATGGGGATGAGCTCTCTATTATAGAAGTCTTATTTGACCCTTTTGTCATCAAGCTCTCTTCTTTAGAAGTTTGCTTGCTGAGATGTTCCTTATATGTGAACTCAACAATGAAATTGGCTATTACTTGGCCATTAATAACCATTCTAGGTTCATACCGGATGTCATACTCTCCCAGTTCTATGGTCCAAGACATTAGTCTACCCCATTTCTCAAGCTTATGAACAACTTGGCATAGAGGTAGGTTTATATATATAACGATAGTATGAGCCTAAAAGTACGAATTCATCCTCTGGGAAGCTTTAATTAGTGCCAATGATAGTTTTTCAACCCTTGGATATCGGATATCTTCCCCTCTGTATGTCTTGCTGGTGTAATAAACGGGTCTTTGTACTCTATTTTCTTATCGAATTGATGTTGAGTTGACTGTTGATTCGGATATGGTTAAATTAATATAAAGTTTCTTGTCTAGGATAAGTCTTAAAATCAGGGGTGGAGAACCTAAATATTTCTTCAATTCTAGGAACGGCAGTTCCACATTCGTGGTTCCATTTAAACTCTTCTTGAAATATTTTAAAAAATGCAAGGCATTTATGAGTAGCTATTGAGACAAACATGTTCAATGCAGTCACTCTCCCAGTTAGCCTCTAAACGTCATCTTTATCTGTTGGGGATCGCATGATAATCAGTGCCTAAAGTTTATCAAGATTAGCCTCAATACCCCTCTGATTGACTATGAATCCTAGAAACATCGCTTCCTTTACCTAGAAGACACATTTTGTAGGGTTGAGCTTTATTTTGTGTTTCTCTAGCTAGTCGAACGTCTTCCTTAAGTCTTTGATGTTATTGGCGGTCATTCTACTATTCGTTAGCATATTTTCGATGTGGACCTCCGTCTTTATGTCAATCTGATTTTCGAACACCTTGTTTACCAGCCTCTGATATGCTACTCCGTCATTTTTAAGTCCAAAAGGCATGACATTATAACAATAAGTACCTCTGTTAGTGATGATCGAAGTCTTCCCTCAATCTTTTGACTTTAGTTTTATTTGATTATACCCTAAGTAAGCATCCAAGAAACTGAAAAGCGCATGGCCATAGGTAGCATCGACCAACTGCCAATTTTGGGAAGGGGATAATGATCTTCTAGACATGCTTTGTTCAGGTTGTTGAACTCGATAGACATACACCACTTATTGTTCTTTTTCTTGACCATGACCACATTAGAGAGCCATTCTGAGTACTTGACATCTTCTATGAAGTTTGCTTTTTGTAGCTTCTCCACTTCTTCTTGCACTGCCATATTTTTCTCCTGGATGAGGGCATAGTGTTTCAATTTCACCGTCTTAGCATCCCTTACTATGATTAGCTTATGGAAAATGAACTCTGGATCAATTCCTAGTGTGTGTTTATGGCTCTAGGCAAACACACTTTTTCGCTGCCTTAAAATTTTGGCTAGCTCCTTCTTGAAGGCAGGATTTAGTGATGAGCCGATATGCATGGTCCTTTTCATATACTCATCATCTAGGATAACTGGTTCACTCTCCTTAATAATCTGTATTTTAACTAATTTATCCTCATCTTATAGATCCAATGTCTTGACTTGGTAGCTCGTTGTCATCTTTTTCTACTTTTCCCGCTCATCGGAGGTTTAGTAGCACTTTGTGGCTTTGACCTGGTTCCCTTTTACCATGCCGACCCTATAGTGGGTAGGGAACTTTAAACATTAGTGCACACTGGAGGGAACTGCTTTGGATTTGTTCAATCCTAATCTGTTGAAGATGATATTGAACACTAAGTGAACATTCTTATATAAGATAATGAAATAAATGTTCTCTGTGTGGTAGGTAGGCCATGTGACGATCACAACTTCCAATTCAATTGTACCCTAGGGGTGTATCTTTTCTTCTGATAAACCGATGAGTGGTCTGTAATAGGCTACAATTTTGTTATCCCTCAACCTTAGACTTTTAAAGCAGTCGTAAAATAAGACCGTCGACTAATCTGCTATTGTCGACTTAAATTTTTGCCACCTTACCTTCATGCACCATCATCGTGACAACTAGTGGGTTGTCATGAGTGTAAATCACGCTCGATAAAATGTCTTTATAGAAGCCAACTACTAAGCGATCTTTATTAACCTTCCTTGGGCGAGTATCCACAATGCTGGTGAGGTTGATCTGCTTAATATAAGTGCAACCTTTGCCTCATTGTGGCAGGCTTTCCTTTCCGCGAGTTAGACTCCACCTATAGAGACTCCCCCTTCACTAAAATTACACCCAAAAGAAATCATTTTAACCTCATGCACAGGCTCGCTAGGTCTCTTGGGTAGATCTGGGTCATCCTCAGAATCATCGTCTCTGCCTCTTTTCTTCTCGTCAGATCCTATGCATGGAGACTCTGACTGTCTCCTAGGCTTTTGCTCGTCCCTTTGATTTGTTTGGAAACCTTTGTCCATAAATTTTGATAATTTCCCCTCTTGATTAGATTTTTTTATCTCATTTTTTAGGGCCAAGATATTGTTAGAGTTATAGTCGTGATCACTATGAAACCCACATTATTTTCTCCTGTCCCTTCTGTTTGCTGGGGCTTTCAAAATGTCGAGCAATTTTAGGCCTTTGCTTCTATGGATTTCCTACAGGATATGGTGGACACCAATGATCAGAGGAGTACACTTCTCATATCTCCTTGGTTTGTTAGCATTTTTATCTTTTCTTCTCTTTCTTCTCTGAGATTTTGCTAGTGTTGATTTTGGAGCCACTAACCTCTTTAGTAGCCACAACTTCCTCAGTGTTCATAATCTTCTCGGCCTTAGCTAATAACTCAATCATCGTCTTGGGTGTCTCTTTAGCCAACGAACAATATAGTGTTGGCTCAATTGAGTCCTATGTAGTGTTGGCTCAATTCCGAACAAAACCATTTGAGTCATAGGATAGAAGTTTTCCCTATCAAGCCTATGTCGTGTTTGAGGAGTTAGCGGCCCAGAATTTAAAAGCTTCATCATTGCCGATTTTCGTGCCTAGTTTCACGTCATCAACATGTGGATTCCAATGTCTTCTAAAGGTATGAATGCATTAATATATATATATAGGAGCTTGAAAATTTAATTTGGGTGTTAGTATTTTTTTGTTAATTTTTTTGAATTCTTAGTTCTAAAGATTTTGTTCTCGGACACCTTTTTGTCGAAAAATCATATCAAATCTAAAAAAAAAATCAAAAAAATACGAAACTGGCGTCCACGTATTCATATTGAAATTATCTAGAACCATGGCCTAAAATCTCGTTAGAAATATAGTTCGAACGACCTCGTTCGAACGAGATTTCAAACAAAATTTCAGTTTCATCAGTTTTTGCCAGTTTTCATTTTTAACCCCCCACTACCCCACTATTTTGTACCAGTTTTAATATGTGCGGGAAGACATTTTTTGCTAAGACTTTTCATACTTTTCTAAGGGCTCTTGAGAGAAAAAATTCTCTAAGAAAGGTCTCCTTGATTTTTGTTAAAAATGTTCAATTCTTAGAACAAAACCAAGTGTTTCACACCCATAGTTTTAGTTTGTTTATATATGTATATGTGTGTGTATATATATATATATATATATATATATATATATATATATATATATATATATATATATATATATATTTGCTTGGATTGTTTGGAATTGGGTTCTACTCTACCCTTTGAAGAGTTTGTTTGGGTTTACTTCTACATCCCACAAAGAAGAAGACTTTGTTTGCTGCGGCGTTCCCACTCGAAGAAAGGTTTCGAGTGCGGGTTGACGGTTGACCAAAAGCTTCATTGGAGGATTCCAAGGTTCCATTGGAGTCCGGGATTATTGGCTAGGCGGAGGTAGTTATAAGAAGGCGCGTCAAGGCTTGGACGGAGTCAAGTCGTGTATAGTAAGTCATATGTCTTGTAAACATAAAACCGTACTTAGTGGAGTTAAGGCTAGGGGTCGTCCGAGGTTTTTTCCATTTGGATTTTCCTCGTACATCGCGACGTAGTGGTTTGTGATTTATTTTATCTTGCTATATCACCTAGATGCATGCTTAGGACTAAAAGATAAAATATGGTTTAAATCACTACTCATGCCTAATTTGGTGCTAAAATTAATTTGGGTAATATTTAATTAATTTAGTTCAAGTCATTAATTTTAATTTGATAAAATTTGGTTTGGCCTATGTAGAAAAATGAATTAATCTTGTTAGGCAAATTTTAGGAGTATGATTGAATTAAGTTGTTTAAGTGAAAATTAATTTATGAATTAATTTAATGTCACTTTTAGTTTAGTTTATTTTAATTTGAAAGAAATTAAAATTTGAAATTAGAATTTGTAGTTTTTATTGTGTTGAACATTCTATTCCGCATTAAAGGAAAGTTAATTTAAAAGAATTTTTAAAATTTAGGGGCTTTCGCACCCACAAGTGGTATCCGAGCGAGTTACACTAAAATATTGTGAGATCCTAATTTTTAGGATTTTTTTTTGGAAAATATGCATTGTTCAAAATTTCCAGTTTTTTATGGTTCTAACATGCTAGTTCATGACTCTTCACTTGATATATCCTATGAGTAATGGCTTGCATATTTTCATACTCTAGCTTATGTCCAACAGGATATATTCTTTTGCTAGTTGTATGCTTGTTTGTCATTTCTAAGTATATCCTCCATGCTTACTTACATGCTAGAATTATGATTTGTGTTTATATTTTGTATTATATTCCTTTCATTTTTGTTTGCTTTAATTGAAAAATACAAAAAGATTTTGTTTATCATTTGTGTTTTACCTTTCTAATAATTTAATCTTAATGAGAAATCCAAATGATTTTTATTTGTCTTTTGAGTAAATACTTTTGTGTGTTTGGTTAAAAAGTTTCAAACATTCAAAAAGATTTTGTTCTTTTGTGTGTATCTTGATTTTACACACCTTTTGTGGCATATGTTGGTGTTGAATCTTTCTTTTCACTTCCATGTGGCTAGAACTTTTGGTTAAGATTGTCAATCCTTAAAATGTTCTTTATCATGCTTACATGGAGTAGTTTAAGTTTGTCTTTCTTGACAGATTCACTTTTATATGCCTTTCACACACATGCACGAGCTCTTTTAAAATTTTAACTTCACATGTATATTTGATCTTTGTGAGGTGTTCTCCTGCCAATCTAGTCATCTACATATTATGTGACCAAGGAGGACTAGTGCATGCTAAAATTCGTTGCACGTGATATTTTTGTGAGATATAAAAATGATAAATATAAATGTGCACGAGGAAGGGCTCCAAAAGGAAATATTATCCTTTGCGAGTAAGCCACCGTTTGGAATGGACCTAAAAGAAATATGTGGGCCAAAGGCCTAAAAGAAAAAATATGGCATTAAATGAAAAATAATTTGCCAAGGCCTATATTTGTTTAGTTTGATATAGTCATTCAAAAAATAATATGCTTATTTTGAGGGAGTTTGGATGGTATATCAACGGTTTTTTACAATGTACGTTTATCGTAGTTGCGCTTCATTGTCATGACTCTATTGGTTTGTAGAATCGTCGATATGCTAGGCTTGTATGCATTGTGTTTGGTTGTTCATAGGGTTCAATTTATCTTGTCACATAAGGCTAAATCTTAGTTGATAAAGTTTTGCAATCAAATTAGGACTCCGTGAACATGTTTAAGTGACTGGGTTTTAATTCATTGGTACCTTGTTCACACCCCTCCACTTCCATTTCCATATGACACATTATTGCCATAAGAGTGTGGAAAACTTATATTATCTTATTTTGTGTCATTTGTGTGTTTATATCTATATATGTGTGCTTGTGCATATTTTTATATCTATTGTGTATACATATATGATATTTTTATTTGTTTAAGTCTTTGCCATATTAGCTAGTCCAATTATGCTTTTACTTCATAATTGGTATCTATTGTGTTGCATATTTTGTTTGATATCGCATGCTTAGTATCTTATTTTTCAAATTGATATCATTTTTATCGCATCATAGTCGGTATTCATTAAAATTTGTTTTGGATTAGTTACTTTTATTGTTGCCCATATGATTTCATGCTCTTATCACTTTATGCACAATCATGTTTTACTTGCTTTTCCCATATTTATCCCTTATGTAGTTTTTAGGGGGAGAAATGGTACTTAGTTATATTAGGGGAGAAATGAGTATTTTATTAATTCTATTACCTTTGTCTATTCTTGAACAAAAAGGGGGAGAAGTGGTTTCTATCCTTTAGTTTAGGAGATCTAATTTAGGGGAGAGCGCTATCTTCTTAGGTTGATCATATTTGATAAAGGGGGAATTAATTTAGGGAGAGTATTTAATTTAATTGCATTTAATACTTTGATATTCCCTATGTGTTTAATGTTTTGCTTAAGTGTGCAGGAATTTTATTTAGCGGCAACCTTATATCGGCAAAGATTTTGGTCCTTGGGTTTTGAGTCAAGGATTTTTTATTTTGGGTGGGATGTTTTGAGTCTTGTAGAGCTTGACGTCCCTTTAGGAGTTTTATTTGAGTTGTGTCCCGGAATAGCCAAAGGGGGAGATTTGTAAGGTCACAAATTTCAAATTGAGTCTTATGTAGTTTTGGATCAATTCAGGATAAAACCATTTGAGTCATAGGATAGAAGTTTTCACTATCAAGCCTATGACGTGTTTGAGGAGTTAAAGATGTAGCGGCCCATAATTTCAAAGCTTCATCATTGCCGATTTTCGTGCCAAGTTTCACGTCATCAACATGTGGATTCCAATGTCTCCTAAAGGTATGAATGCATTAATATATATATATATATATATATATATATAGGAGCATGGAAATTTAATTTGGGTGTCAGTATTTTATTGTTAATTATTTTGAATTCATAGTTCTAAAGATTTTGTTCTCGGACACCTTTCCGTCGAAAAATCATATCAAATCCAAAAAAAATCAAAAAAATAAGAAACTGGTGGCCACGCATTCGTATTGAAATTATCTAGAACATGGCCTAAAATCTCGTTAGAAATGTCGTCCGAACGACCTCGTTCGAACAAGATTTCAAACAAAATTTTAGTTTCGTAAGTTTTTGCCAGTTTTCATTTTTAACCCCCACTACCCCACTATTTTGTACCATTTTTAATATGTACGGGAAGACACCTTTTGCTAAGACTTCTCATACTTTTCTAAGGGCTATTGAGAGAAAAAATTCTCTAAAAAAGGTCTCCTTGGTTTTTGTTAAAAATGTTCAATCCTTAGAACAAACCAAGTGTTTCACACCCATAGTTTTAGTTTGTTTTATTCCAAGTTTTTCATATATATATTTTCTTGGAGTGTTTGGCACTGAGTTCTACTCTACCCTTTGAAGAGTTTGTTTGGGTTTGCTTCTACATCCCACAAAGAAGAAGATTTGTTTGCTGCGGCGTTCCCACTCGGAGAAAGGCTTCGGGTGCGGGTTGACGGTTGACCAAAAGATTCATTGGAGGATTCTAAGGTTCCGTTGGAGTCCGAGATTGTCGGCTAGGCGGAGGTAGTTACAAAAAGACGCGTCAAGGCTTGGATGGAGTCAAGTCGTGTATAGTAAGTCATCTGTCTTGTAAACATAAAATCGTACTTAGTGGACTTAAGGCTAGGGGTCGTCCGAGGTTTTTCCCATTTGGGTTTTTCTCGTACATAGCGACGTAGTGGTTTGTGATTTATTTTATCTTTCTATATCACCTAGATGCATGCTTAAGACTAAAAGATAAAATATGGTTTAAATTACTAGTCATGCTTAATTTGGTGCTAAAATTAATTTGGGTAATATCTAATTAATTTAATTCAAGTTATTAATTTTAATTTGATAAAATTTGGTTTGGCCTATGTAGAAAAATGAATTAATCTTGTTAGGAAAATTTTAGGACTTTGATTGAATTAAGTTGTTTAAGTGAAAATTAATTTATTGATTAATTTAATGTCACTTTTAGTTTAGTTTATTTTAATTTGAAAGAAATTAAAATTCGAAATTAGAATTTGTAGTTTGTATTGTGTTGAACCATTCTATTCCGCATTAAAGGAAAGTTAATTTAAAAGAATTTTTAAAATTTAGAGGCTTCCGCGCCTACACCACTCATTAGGACTGTCATGGTTGTCTTCTCATCATAGTTGATCACATCTAGCTTCTCGTTGTTGAAATAAGTGATGAACTCTTTGGTATTCTAGTCGGCCTTCTGTCGGACATTCAACAAATGCGCCACCCTCTTATCGAGCTTATTTCTAAAGAAGAAATTGCTGATGAAGAGATTAGCCAGCTGTTCAAAGTTTAAAATCTTCCCCCGTGGTAGAATATTATACGAGATTTACACATATCCCATGATTGTATTGGAGAATGCCTGGCAATGCATCTCATCTGGGATAGAATAGGGAGTAGCCTAGTAATATTCTAAGTGTAATATCTGGTCAGTATTTCCATCATACTTTCGGGTTACCATTGGCGGTTTGAATTTTGCGGTGTGGGATACCCACAGTTGATAGGGTGAATGGAGACCCTTTTATAAAACCCATGTGCAAATGATCCTTTGATTTAGCTATTTCCTCCAGGTGATCTTCCACTTTTGAATTGACCCCTTCCAGGGCTAGTTGTCTGGCTCGGCCACAATTGTGACGAATTTTCCTGATCGACTATAATTTTTTATTAAACTCTCTTTCTTGGAAGTCTATTCATCTCATGCCGACCTTCATTCTACTATCCCATGTTTGGCCAAATACTCTGTTCCTCTAGTGGAAGGCCTTATTGATTCTTCCCCGCGCTATTTAGGCCTCACGAGCCTTTTGTGATATTGCCCCCTCACTACCTCATGGACATAGAATATCAAACACAAAACCTCTGCTCATCAGCCTCTCTTCGAAGAAGGTTCATTTGTCATTAAAGCCTGTGGTTTAGAGTGACAAGGTAGCTCCAGGGTGATATGACATGTTTTCTTGTGATCGGGGGGTGCCTAGACATGCACCCTTCTTCATTTAAACCCCAACTCTGCCCCTTGGGTTCTCTAAGGTTCGGTTATGATAGGCATGCCATCTTTCTCGATGGGGGGAAGGAGGTGGCATTTCTACCATTCTTCCCAAGTGTTCTCCTCCTGTTAGGTTGATGGGTTCTCCTCCTGACCTACCTTGTTCAGCCTTTAGTGTGTGTATCAATTGCTTTACACTTTTTTGTATCGCCACTTGGCCTGTAGCCAGGCTCATTAGAACTTCTTGTATGTCCCCCAATACTATAGGTGTTAGGGTGGAATTATTTCATTTGCAAGGCTACTTTTTGGATTTTCTCCCATTTCCAGAAATAGGGTATCTAATACCACGCGAATCTGGGGTTGATGAATAGGAAATGGTAGTAAATAAAAAATGTCTTATTGAGTTTCCACAGACAATGCCAATCTGTTATCATAAAAAATTGGTATATTGATTTATGAGTCTCAACTGATAAATACCAATGATGAACAATAACAAATAAAGAAATTAACAATATAGTTTTAATAGAGGGATGGGAGATAGAGAAAGAAGTAAGGAATTAGCATGATTCAACCGAATGCAATGCCTACATCCACAAGTGACAAAAAAGAAGATACAAGCTCTCAAGGTTCTCCCCAGTATCTCTCCGTATAAATGTGTAACTTATTAATCTCCTGTGTCTCTTTAGGTGGGATTGAGTGCTATTTGTAATACACACACACACAGAGAGAGAGAGAGAGAGAGAGAGAGAGAGAGAGAGAGAGAGTAGGGGATAGGTGGAGTGTCTTTATAAGTTAATTAGTTACAACTTTCTATATTCCAAGAGACGGCTAATGATGATTCAGTTACAATCAGCTAAAAGGATGGGCTATTAACCCACATGTATATAAGCGAAGCTTTCCATATTCCTTCACGTGACCCGCACATGCCTTGGTGGGTTTAACTAATATCATCGATTTGTTATGGTTAGTTATCCAGCCGAGTAGGAAAATCACTCAGCCGACCAGAGATATGTTAAGCCGACCACACTTAATGAGTAAGCCGAGCACCTTACACTCACAAGTGTCTTAATACTATTGGTCCAATTTGTGTTCCATATTTATAGTACAACAACAGGTTCCTTTGAGTGGAATGGGGAGAGGAACATACGGTGAATGGTCCCTCATTGTATCTTTTGGACATTATGGTTAGACACAAATATGAGGGGTTTTTAAGGGAATGAATTATCCACTTCTAGACTGCATTACTTATTATTAAGTATGTTGTTTAGTTGGCACAAGAGGGAGCCAATATCATCTCTTTATTTTTATGGACTTTGTGGAGGCACTTCATAGTATAGAGTAGTCTTTGTGTTGTTGGTATTTTAGTTTTTTTTATGTCGATCCCTTTTTTACTCTCTGGGTATACTTCTTGTATACGATTTTTCGCCGCCTAAGGCGGGCCTTTTATTGATAAATTTACTTATAGAAAAGGACTTGTCATGTTATGTGATGAGAAGTTTTAATTTATGAACATTTTTTATGAGTGTATGTAGTCAATTTAAAGTAAAACAAAAATTGTGTGACTTAATGTATAACACATATATGTATTGTACGAGTATTTGTACTAAAAGAGCTCCTATAATTCAAAGTAAGCTTTTACAAGAATGTGATTTACACTTTGTAACACATATTTATGTGACACATAAATGACTTATTTGACGTCTTAAAATTCTCAATACAAATATTGTAAAGTAATTGAAATTAAATAATAGTTTTATTCAAAGAAATATTTAATTCATTTGTAGGAGGTAAGAAAAAAATCAAATACTAAAATTAACTAGTACGGTCAAATAACTTTATATAAGTAATGAATTTATTTAGGGGATGGAGAAATATGGGGATATATTTATGCAAGATGAAACATATACTAGGGAAGTTATCGATTAAGAAATGGTGTAATCAAACAATTTAGGAAGTTGTTATCTTCCATGACTTATATAACTTTATTATTATATATAATATGAAGGCAAAGCACCTAATAAAAATTAGACTGGATGTTCATACAAATGTAATGTAATAGGTTATGATAGATAATTCTTTGTTGTCACTTACAGATAGCCTTAATTCTACTGATGTACCTCTATGATAGAAATTTAATACATGTAAAATTTTGAAATCAGAAAATATTTAAAAATCTGTGGTACTTGTATTTATAGTACACTAGTTGGAAACCCGCACGATGCGCGAGTTATACGTTAGTCTACGAAAAAAAGTTATGGAATTGCAAACACGTGAAAAGATGTTATGCGAAAAATTATTTTTATTAAACAGATGTCTTTTTTTATCAAATAGTTATAACATTTTTTTAAATAAAAAGGAACCGTTTTAACAAAATAAAAATATGTTTTTATATATAAGATGTATTGTACCTAATTTATTAAAAAAACAGAGTAAATTTCCTTTTATATTAATTGATTTTTTTGTTATATTAAATAGTTAAAAAAAAATTTAACTTTAAAAAAGTTTCTTAATTTCATAAAACAGTTAAGAAAGGTAAAGACTATTCTTTTAAAACATTTATTTTTAGTTCAAAGGCCTCCACCTGTTTCGGTCCCTTCACTTTCGGTAAAAAAAAAGGGACAATAGCATTTTTGGAATTAAATATCAAAGACAAAAAATAGAGGAAGGAATTATAAAAGTAGGGACAGAGGACAATTAGAGAAGGAGAAATGGTGGAAAAGGGAACACTCAAAGAGAGAGAGAGAATCAGTAAAATCAGAAGAGACTAACTTTGTTTAAGTGATCACATGGTATGTTCTATATTAACCATTGATTTGAAAATTCCAACATCACCCTCTCTCTATATCCACCTTAATCCATAAACAACTTTGGTTTCAACAAAATATGAGGCATAGATTAAAATTTCAAACATTAAACGAAACCAAAACTTACGAAGGTCTACAATTTAGCTTGCAAATTATAATAATCTTCGTATTTAAATGTATAGATATGGGTGTGTGTGAAAAAAAACAACCCATATAAACTACCCCCACAAAATGACACGTCACAAATAAATGACCCAACCAAATTGCAGAGTCATTCGCTCATTTTATACAGTTGTCTATTCAAGAAGGTATCGAATACAAAAAACAAAAATTACAAACTCATATAACACTCAAACAAACTACAAATCTAAATATTAACACAACCCCATATTTATAAAAAGAAATGGTGAAAGAATCCATATCCATCTCTGTGTGTGTGTGTGTGTGTGTGTGTGTGTGTGTGTGTGTGTGTGTGTATATATATATATATATATATATATATATATATATATATATATATATATCAGTAAAATAAAAAATTAGAGTATACCTTAGAAAAAAAACGAATTAAACATCTGTCATTTTCACCAAACATGACTCACCCATTTCAAACACCCCAAATCCACCATTTCTGAACCCCAAATATATACAAATAAATGATTATAAAATGAATCTATTGATAAGAATCTCATTAAAAAAATAATATAAAATTAAGAAACCTCTTACCTGACTGTATGTCCATCAATGGTAAAAATGGGCCCTCTAGTTGGTCGATAATTATGTCTTAAAGGTGTTTATCCAACGGAGTCTTCTCCACCGATCCTCTGTAATCCGTCCCATCCTCTTTGGGAATCGGTACCATCCCAAAGAATAATTATTTATATTGAAAGGTTAAATATTTTTTTATTTTCTAGTTATAATAAAAAAAATAGGAGAAAACTAAGAAGATAAGGAGGCTATTTTTTAGTCTAAAAACCTTACAAAAACAATTGAAAGTGAAAGTAGATCAAAATTCTCTACAAAACAAAATAGTGAAGAAATGGGGAGCGGAGAATAGTACATAGTTCAAAAATAGAAAATATAAAGAATATATGTGGAAAAACGACAAATTCACGAACCAACTAAATGACAGAAACACCCTCGTAACTCCGTCGGTTTTAGTGGAAATATGGGAAGTTGATCTAGAAGTGACAACGTGAAGCGATCTCAACCGCCAACCTGATTTGACAGAGACTTCATGAACCAAAACCCAAACCAAGTTGACCTCTTAGAGCTCGCATAAATAATCCACATCTAACCAACTTTCAATAACAAAAATATATACCATAAGAGAATTAATTGATTCGCAATGACATACCATCCCTCAATGATACCACACCAGGTTTCTGTTGATATATCAAAGGATCATGATAGACCGTGATCTTAATGCTCTTCAATTGTGTTTAAAAATACTCACAAAACTGATTCACACTCTTCTTTGGTCTCTCTCTCTCTCTCTCCAAAACTTTTGTCAGTTCTCTCGACAAACAAAATAACTCAATTAGTTATTTGTTTCTCGTTTTACAAAACTTATTCGCAATGACATACCATCCTATCAATGCTTTTTGTTTCTTGTTTTACAGTCTCGATTCTGCAAAATTCACGAAAATAGTTGGTGGCTTTATCAACTGGCTATATGAAAAAAAAACTAAAGAGATCAAATCCCGTGAAGTTGACTTTGGACACAATTCATGACCATGATGATGATGATCTATTACTCCCACCGAAAATGGAGATTAGCGGTGCCGGAAGCACTTATGCTAGTGGTAATATGAGAGAAGAAGAGAATAGCTATTTCACCAGATAATCAAAATAGACGAAGAGTTGTAACATGAATTGAGAGGGAGTGGTACATTTAAGAAGACAAAGAGGAGGGGGAAATTGAAAAGGTGGGGAAACTGAAATAGACGAAGAGTTGTAACATGAATGGAGAGGGAGTGGTAGATATAAGAAGACAAAGAGGAAGGGGAAATTAAAAAGGCGGAGAAATCGAAAAGTCTGAGCAGGTATTTGGGTCATCGGTGATAAATGAAAAGGGTGAGGAGGCAGAGATATTTTGGGATTAAATTTTTGTAGAGCATTTGAGTGTCCGAGTGGATAGTCTCTCTAATGAGTAGCATTAAGGTCTTGTTGAGCATTTTAGAGTATATAAAAGATATTGCATCGACTCATTCTATATAAAATTAAATATTGATCAATGAAAATATTTATAGCTAGATTTCGATAACAAACATGTAAGTTTTAATCATTCATTTAACCACGAGGAAATATATATATATATATATATACACCCAGGCTCTAATGCGGACGCAACTTGCGGATTTAACTTGCGGACGGATATTTGTTTATTTTTTAAAAATAGCAAAAAATTAAATTTTGACTTGATTTTTTTTGTGGTATTTAAACATTTTAGGGGACCCAGGTAAAAAAAATAAGCTCAAAATGAAATGTTTTACTAGTTTTAAAAAATTGGTCAAACATATGTCAGTTTTAAAGAGCTTTAAAAACTGACATATGTTTGACCAATTTTTTAAAAATAGAAAAACAATTCATTTTGAGCTGATTTGTTTTATAGGGGTCTCCTGAAATGTTTAAATACCACAGGAAAAAAATCAAGTCGGAATTTTTTGTTTTGCTATTTTTAAAAAATACGAAAAAATCCTTGTGCAAGTTAAATTCGCAAGTTAAGTCTGCATTAGAGTCGGCCTGTATATATATATATATATATATATATATATATATATATATATATATATATATATATATATATATATATATATATATATATATATTAGTTGATGCACATGTGTGTTGCATGTGTAACCACCGTTCAAAGTTACACTTAGCGCCCGTTTGGTTCTGTATTCAGAAAACTCGATTTAAACGTTGTTTTTAAATACAATTTTAAATTCAATTTTTTGTGTTTATATATATATGTATGTATGTATGTATGTATGTATGTATGTATGTATGTATGTATGTATAATACAAATGTAAATGTACATACATATATATATGTCTATATAATGATATTGCATGTATAATTAACTATAAAATTATATACATACATGAATTGATAATATTTTTAATACATATGTAGTATATGAATATTTTATATTATTCCATACATTAATAATACATGTATAAAACTATATATAAGTATCATGTATCTATTAAAAATATTATTTAACTTTATATTATTGCATGCGTAATTTTGTGTATATATGCATACATTTTTTATCTATAAGAATTTCACACATATTAATGTATTATGTATGTATATTATATATTAAGGTATAAATGCATTAAAATAATAAGAATGAATGATTCTAAGTTGAAAAATAAAAAACAGAAGTTATAAAACACTCTCAACCTGTGTTGATACCAAATTTAGTTCGCTGACGTGGATCAATTATTTGGAGACATGTGTTAACCTACATGGCACCTAAAAACACTTTCAAGAAACAACACACTGACTCCGAGGAACTTAAACTCCCGGACCAACTCAGGCGTCCCGGGTAACCCATGTTCTCCAAGGAACTTCAGCGTACCGAGCAACTCAAGCGGTCTGAGCAACTCAGGCGGCCCGAGCAACTTAGCGTGCAAAACAAGAAAATCAAAGAGACGACTGTGCATTAAATGCTCATTATTATCATACAGATGTACATGTCTACTAGATAACAGCGCATTATCCTTTCATTTGTGCAGCCTTAAGGCTATAAATACATTGTAACCTCCTCATTATAGGGGGATCGGAATTTCTTGAGAAAAAGACTGGTCAAGAATTCTACGCAAACAGTCAGTAATACAAAAACAGTGGACGTAGGCCATTTCCTTAAGGCTGAACCACTTTAAAAATCTCTTGTCTCATATTTATTTATTCATATTTATCTGTGATTAAAATAATTAGATCAAATCTAGTTTTTTACATCAACAAATTGGCGTCGTCTGTGGGAAATGACTGTAATTAGCGTTTTTCACCAAAACAATTCATCATCAATGGTTGATAATCTGGAATCCAGTAATCGGAACGCTGGGAATCCGCCAAATCCTTCTGCTCCCCCAAATTTTTTAGATCTGGCTGGTATAGTGGCTAATTTGGCCCAAGGGAAAACGGCCATGCATCAACTCATACAAACCGTTCAAGGCGGAGTGCCAGCCCAATTAGGACAACGAAGTGTTAAGAGAAATACTCGTTTACCCTCTTCGCGAACTAGGAAAACATTATTTCCAGAGGAATCTCAATCTAGACATATCGATTCCTATCATACTGAAAGATCTAATGATCCTTCTTATCAGCCTGGACGGACTTCTTCAGTACGAGCTACAGACACTCAACAAAACGTCACTCTATCTCCAGAGAGGACAAGTGCCCTTGAAAGATTGAGTAGAGTCTCTCATTTTGATCGTTTGGGTCCTAGGAGGAATAGAAGTCCCCCTAAGATTGTGTCAAGGAACTCTCAACGACCATCTGATTTAAAGGAAGGCACTGCCCAATCACGACCAACTGCTCGTCATGAAAGATCCTAAGAGGCAAATTCAACGCGATCAGTTGCTCGAACCAGTAGGCCCGAGGAGGGAAATGATGTATGGAAGGGCTCTATTCAGAGGTTGGAAAATAGATTAAGGGAAATGGCTAAGGCCAAGAATCATCTACAAAGAACTTTTGTCCAAGGAACACCATTTGTACAGGCAATTATGGATTTTCCCACACCGTCAAAATTTAAAGCTCCTATGGTGACGCCTAAATATGATGGAACCTTGTCCTTCATATAGAACAATACTAAGTTGCTGCTGATATATATGCAGTTCCAGATGAGATGAGATGAGATGCAGGGCATTTTCAGGAACTCTTACCGGATCTGCTCAAATGTGTTATAATAACCTTCCTCAGGGGAAAATTACGACTTTCTTTCAACTAGTAGAACTCTTTATTGGCAATTTTTGTTTTGGATCAAAGCCAGTCAAAAGAGTAGCACACTTGCTAAGTGTTAGACAAAAGACAGGTGAAAGCACCAGGGACTATATTACTCGTTTCAATAACGAGAAACTGGAAGTAATTGATTACGAGAAGAAAACAACAATTACTGCTCTGATGAGTGGGTTGTTGCCCAATAAATTGTACTACACTTTAGCTAAAGATCCACCCAGGACCATGGCAGAACTGATGGCAAAAGCAGCCAAAATCATAAATGCCGAGGAAGCTATGGCTGTAAAGAAGAACGCAGACACTAAGGAGACCAAGGTGGAAGATGGTAAAACCGAAAAGAAGGATCAGAAGAACAATGGTGGTAACAGGCAATCGAAAGCAAAGCAAAAACTGGAAGAGATGAAGAGATTTGGAAATTACACTCCTTTAAAAGTAGATATAAATCATATTCTGGAAGAAATCAAGTATAGCGAGGAACTAGCCTAGCCAGCAAAAATGAAGGCAGATCCGGAAAGAAGGGATAAGTCCAAATATTGCGAATTCCAAAAAGACCATGGTCATACGACCAAACAGTGCATAGCTCCTCAGAATGAAATTGAAGCACTCATCAAACGAGGAAAATTGGCTAAGTATGTTGATCACCAAAATGGTGGAAAGACCAACGACCGAGAAAGAAGAAGATCTAAATCTCCTCGTCAAGCAAAGGAAGACAATAAAAGAAGTCATGAAGAAGATCCAGAAGATGATCAAGACGATCCCGATCTACCCAAAAGACCAAGACAACCAGAATGTGAAGTATTTTCAATTCATTTTAGATCATTTGATTGTAATGTTATTATAGGTGGAGATGCAGGAGGCGGAGACCTTACTGAGGAGAGGAAAGCTTACCTTAATGAGGCTCAAGCTCGCTCGTACATTCAACAAATAAATCTAGCTGAAGAGGATCGTCCGAGGAAGGTAAATAAAGACAAGTTGGTCATTAGTTTCTCTAAAAACGTCCTAGCAGGTGTGTTATATCCTCATGATGACCCATTGGTGATTAAGATGAGAATGAAGGAAGTAGTGATTTCACGAGTATTGGTGGATAATGGTAGCTCGACAGATATCATGTTCTATTCATGTTTTGATTTTTGAATTTGAAGCTAGCCCAATTGGAGCCATATCATAGACCTCTCCTCGGCTTTACTGGCGAGAAAGTTTTTCCACTTGGGACGATCAAGTTGGATATGATCATTGGTACATGGCCTGCTTGTCGAACATAAATAGTACGCTTTTTTGTAATGGATAAAAACGTCCAATCAGCTTACAGTATCATCATGGGAAGAGTAGGCCTGAAGAAGTTCAAAGCAGTCCCATCTACTTTACATCAATGTTTAAAATTCTCAACTAATTTTGGAGTGGGAGTTGTGAAAGGTGATCAAAAAGTAGCTTGGGAATGCTACTATTCATCTGCCGAGCAGGAGGAGTGTGAAGAATCCAGGAAGAAGACTACTACTTATCAGGTAGATGAAATAAAAGATGCGGAGATTAAAACTTTAGACCTAAGAGACGAGTCTGAGCTCGTTAAGGGCCAGGTCATGGAAGCTACCGAAAATATCATTCTGGACGACGAGCATCCAAAACGAACAACTCAAATCGGTGCGTCATTAGATGTATCAATAAAATAAGAGCTGATAGCATTTCTAAGATGCAGAAGGCAGACTTTTTCATGGAGTCACGAAGATATGCCAGAGATAGACCCAAAATTCCTGTGTCACGAGCTCAATGTAAATAAGGAAATCAAGATAGTGAAGCAACGAAGAAGGGTATTCAGTCCCGAGAAGAACCAAGCCATATAGGAAGAAGTAGAGAAATTGCAAAAAGCCTCTTTTATTGAGGATGTCAAATATCCTGATTGGCTAGCAAATGTGGTAATGGTGAAGAAGAAAAATAACAAGTGGAGGATGTGCATGGACTTCACTGATCTTAATAAAGCCTGCCCAAAGGATCACTTTCCTTTGCCCCGAATCGATCAATTGGTGGATGCTACATCAGGACACGAATTGTTGAGTTTCATGGATGCTTATTCTGGTTACAACTAGATTAAAATGAAGCCTGAAGACAGGGAGAGTACCTCTTTTATCACCCCAAGGGGAACTTATTGTTATAATGTTATGCCTTTTGGATTGAAAAATGCAGGTGCAACATATCAGCGGCTGATGAATAAGGTGTTTGCAGAGCATATCAGTCATAACAAGGAGGTTTATGTTGATGATATACTGACGAAGAGCAAGAAAGATGTTGATCATCTAGTTGATCTGGGTCAGACCTTTGATCAACTAGAGAAATATCAAATGAAGCTGAATCCCACTAAATGCATATTCGGAGTACGAGAAGGCATGTTTCTCGGATATATTGTTAACCAACGAGGAATGGAGCAAACCCTGAAAAGATCAAGGCTCTACTGCAGCTGCGATCTACAACTACGAAGAAGGAAGTACAAAGTCTCACAGGACGAGTTGCAGCACTTAATAGATTTGTGTCACGAGCAACTGATAGTTGCCTCCCATTCTTCAAAACACTCCGAAAAACTTTTGAGTGGAATGATGAATGCGAGGAGGCTTTTCAAGAGTTGAAAAAAATATTTAGGGACACCTCCATTGCTGTCCAGGCCAGTGATGGGAGAAAGACTATACTTGTATCTAGCAGTCTCAGAGAATGCTGTTAGCTCGACATTGATAAGAGTGGAGGATGGAGTGCAGAAACCAGTCTACTGCACCAACAAAGCTTTCCGAGGAGCAGAAATCAGATATCCAAGGTTGGAGAAGTTGGCATTAGCGCTGATTGAAGCCAGCAGAAGAATGAGACCATACTTCCAAGCCCATACTGTAGTTGTGTACACTGATATGCCATTAAGGCAAGCTCTGCATAAACAAGAGAAATCGAGAAGATTGATATAATGGGCAGTGGAGCTCGGTGAATATGATATAATTTATGAGCCTAGGTCGTCGCTCAAAGGGAAAGCAGTTGCGGACTTTATTACAGAGTTTACTCAAGAAAATGCCTCCAAAGAACAGGATTTAAATACTGATCAACCTGTGGATGTTACAGGATCATCAAATGCAAACCCCGACTAATTTACGTCGGTAGGCGAGCAGCAAGAAATGTCAGTCGAGCAGGAAAATATAACTGACGAGCAACAAGAAGTACTGGAAGAGGACAAGAGGAAGTACCAGAAATTCCACCAAGGAACTCTCTCTAATCAAAATTTCAATGATAAGTTACCCATATGGAATTTGTATGTGGATGGCTCTTCGTGCACTACGGGCAGTGGAGCAGGGATTGTTTTGAAAAGTCCGGATGAGATTGATGTGGAGTATGCTCTGCTCTTTCAATTTAAAGATTCTAATAATGAGGCCGAATATAAAGCAATGACCGTGGGACTAAACTTGGCCAAAACCATGAAGGTAGAGCAAGTCGTTGTGTACAGTGACTCTTAGTTAATTGTAAATCAAATTCTGGGGGTGTATGCAGCGAAAGGATAATTAATGATCAAATATCATGCCAAAGAAATGGAGGTTGTATCAAGTCTTACTGCAGTTCAGTTGATTAGAATACCAATATTAGAGAACGCAAGAGCAGACGCACTAGCTCGATTGGCATCACCCACACGCACCGAGCTACGAAGAACAGTCCCAATAGAAGTCTTAGTTGGTCGGAGCATAGACGAAGATCTAATGATAAATTTTATTTCCTTCAATTTAGGACCATCTTGGATGGATCCAATCAGGGCCTATATTGAAGATGGGACTTTACCAACTGATAAACTCGCAGCCAAGAAACTAAAGTTTAAAGTTGTTCGTTATGTATTGACCAGTGGCATTTTATACAGACGAGGAGTTATAGCAGGGCTACAAAGATCCGTCCATCCCTCTGAAGTGAATGATTTGATCGAAGAGATTCATGAAGGGTCTTGTGGAGACCATGTAGCTAGTCGGACGCTCTTACGAAGAATAACCACGCAAGGGTACTACTGGCCGACGATGAGAGCTGATTGCGCAGTTTATGCTAAGAAGTGTGACAAATGACAATGCTTCTCGTCCATCCAAAGAACTCCTCAGGCATTGTTAACACCCATAACATACCCTTGGCCATTTTCCATGTGGGGGATAGACTTGGTCAGGCCACTCCCAACGACCAGGGGAAGGTTCAAGTACCTTGTGGTTGCTGTGGATTATTTTACAAAAAAGGGTAGAAGTTGAACCCCTTATTGATATGACATACGACAAAGTCTATCAATTCATTTGGAAAAACATTATTTGCAGATATGGTCTCCCACATGCATTCATTACTGACCATGGAACCCAGTTTGACAACGAGGAGTTTGCTGCATACTGTCATCAATCCAATATACTAAAAATTCATTCTGCACCAGGTCACCCCCAGAGCAATGGGCAAACTGAGGTGACAAATAGAACACTACTAAATGGATTGAAGAAACGACTAGATAGTGAAAAATCAAATTGGATTAATGAACTACACTCTGTGTTATGGGCTTATCGCACCACACCACGAACAGCAACTGGAGAGTCCCCATACATGCTGGCATTTGGGAGTGAGGCTGTCATACCTGCTGAATTGGGTCTACCTACGCATAGAGTACTAAATTTCAAATCTCTAGTCAGTCACTTAATGAGAAGATTATACCTAGATATGCTCGAAGAAGTTAGGGAAGAAGCAGCAATCAGGAATGCAGCATATCAACAACGAACAACTTTGTTCTATAACAAAAGAGTAAAGAAGTGTGATTTGAAGGAAGGGGATTATGTGCTGAAGAAAGTGATCCAGAAGCACAACAAACTGGAAGCCAACTAGCACGGACCCTACAGAGTAACAGAAGTTGTTCGCCCAGGGACATATAGGATTGAAACCTTAGAAGGAGAAGAATTCAAGAATGCATGGAATGCAGAGCATCTGGGCAAGTATTATCAATGATTGTAGTTCATATGTAATGCAGTTGATTCAATATGAATAAAGTGATGCTTCATCCAGTTTCTTTCTTATTTACCACCAACTCCGGTTGGTCGGAATCTTATTTACCACCAACTCCGGTTGGTCGGAAAACATTTACCACCAACTCCTATTGGTCGGAAACTTATTTACCACCAACTCCGGTTGGTCGGAAACTTATTTACCACCAACTCCGGTTGGTCGAAAAACATTTACCACCAACTTCGGTTGGTCGAAAACTTATTTACCACCAACTCCGATTGGTCGAAAACTTATTTACCACCAACTTCAGTTGGTCGGAAAATATTTACCACCAACTCTGGTTGGTCAAAAACTTATTTACCACCAACTCTGGTTGGTTTACCACCAACTCCAGTTGGTCAGAAAACATTTACCACCAACTCCGGTTGGTCAGAAACTTATTTACCACCAACTTCGATTGGTCGAAAAACATTTACCACCAACTACGGTTGGTCGGAAACTTATTTACCACCAACTCAGGTTGGTCGAAAAACATTTACCACCAACTCCGGTTGGTCGAAAACTTATTTACCACCAACTCTGATTGGTCGAAAAACATTTACCGCCAACTCCGGTTGGTCAAAAACATTTACCACCAACTCCGGTTGGTCGGCAACTTATATACCACCAACTCCGGTTGGTCGAAAAACATTTACCACCAACTCGGGTTGGTCGGCAACTTATATACCACCAACTCCGGTTGGTCGAAAATTTATTACCACCAACTCCGGTTGGTCGAAAAGCAATTAACTCAAAATTAAACAACAAATGGGATAAATATTATATACACATATATTTATCAGTTATAAAGCAAGAACATTCTACAAATTATTTAGAAGACAATGAAATGGCAAAAATTTCTTCATTCAAATCAAATAGAATTACACATGATGTGAAAAATTATTTCATTACAATAAAACCCTATTCTATTGGTTTTTCCCTTCTGCCTTTGAAACAGGTTCTACTCTAGCAGGAGGGTCATCTAATGAATAAGGAGAATTTATGAAATTTACATCTCTCAGCATTCTAATATTCATCACAGAGGGCCGATCAAGCAAGATATATCAATATTAGCATGAAGACTGTAGTCATCAAGATATTTGGAGATTAAGCATCGAGGAATTTCCCGAGCAGGTATCCAACTAAAATCAAGCTTAAAAGGAGGCACGAGCAAGTCGAGCACTCCAGGCTCATAATAATCCCATAAGTATTGTCCCTGCTCCAATTTCAGCACGTACATAGCATTCAACCATCCCTGCTTGTACCCTTCATTATTTACTGGTGGATCTGATCATCAAGATGATAAAGGGCTTCATTATACCCAGCCATCCAAAATTCTCTGGGTTGTTTGTGGAATTGGTAAGTTAACCTCTCCAGTTGCTCGTGGAGATTCTTCACCAGGGTTTCCTTATTTTCTAAGGCAGATCTCTGAGTAGTAAGTTGCTCGCTGAGACTCAAAATTTTCTTAGACATTTCTGCTAAGCCTTGGTTCTTCGCCATTAATTGAAAAGACTGATTCTCTAAAGAAGATTGCATTCTAGCTTCTTCAATGGTGACCCAACCATCCCTAGCTCATCCACGAGAAGAAGACCTTACTCATCCACAAGTAGATGAGGAGGGTCCAGCACTTTTTAAAGTTTCCAATTCATCTCTTAAGTTGACATTTTCTACCTCTAAGAAAGAAAAACCTTCATCATTAACAGGGACCAGGGCTCCCGAGGAAGATGCGACAGACTTGAGTTGTTTAATTTTTTCTTGCAAAATAATATTTTCTTACTCCAACAGCTTAGTAATGTTCCTATGCTCCTCAACCTCAAGCTTCTGAACGCTCTCTTTCTTCTCATAAGCGTAGTTGAATTTATCATATCATTTTTCAGCACTCAATTGCTAAAATTTCTTTTCATACCCTTGATGCAGAAGTGTGGAGGATTCTTTGTACTGCTGCTGGAGTTCCTCGATCGTTCCTTAGAGGTCCTCAATCATCTCATAGTAAGACACATTATTGGCAACAATGCGGTCGAGCAAGCACTTTAGATATTGGTAAGCTCCAACTGCTTGTTCAGAAGTATCTAAACCCAGGATATCAATGATTTGAGTTTCATCAAGATCTGTATGACCGCTTTAAAATAGTCATTGCATTTCTTCATTAATTCTGTGTCATGAGCTGACAAGAGCTCCATCCTGGCCATAAACTAGCAAAAAGAAGAAATACAAAGAATCAATAATGATGCATACAGAACATGTAAAAGAAGAAATTCAAGTTCGAGAAAAAATCTAAGAAGAACAATCAAAGTTCAAAATTTTATTCATCACAAGAAAGTCTACATCGTTCCAAGTTACACTCAAGAAAGTAAAAACCCCGAACAACTCTACACCTTCTCCTTGTTTCCTATAATTTCCTCGAAAGGTTGGGATGAAGGAGTTATTTGCTCGAATGGTATGGGAAGCTGCTCGGTACAAGTGCTAGCTGGTGGGAGCTGCTCAAAAGATTGAGCAACTGGAACAGCAGGAACCTGATCTCCAAGCATCATGGAAGACTCATCTGAGGAAGCTTCGTCCTCTTCTTCTTCTCCAGGAGAGGGAGGAGGGCCATGTGTGTGTTGCTGGAATAACTCAAAGTCCTCAACAACTTTCAGCTCTTGCAAGGCTGCGACCCATCCGTCCCTAAAATATTTAAGGCTGGCATACTCCATTTGAGAGGACATGGCAGCCAGGCCTTTGTTCCAGCCTTTATCCCAACCAGCACTAAAAGACTTTTTAATCACCTTCTTCCTCTTTGCCTTCTTCGAGGAGGTCCTTTCCCTAATGAGCTCCTCGACAGCCTTCAATTTCTCCTCTACCTCCTTTTTCTGCCGCTCAACATTTTTAAGAGCAACAACTTCATTTTCAGCAGTCTTGAGTTTAGCCTCAAGCTCCTTGTTGCTCTGCTCAAGATTTTTGTTGCTCTGATCAAACTCTTTCAATTTCTTCTCCAATTCCTTGAAGGCATTCTCAGCTTGATTTTTGTCCAATTCAATGGACTTGAGTTGCTTTTCCCAGACAACCTTGTCTTCCTCGTACTTCTGATGAGAATCTTTTAAAGATCGTGTCAGACCAATAAAGGCTTCCTATACTTCTCCCGAGGAACTTGCAGGCTTGATTGCTTCATCCTTCTTCAAAAGGCTATTGAAACACGTCACCAACTGAAAAAAAAATCATTTTAAGTCAATACAGGAATATAGTACTAAAAAATGAAGGGGTGAATTAACAATACTTACTAAGGCAATGTGTTGAGCAGACAAAGTAGTGATTCTCTCACGAGAAAGAGTGTATTCAATGACCTGGACTTCTGGGATAGTCCAGGATTTCACCAAGCCCACAACAGAGCTCGGGGCAGCAAAAGATGGAATGCTACCTTCAACATTTTGAGTTTGAGAGACAAGTTCAGCAGGTCTCTCAAAAGAACTTTTCTTTAACCTCCTTGGAGGAACATGAACATTCTCAACTAAAGACATTGTCTTTGTTGGTGAAATAACAATAAACTCACTCAGAGGAGAGATGGCGACAGTATTGCTTGGAGCCATAGAGGGCTTCTCAACAGCTTTCTCGGTAGCAGTAGGAGGAAGTGCATCAATAATTCTCGTCCCTTCTTCATGGACACTTTGTTTGATTTTCTTTTCCTCCACATTGGTAGAGGAAGACTTATCAAAGAAGGCAGGACCTCTTTTTCTCTTCATTACGTTACTGATGGGAGAAATTGATTCAGAGGAAGAACCTTCCACACTAGTATCAGCAACTGGTACTTGATCAAGATTAACTACCACTGGACGAGAAGTGAAAGACGAAGTATAGCTCTTATATTGCAACAAATAAGAGGCAGATTTGATATGTTCCTCGACTATAGATTGGTGCAAATCCCAGATAAGTTTCAAATGCTTCAAATTAACGTCAACTTATTTTAGAGACTTTCTCTTACCGTCAACTGTAACAAAACAAAAACAAATGTCAGTGATACATTTCATCAAACACAAAGAAAACAATATTTCAAAAAATAAAAACAACCTATTCCATTGCCATAGGGGGGACACCTAGGACCCTGATATACATCATCTCCATTTAATGGAGTATGTTGTCAATTTTTCATAACAACCCCATCCTCAAAGTAATCCCTATTGGCGTCTGGAAGATTGACAACTAAAGCCCTATACAAAAACCTAGTTTTTAAATAGAAAGTGGAATCACTGACAACCCATCTATAGCAGTACATAATCTCTGGAATTCCTAAATGAGTTCCATGGAGTTGGTTCAATCTATGTACACCATTAACTATTCTCCAGGTATTTGGAGCTATTTTTGCAGGTACAACGTCAAAATATTGACAGAACTCCAAACATAGGGGATTTGGAGGAAAATAAAAACCACATTCGGCCACAAAGAGACTAGGGAACCAATGTCCCTCGGCCAAAGAAAAATAATCAGAGGGTTCAGAAAGTTCTTCCAGAATAACCCACGAAGGGATTGAAAATTCAGACCGAAATTTATCCAATGACTCAACCAGATAAACCATGATGAACAAAGTAAATAGAAGAAAAGGAAGAAAATCTTATAGAGAAAAAGAGATCAAGTGACAACGAACGACGGAAAGAACAAAGGCACAAGACAGAGAGAAAATGAAGAGCTCAAAGATACAGATTTGAAAAAGGGAAAGACGATAGTATTTCTACCACACTTAAATACTTTACCTCGGGAATAGATAAAAGCAATGATTACAAGGGAGGACATTTGGGTATCCGGCGGTTAAAAGAAGAAAAGGGGCACAAATATCGAAACGATCATGAAAATTCAAAATATTTTTTAAAATCTTGATACTATGCACTCAAAAAGGAGTTATATATAACGAAAGTTTGCCTAAAATCTATAAAAACCGAAAATCTAAGCGGCAAAATGTTCCACACTCTCCTTCAACTTCAAATGTGAAACATTGGGGGCTTCTGTTGATACCAAATTTAGTCCGTTGACGTGGATCAATTATTTGGAGACACGTGTCAACCTACATGGCACCTACAAACACTTTCAATAAACAACACACTGACTCCGAGGAACTTAAACTCCCCGACCAACTTAGGCGTCCCGAGCAACCCATGTTCTCTGAGGAACTTCAAAGTACCGAGAAACTCAAGCGGTCCGAGCAACTTAGGCGGCCCGAGCAACTTAGCGTGCAGAACAAGAAAATCAAAGAGACGGCTGCGCATTAAATGCTCATTATTATCATACAGATGTACATGTCTACTAGATAACAGCGCATTGTCCTTTCATTTGTGCAGCCTCAAGGCTTTAAATACATTGTAACCTCCTCATTATAGGGGGATCGGAATTTCTTGAGAAAAAGACTGGTCAAGAATTCTAGGCAAACAGTCAGCAATACAAAAACAGTGGATGTAGGCCATTTCCTTAAGGCTGAACCAGTTTAAAAATCTCTTGCTTTATATTTATTTATTCATATTTATCTGTGATTAAAATAATTATATCAAATCTAGTTTTTTACATCAACAACCTGTTTTCTGAAAAATTTAATTATAACACAAAAATATTATAATTCAGTGTTTAAACATAAGTTATCAAACGCAAATTTTTATCAAAATTTTATTTAAACACAGAAAACATAATTATAATTGAAAACCAAAGAGAACCTTAATAATTGTAACTTTGAATTATACTTTATTAGAACAAATTTGTACTCACCAAACAACCTTTGTGTATTACCCATAATCTTAACTATGGTCTCTGAGAAAATCAATGCGAAATTTTCAAGAAAATAAGTGAATAAGAACATCACATTAAAGCATGATTAGGGAACCAACCAAATAAAACTGCAACAAAGTTGTCGAGAAAGATGGGGATACAGGAAAGTCTTCTTGATAAACTACAAACAGGAGAGGAGGATGGAGATTTACTAATACTATCCTCTCGTCCGACCCTAACGCAAATTGCATTTCCCGTCGACTTTGTTTTGTGGTAGATCTTGGAGCTAGTGGTGAAAACAGAGAGCCTTCTCCTCTCAGCTGACCCTCGTTGTTAGTTCTGGAAACTGAGAGCCTTCTCCCCCCAGCTGGTCCAAATCTCTTTTCAACTTCTTACAGTTCATTCTCTGATAGCATTTGGAGCTTGTGCCGCCGCCTGTTCTTGGTCTTCCCCGTCTTGTACCTACTAGCTCTCATGACTGCCACAACTCATCCTCCCATATCTTATGCCCAATATCTCAACCGCGACCAATTTAGGATTCAAAAAAATCAATAGAATGTAAATAATATTTCCATCCTGCTTTCCAGATTGATTTATTTCTTCAAATACACATGTTTGGGTTAGATATATTCATCTTCTTAATGAGTTTTGTCACCCAAGGATGTAATTGAAAATTTCTAAAGGGGTAGGCATCCCAATAAGAATTGATCAATCAACACTTGATAAAAAAATATGGGTTATTTACTCGGATTCTGATAGATATTGATTTCTCTAACACAATGCCAAATTTTGTTGTTATTGATCATGAAGAAATAAGAATCCCAATCAAAATTGCGTTAGAATACAAGTCACTCTTTTGTGAATGCTGTTATATTTTTGGAGACTCAATTGTTAACTGTAAATCCATCCGCAAATCATTTAGAACTGTTGGAAAATATTGCGTTTTTATACAAATTATTTTATAACCAAATTACTATTTTGGTCAATTTTGAGCCATTATCCACACCTCAAACGAGGTCGGACCAAGTACGTATGCGTTCCTTATAGCAAGACGAATTATGTGATATATTCGTTTGGTAAAAACGGACAAATGATGAATAAGAAATTTGGTTTCAAAGTGCCCCATTTACTTATGAAAAGTAATGGGAAATTTTATTTAGATTTCTGGGATGAATTTAGTAACTGTCGCTAAAGGTTGTGATTGTTCGCTATATAGTGATGGTTTTTCAAACCCGTCCCTAAAGGTTGTGACTGTTCACCATAAGTTGTGACAGTTCATGAGAAACGTCCCTAAAGTGACTATTTTCTAAAATACATGTCTTTTCATGAAAAAAACACGATGTTTTCTATCAATACAAGACTTGTCTTCATTTTTTAAAGAGAGAAAAATAGAGAAAATATTTTCTATACTGTCCATTCCCGATCGAATCGATTAGAGTATCAAACACAATTGATTCGCGGGACACGCAGTTATTGGGAAATTTAATTTAGTTATCTAGGACGAATTTTCATAACTGGTGCTAAAGGTTGTGGTTGTTCGCTATATAGTTACTGTTTTTCATAACCGTCCCTAAAGGTCGTGAATGTTCACCATAAATTGTGACAGTTCATAAAAAAGTCCCTAAAGTGACTATTTTCTAAAAGACATGCCTTTTCATGAAAAAACACTTTGTTTTCTATAAATACAAGACTTATTTTCATTTTTTAAAGAGATAAAAAGACAGAAGAAATATTTTCTATATTGTCCATTCCCGATCGAGTCGGTTAGAGTATCAAATGTTGGAAATTAATGTTAAGTGTCGAAATTAATCATTTAATTTCAATTGTATTAAATTCCGAATTTTCCATTTATGTGGTCTTGATAAATGTCAGATAATTAATTAGGAATGTGATAAATAAAGATATTAAAAGATTGGGTAAATTTTATCCATTAGTTATATGATGATTAGTGGCATTAGTGGGAGACTTGAAAAGAGTCCCACCTCTACTAGGATTTCGGCCCTCTTTCCCTTATAAATAGAGACCTCTACACCATCTAGAGCTATCCCACAGTATCACTCAAGAATTCAAAAAGAATGAATCCATTCATTAATGAAGAAATATTAACCCAATTATATTTTCTGGGTTGTCCATTTGGTTGGACATAGATTCCCACTTTATTCTCCCTACGGTTTGTACAATATAGTATTTCATATGGACTATGGATAACCAAAGGGGTATAACCAACGATTGTAAACGGAAGAGTTATCTGATGAAAAAAATCATTTCAAAAGAAGATATTTAAAGAAAAAAAAAACATGAAGATAGAATTGTAAGGATGCATTCGCTTAATTTGGTAAATTGTGCAAACCATTGTATTCTAATGCGACGCCATTAGATCATGATAATGATAATTATGAATATGGAAGAAATATTAGTGGTGAATGGTATGAAAAGTTTCATTCCTTCCGTTCCTTTAACGGTGGTGAAATTTGTGGACATTGTTGCATTGTCTTAAAAAAGGAACTGTGGTGAGTTTTACATTTGAAACCTGTTGTTTCTTCCCACAGTCACAAATGTGACGCATGGTAAAACCGCGTCCTTTCATTGCATCCTTTTACTTATGTGTTTGTAGAGAATTAAATATGAAACAATTTGGCATTTGTGTAAAATCTTCTACACATCCAGTAGTGTATATATATATATATATATATATATATCAAGGTTCTAAAAAACGCGGGGCGTGATCGAGGCGTGGAGGCCAAGCCTTAAGCCTTAGAAGCCTAGGCGGGCCTTGGCGTAAAAAGGCGTTTAGGCCTTTTTAATATATTTTAATATTTTTTAACCATAACAAGGCTATTAAAATACTAAACTTGTACATATCCTAAAAATATGTCTGAATATTTGCAAATAAAAATACTATTTGATTATTTTGGATGAGATAATAGTCCGGTTTGTAAAAAAATCTTTAAAAGGCGATATTGTTTCACTAAAGCATTGTTGTTTTTAGAGAAAAAGTACGCCTTAAGGGTTTTACCAAGAATAAGGCGTCAAAATCTTAGGGCGGGGCGCTTCTCCCAAGCCTCAAGCCTAGGCGAGTTTTTTAGAATAGTGATATATATGATGTATATAAATAGAAAATATTATATTTTTTTAAATACACATAACAAGATGTGTTTGAAAAGTCATATTTATGTGATATAAAAGTTTTGCATAATTCTTATATCAATAGTACCAAATAATGTTGTCACATGTTTAGTAATGTGATATTGATGTGCATTCCCGTGATAGTTACATATGTGTATATACATGTATAGAATATATTTTTTATTATACCTTTGGTGATGCATATGTTCACATGTCTCTTGTGTGATGCTATAAGTGTCGTAAAGTGATAATAATATTTATAATGATGTAATGGTTGTAACATCCCATATTTTTTATGATTTAAATAATTATGTGATTATTATTATTGTGGGAATAAATATGTAATTAATTATTGTTGTTGGATTAATTGAATTAAAATGCGAGAAATTAATTTGTTATTAATCCGAATTAAAATAATTATTAACTAGCATGCCAAGGGTTAATACGTATTGTTGAGAATTATTGAATATTACTGTGTGATATGTAATATGGAATTATGAAATATGATAAATTGTCGAGAGTGAAATATACGGCAGTTTGGTAATTTAAGTCTGACACGCGTGTGAGTCGTGTCGGGACTAATTGAATGGAATATAAAGAGAAATTATTTTTATTAACTCGTACGGTCATTTGGAGTGCGCCGTTGAGTCCGGGAGGGTCGAGATAGTCAAAATAGTATACCCGGGTGTTTAATTTGGGTCCCGGGACAATTTTAGGCCTAACCAGCGTCCCAAGAGGGCATTATGGTGAATTGTATTTTTGGGTTTAACTAATGGACGAAAATTAAGAGTTATTTTATCAGCCAAGAAAAGTCATTAAGGGTTGTGAGACACATAAAGGAAAGAACAGCCATAGAGGGTGTGAGGGAGAACCAATTTTCAAGATGGAAAGTCAAATTATCACCACCTTGCACAACCACCACCACCAATGCGTAGATCGAGAAGAGAGGAACGCGTATATACCAACATCACCAACGGATCAGACCATCATATTTGAGACAAGTGTTTATTACTTGCTTTCTTTTAGCAATAATCATGCTCATGTTAGTGTAGGTGAAATTAATTATGATTTACATATGAATTGGGTGAAAATCGGAGATTTAAATTATGATTAAGGATTGGTTTAATTAGTAGTTTAAAGTCCTTCATGTATGTATATGATTAATCATGGGATTGAATTATATATTGATGAACGAATCTGGGTTGATTAGGTTCTTTAATTGAAAATTTGGAAACTAGGGTTCATATGAATTAATTGGGGGTTTTATATAATTATGATAATTAAGGACGAATTAATGATCCTAGGATGTTAGGAATGATTTATAACCTGTTAGGTGATAATGGGTATTGATTATGAGGGGTTGGGTGTTGAATCCTAGAGGTTTTTAGGTTCATAAATGGTGGAAAAATGCAAAATTCTGGGAAAGAAGATGAGCAGTGACATCTCGCGCGAAGTCGCTCGAGCGACTCGTGGCAGTCGTTCAAACGACATGCCTTCTGGTTCGAGCGACAGGGTGAATCTTTGGGAATTTTCTTAGAGTCCTGTTTTGAGTTTATCGGTTTATTGGAGCGAGAGAAACTGCCAGATAGTAAATTTAAAAGGGACAGAATTTCTAGAATGTATGTTTGAATTAATACTTTAATTATTCGGTATCGAGAATGTACCTTGGAGGTTACGAGAGAAATAGTAATCTAAATATTTATACTATATGTAGTGTTGAGAGTAAAATACGTATGAGAATTATATATGTAGGTTGGAGAAATACCTACAAATTATAATAGGATATGTGTATACCTATTATGTGATATTAATGCTAAGAGCACTAAAGGGTGATAACCGGGAGTGCAAGAATCTTATAGTTAAGCACACTAATGAGTGATAACTCGGGGGTGCATAAATTATATTGTTAAGTGTACTAATGGGTGATAACCCGGAGGTACAAGGATAATTATTGTTAGGAGTACTAATGGGTGATAACCCGGAGGTGCTTGATTATTATCGATAGGTGCATTAATGGGTGCTAACCCGGGGATGCAAGATTTTATTGATAGGTGCATTAATGGGTGTTAACCTGGGGATGCAGGATTCTCTTGATAGGGGCAATAATGGGTGATAACCCGGGGGTGCTGGATTATTATTGATAGGTGCATTAATGGGTGCTAACCCGGGGATACAGGATTTTCTTGATAGGTACACAAATGGGTCTTAATCCGGGGGTGCATGATTAGTATATATATATGTGTATAGGGATAATGTGACTTTATATATATATATATATACATATATACATATATATATATGAACTTGTGAATATTTCTACTGTGTGAAATTAGTAGAGTTGGTAATAATAATAATCATTACATTGCACCAAGTGGTCTTAATCTAAGGGTGTAGGATTAGTGTATATATATAGGGATGATGAGACTATATATATGTATGAGTGTACTTGGGTAACTTTCTACTTTGTGAGACTAGTAGATAAAATGGAAATGAGAAATGAAATCATCTTAGTAGATAAAAGATTAACCATTCAAACGGTGAATAATGAAACTTAGTATGTGAGATAAACTATTTGAATAGCATATTGTATGAGCGATACAGGATTACTACTAGTGAGCATAGTTTGTATTAGAATGGTTTCTAACTAGTTAGACGGGTGGTATAACGAGGGGGAGATTAGATGTACGTTAGGCGTGCACAATAGATGAGAGGTGAGAAACTCATGTGAGAGTTCGATAACTAACATGCGTATAAGACTTGTTTTAAGAACCAGTTTTAAATACTTGCTAAATTATTTTTAAACCTCGGGCTCTGACCCGTTTCTTGTATCTCTTCTCTCTTTTGATATATATATATATAGGTGCTCATCCACAGGGGTACCAGATTTAGAGATTTGGGTTGCTTGACGTGTTGCAGCTGTTGTGGAAGTTGTAGGTCCTTGCAGTAGACGCATATATCCTTTCCATTCAGTTTCATCTAGACTTCTTATGTGTCACCCACTTCTATTTCTTCATCAGAGATATTGTATTCAGTTTATATTATGGTTTGGAGTTTTGAACTGGGAGGTTTTACGCAGTCTTATTTATTTCAGTATTTGATTCATGTTCAATATTTATCATATTCCTATGTCTGGTGAATGGTTTATATTTTAAGATTTAATGAAAATGGATTACTTGGTTTTACTAAATTGGAAATGTTTTGACACCTAGCTTAATTTTATATTGGGTGAATAAAATGTTAAAAAGTTTTTCGATTGTGATGCTAAGAATGAATCCACCGAACATTCTGTTTTAAATTGGTACAGGACTGATCACCCTTTATTTAATTGGGCGGGGTGTCACAATGGTCTCATGTATGACCACAAGCATATGTGCTAGTATAATTTTAGTAATCTTTTTTTTTAAATTATATCAATTGCATATTTTCGTTTCAAAATTCCACACAGATGATTGTTATATGCAATATCTTTAGTGTATACAATCTATGTAGTATATAAGCGGTCAATGGACAAAATTCAAAATCATGTTTTTTGAACCAGAAATTTGAGCTTTCATAAAAAGTGATTATTTTGTGAATAAAGCATTTTCTAATTTTATTTATAAGAATTCTTTTGAATGTCTAGAACTGAAAAGGTGCGTCCCAAATAAAGTGAATTTGAATACATTTATTCATGCAATTAAAAGTATATTTGTCCAAATGATCAAAGGGATAACAAAAGTGTGTTTGATTCAAAGTATACTACTATATATGATGGTGGAGCATTTTTTTTTTCTCTGTATTTTGACATTTATCTCATTTAAATTAATAGTGATAATTTCAGTTGGAAAGAGTCAAAATTAAATGTCAATTTTGTTGCACTCTCATATATTTAAATAAATAAATAAATAATAATGTGATGTCATACGTGTAATGGCATGTATTTATGTATATAATCACATAATAATCAAGTGTCTGATTATATGTTGAGATTTAGTCACATGTTTGGTAATGTGTTTATTCACATGGTTTTGAAGTGCACTTTACGCGAAGTAATGTGAAAATAATATATGCGATCATATTATGGCCTCTTGTATGGATACATGTATATGCGTGATAGTAATATTTTAGCATTATTATATAGTTTTTGGGTTATCCATTAAAACATATTTAGTGAAATATGATGACACAATTAGTTATTCATTTATGTATTGTAATTAAATGAGATTACATGAACGATAAATTTATATATTTAATTACATGAATGGTGTTGCATTCCATATGTCATTATAATATTTTTTTTATTGTGATAATTCATATAATCTCGACATTACATTTCAATCGGTTTAATATCATGTGTTAAGGAAATGTATAATGCTTTGTTCATTAATATTGGAGTGTATGTTAACAATGCCATGCTTGCATTCTTTTGACTCGTGCATTTAACAATTATGTAATATTTAGGCACTGTATATAACGATTTTATAATATCATGAGTATTAGCGATATAATCATACAATGCATATGAATTTTAAAATGCCTGAAAATTTAATGGGAGTGAAATAAAGAGGGGACAATAATTAAAAATTGTCTACCTCATTATATTGAAGATGAGAAAGTTTTCTAACATGTGTTACATTCTCAATGAATGGGACACTATATTCAATATTATAAAATGCGATGAAGTTGACAAAAAATGTGAGAATCTTTAGTTGATATAAACTGGTATATTCCTTTTCATGATGTATAAATGTATTTTGGAAGGATTTTATACTTTCAATTAATGCGTTTGTCTATGTGATTGTCGAATGGAGAAAAAATCAGTGTGGTGTGATTATATATCTATTTTATTGGATTTATGATTCAAAATTCAGAACCGAGTAGTTTAACGATTGCTTTAAAGATGGTATAGAATTAAATCAAGGAATTGTAAGTATATTGAAATGATCAAGGAATTCAGAAGCGAGCGGTTTCACGAATGCTTTAAAGCAGTGGCGGAGCCAGGATTTCGTGCCAGGACGGGTTACCTTAAGGGTGATTTTTTAGCGTTCGGGGGTGGGAGCCCCGAGCCGATTTTTTTTGAGGTTATTTAAATTATTTTGAGAAAAATCACCAAACTTCCTATTAGGGTGGGCTGAATTTATATTTTGGGTCGGCTGAATTTATATTTTAACACTATTTTTTTTAAATTAACTCTACTATGTTTTTTTTTTTTTGGGGGGGGGGGGTCTAGTGCCCCCCCAAGCCACCCCCTAGATCCGCCCCTGCTTTAAAGAATGTAGAATCAAATTATATGCTCATTAGAGACTTAGGTGTAATCTCAAGACTCCACAAATAGTGAACTCATAGAAGGACAAGTAACCAAATGGTTTTAAGGCATATACAATATGTGTGACACAACTTGAGTTTAATTCTAAGAATTGTCACAGGTGAATTTGTAGGCCTATGGAACGATAAGGAATATACCATTTAATGCCGAAATTACCAAAGTAGAGAAACTTATCTCAACTAA
Source organism: Sambucus nigra (assembly GCA_949130495.1). NCBI lineage: Eukaryota > Viridiplantae > Streptophyta > Magnoliopsida > Dipsacales > Adoxaceae > Sambucus > Sambucus nigra. Next base: position 192,683,887 of record OX422220.1, read on the forward strand.
ATTTTATATAGAATGAAATGAGTGTTTACCTTCTTGATGGACATATGTGTTAGTCCAAATAAACATGAATGTAGGAGTACATGGTATTATGTGATTAAGTCATTGCATTTTAAAGGAAAATAAAGCCTTTGGACGTTGAGAATAAATGTATCAATCTTGTATAATTTCAAATTTATGTTCCAAATTGTGGGGGAAGCATTATATTTTCTATGAGTTATATTCTCAACACATTAATCCACTATAAAATTCTATGGGAAAGGTTGAGAACCTTTGTATCAATTATGATAAATGTGGGGGTATTTATCTAAGGCGATAATTTCTATCCAAAAATAGAAACAAAAAATGATTCCTATTGAACATAGGATAAAAATGACTGAATATGTATTATCTGATTGTATAAGTGCAATTAATATACTATAGCATTTCCAATGTGAATTTGTTTAGAGAAGTGTATACTTCATTGACTGAACGATAATTAATACTTAAGTACTTTGATTATATTTCAAGGATGAAAATGATTAAGCGTGTACACAAATATTTAGAATGAAGATAATGGATCAAATATCTAAAGTACAAATGAGTCGTTCGGTATCGATATGGTTACTAAGCTATAAGTGACAAATGATATAAACATTAGGAAATTATGAATATATTCTAAACGATATATGATTCTTGAAGACTCGTATTCCGAGTGATATATGAGGTGTTAGTTTTTAGAAAACTTCTTATGATGGAATATGAATATTATTTCTTAGAAAGAAAGGTACCTTGATAATTTTAAAGAGGATGATTCTAGATACCAATTCTAATGCTTGTTATGGCAATTGACAATCATTGCTTGAAAAGGCATATAGTAATTTGGCAAGTCACGACTTATAGTCATGGCATAAGCCCGTAAATAAATCTCTCTATGTTAGTGATAACATTAGGCCTAATAAAATAATTGTGGATCTTCTAACAAGAGAGTAAGAGAAGTTCATAAAGGGGAATGGGCTTACAACCGGTTAAAACCTAAAAGAATTTCCATAATGGAAACCCAACATAAATGACGGGAGATCCCAAGAATTAGGTTCAATGGGACAACCTAATTACGAGCTATTCAGTTAGCACTGAGAAGAAAATAAATTCTTTCTCCCATTCCTAGGATGAGTCAGTGCACGATCTGCCGAGTGTAACATGATGAATTTTATTTTTAATGACTTATATATCTTGAACATATGAGTCAAGTGGGGTATTAGTAGGACACTCTTTATAGAAATCACCTATGTGAGTGACAAGGGGTCACTTCTATAAGAATAATCAATGGCTACATTGTTAAATTCTTCAACACACTCATGAAACCAAGAGGTGTCTAAGGCCGAAATAGACACAACAATGAGAACCAAGAATGTTCAGAGAAGGGCTATGTGAATTCTATTGTCTCGGTTTATACAAAAAGGTTGATCAATTCGAGACAGCGCGTTCATTGATTGGCCAGTAAACCCGATAGTCTCTCACTAGGAAAGATTCAAGGTCAAAAGCTATCTTTCTCCATGCAACTCTTTTCCATTGATACTCTCTTTAATTTGTCTCATGTTCATTTGATTTTTCACCCAAATTTTATTCATGTCGGGGATTGCTAGAAAATATTGTGTTATTACACAAATTATTTTATAACCAAATTAATATTTTGGTCAACTTTAAGCCATTATAAAAGTAGGATCCATACTTCAAACATGGTGGGACCAAGTGCGTATGTATTCCTTATAGCAAGACGAATTATGCGATATATTCATTTGGTAAAAACGAACAAATGATGAATAAGCAATTTGGTTTCAAAGTGCCCCATTTACATACACACACAGATTCACATTCACATTTCACACACACATTCTCTCCCTCACACACACAAACACATCCCCCCCAATGCACACACACATCACTCACACACTTTTCACACATGCACAAGAGTAAAGTATAGATACAAGTGGAATTTTAAAAACTATAAACATGACATAAAAGCTCAATTTTCACTGTAACATTATAGCAACGAATAAAAATTCCAAAGAAGACATAATGTTTCTCTTAACTAACAACAAAACCAAATATCGATTTGTCTAAACAATAGCTCCTAAACAAAAGTATACAATCTATTTTTTCACAAAACAAAAGGAAAAAAAAACATATTATTTTATTCCAATTAGCCCGCGAACCCATGTCAATTTTTGAGATGGCTTCAAAGCGATAAGCAACCTACTATTTGGATTACCACCAATGATAATACTTTCCGCTTTGATGATGTCATCCTCACCCCCCATCCATGTTTCTCAACTCATCCACCACCTTCTTTCCGAGCTCGGTCTCATGATCTATACAAAGAGAATTGGCTAACTTCTCCATATTTGCATCGGTACTTTCAACAAATTTTTTTAATAAAGACGCCATCTCTCCTGAGCTAGTTGAAAAACCATTTGTAACCCTTTGACGCTTTTTGCGTCCCTCGTTACTACTTGTAGAAGTACTTAGGTTTCCTTGAGTGCTAGATATATCAATTCATTCAACCTCAACAAGGGACTCAAAAGTTTTTCGGGGTGATGCTTAGAAATAAGGTAGCGTCGACAAAGTGATGTGTATCATATAGGCAAAGTCGACCAAGTGATGCCTAGTACCAAGGAAAAACCATTCGCGTGACGCCTAAAAATAATGCAATGTCATTCAAGTGATACGTAGCACCAATGAAATATCATTCGAGTGATGCCTAGAACCAAGGCAATGCCATTTGAATTAGGAGTGTTCAAAAAACTGACCGAACTGATGGACCGAACCGAATCGAGCCGAACCGCCTTATTTTTGTCAATTTTTTTATTAATCGGTTCATTCCCAGTTTTGTTTTTTTAAAAACCGACTGAGTCGGTCCGGTCCTCGGGTTTTGAATTGATACGGTCGGTCTGGACCGACCCGGACCGATAGTAATTAAATATATATTTTTTATATTTTATTTAGTGTCAATGTTATGCTACTTAATAATGTCAAATAAAAGGAAGACTGAGGCTAAAATAGTATAATGTTAAAGTCCCTAACTAAACCCTATATTTAATCATCCGTTGTTCTTTTTTTCTCACAAGCCAAGAAAATAAAAAGTCTCTCCCTCCCTCACTAAACTTACACACGACGCTGCTGCTGCTGCCCTAAACCGCCACTTATGACACTGCTGCTGCTGCCCCAACTCGCCACTCACGGACACCTTTACTCACGGCTGCACTTTATCACCTCATTCAACTTGATTTGGATCTAAAATTAGGTACCATATTATACCCTATCTAATTTTGTTATTGAACTATTTTTTTTATCTGCTGCTGCCCCGGATCTGCAACTGCAACGGATTTGCATTGATTTTACCCCTAATTTCTATTGTTGCTGGTAAAGCCACATTTGATTTTTAGCTTGGCACATATAAAAGTAGCCAACTTCTAACTATATATAGAGTATATCGGATTTTGAGCTAATCATCTCACCTTTATCTCCAACCTCAGTCTCCATTTTGTTGTTATGGGAAATTATTAAACACACGGAATGATAATAGTAATGTACATACTGTAATAGCATCTATTGTTATGCTTGAAGAGAATTTGTCCTTAAAAAACTTTTCAGGGGAAAGAGTGTTTTACCTGTCTGTCTCCACTTTTTTTTTTAATTATCATACATATACGATTTTAGGACCGACAAACTAAACTGAACCGACCCTGTAAAAACCAAACCGAATAGGGTCGATCATAGTTGTTAAAGGCGAACCTAGGCCCACGCCTAGGCGCTAGGCACACCAAGGCGCAGGTGAGGCACCTAGAGGAGGGGTGGGCGAGGCACATTTCAAAAGGCGCGCGCCTGAAGGCACTAGGCGCGAGGCACACTCAGGCCCCAGGCTTGGGCCTAGGCACGCTTCTTTTTTTCTTCCTTTCCTGGTTTAATGTTCTTTTTTTTGTCTTTTTTTCTTTTTTCAGCCTATTTCTTCCTCTTTTCTTCTCAGACTTATATTTTTTTCTTTTTTTCTTCCCAATTCTTCCCCGAATGGCTGTTTTCTGCCTTTTTTTTTCTTTTTTCCTTTTTTCAGCCCTTTTTCTGCATTTTCTTTTCTTTCTTCTTTTTTTTGCCTTTTGTTTCTTCCTTTTTCTTCCTTTCTTACTGTTTGCTGTGAGGAAAAAAAATATCAGTTGAAATAAAATACAATGAAAAATTTAAATACAATACAACACCATTTGCTAAAATTACTGTTTTAGTGTTTTACTATTTTATATATTTTACTGTTTTGCTATTTTACATGGAAAAGAAATATCAATTGAAATACAATATGACGAAATTTTTTAATATAATACGTTTAATTTTGTGTCTTAACTCTTGTTAGTTTGGTTTTTATTTTCAAACTTTAACTTTTTGGTAATTGTTGTCTTTTCTATATATTTTAAGACGTTCATTTGTTGGTTAAAGTTTAGCTTTACATATTAATATGTTATATCTTGGAATCTTACTTATCCCATTAAGTTTATCATTGATGTCATGATATTACAACATCAATATATTGCTTTAAAAATGAATAAATAGTTTTTTTGATGTTTTTCAAAAAGTGCACCTAGCTTCAATCAGGCGCGCGCCTCGCCTTGCGCCTAGGCTCTAGAGACACCCTTGCGCCTGGGTGCGTGTAATACCCCGTAATTTTAATGGGTTATATTTTAAATTAATGGATTAAATGGATTTTATTATAAATTGATTCATTTGGGTTTTATCCGAATTGTGGATATTAAAATGTATGATTTTGAATATTACTTAAAGATATTTAGGTAATATATGAATGTGATGTTATTGATATGGTTGTGTGATATGAATTCAGTAATTTGAATTTTTAGTCAGACGCAGTATGGGATGTGTCGGGACTAATTTGTTAAATTAAAAAGGAAAATTATTTTTACATCAACCTTATAGTCATTTCGAGTGCGTCGTTGCATCCTAAAGGGTTAAAATAGTTAGAAAAGTCTATTTGGATGTTGGTTTTGAGTCTCGGGTTATTTGGAAATGAGAAGACAATCGAAAAGGGCATTTTGGTCATTTTTACAAGGGGGATGAATAGTGATTTCGGATTTTGTCTTATTAGAAATATTTGGAGATTAGTTGTACGTGGGTTCATTCATCTCTTCTTCACGAAATTGAAAGGTCAACTTCTTAGAGAGAGTGAAAGGTTGCTTGGGAGAAGAGAAGCTTTCTTGGAAAGGAGGAGAACCAAGGGACAAAGGTCACCACCACCAACCACCACCGAAAGTGATCGAAGAAGGGGAGAAGCACCTGTGATATACAACCCCAAAGGATCAGACTTTCATTAGAGGCAAGTATTTGATGATTGTAATCTAAGTTTGTATATTATCCATGTTAGGATAGTTATAAAAAGATGAGATTTTTCATGTTTGGAAGATAAAGATGGAGTTGTTAATGGATTTTTGGAAATATGGAAATATATAGGGATCAAACTCATGTTGTAGGTAGGTAGTAATCCACGAAATAATCATAAATCTATTGAAGAAATTTTGAGAATCATTGGTGTGTTCTTGAAGATATCATGTTTATAATTTTCTGAAAAAATATGATGAATATATGCTTTGAATTCAAACTCTTGATGATTCTAGGATGTTTTGAGCATTAGAAATCATTCACATATGTTCCTATATCATGTAGTAAGGATTATATGGAATTTGGGTTGTTAATATGAAGGTTTGAATGATCAAAAGTGATGAAACCCGTAGTAGAAGAAATGCAGAAAACTGGGCTGGTATCTGGGCAATCGATCGATCGACCCCCTGCCTTCGATCGATCGACCTCCACAGAATTGATGAAGTTGTTTCTTTTTAATGCTTGTTCATATCCCACACCTTTTCTAAATCTTTGGTGCTTATTAATTGGATAAAATGGGACTTATGGAATATTAGTAAGCCCTAGATAAGAATCAAATTAATTTGATTGGGATTTAATTGATTAAAATGATGATAATTAAATTGGAAGAAATTTTGGTTGCTAGATACATGTGTTGGATTCTAATTTGTATGCATGAGAATTAAGGATAGGTCTAGTAGGGGAGATTTAATAAACCACCTGGGTAGCCTTAAGTTTACAAGAGGGTTTAATCCTATGTGATAGAGGACGTGTTTATGACAGATTAGAAACTATCGGTTATAACCCTAATTAAAGGAGAGTTTAATTCGTAGTAATTCGGGAGATAAGATGATACAAACCAGTAGGATATTAGTGATTTCTTACTGAATAAAATGTTGAGGAAAAACCTATTTAAACCTTGAGTAATGAGTGAGACTCTGGAAGCATTAAATTAAGGAAGTAAAGTTATAATATTTTAATACGTAGGATTTAAGAGATATAATGCTACGTATGGGAATTATCTTAGGGTAATGTGAGTACCTTTTTGATATTATATTTATAGGTAGATGATAATGCCTATTTGATTGATTGATGATTTATGTGTATGACATACCTAGCTTACTTGCTATCGAGGGGAGGTTTACGCGTGGGGGCAGTCATATCCTAATGAATCCATGGGATTTTTGATTTGTCGCTCGAGAACATAGGTCTATGCAAGACTTATCGGGGATTTGATAAGTCCGTTGACTGTGGGAATGTAGGTATGTGCATGACCCATGGATACGAGGACTATGTTCGCCTCCAATTGTTGTGTTGATGTTTGTGGTTCCAGGAATCCTTACCGAACCTTTAGTCCCCTATTCGGCGACCAGCGATATTGGGACTTGATAGCAGTGTAATACATGCACCGTAGCTGTGTCTCGAGGTGCCATATTATATATGTTTATATATAATGTATTAAATGAATGTATATAAAGTGGTTTGATTAATCTACTGTGTGATAATTGTAGATGACGGTGAATAGAGAAAGAGAATTGAATTAAGTTAATGAATATTTATTCTTATAGATTTGAAAAGCTTAGTTCATATTAATGAGAAACGTATATGAATGATTGTACTACGTATGGAATGGGACATACGGGGTTATGAAATGGGATAGAATCATATTATGGAAACTAGTTAGGAGGAACCATTAACTAGGAGGTTAATAGGAAACGTTAAGCGTGCACTCTAGGTGAGAGGTGAGAATATCAAGTGAGAGTCTGGATACTAACATGTACATAATAAATGCTTTATTGCACTTGTTAAATACTTGTTGTTTTCAAAATCATTTTCACATCGGGCTCTAACTCGTTTCGTTGCATATTTTCTTTTCTATTGTACCTTTTATATCAGGTGTCCATCAGTAGGGACGCCAACCTTAGTGGATTATGACGAGCTATGGAGTATTGCTTAGACGCCTATCTTCATTTGATTCACAGTATTCTTTTAGGTAGGGCATGTCGCCCAAAGAAATTCAGTTATCTCTTTTCTATCGGAGTCAAATACTCTTGTATTCATGTCATTTTAATACATTTACTATTGTTGGTATTACTGTTGATACCAAATTTAACCTGCTGACGTGGATTAATCATAAGAAGACACATGTCAGTCTACGTGGCACCTACAAGAGTTTTTACAATCACTTTAGCGTCGAGGAACTCTGCCTCCCCGATCAACTCAGACACTTCGACCAGCAAGAACTCTCCGAGGAACTTTACTACACCGAGAAACTTATGAGTACCGAGCTACTTAGGCGGTCTGAGCTGCACCTCGAACAGAGCATTAATAGCAGGATAACCAACAGATTGACTGATCATTAAATGCTTATTATTATCATACAGATGTATACGCCTAAGAGATAACTATGTATTATAATTTGACATGTACAGCCTAAGGGCTATAAATACATTGTATCATCCTCATTGTAAGGGGACTGGAATTTCTGGAGGATATTCTTACTTCGAGAATTCCTAAACACTCAGCAATAACAAAACAGTGGATGTAGGCCATTCTTTTAAGGCTGAACCATTTTAAAAATTCTTTTGTCTTCTTTATTTTTATCTGTGATTAAATAATTAGAGATAGTCTAATTTTTTACATCCACAGATTGGCTCCGTCTGTGGGAAACGACTATAATTTTCATTTTTTACCAAAAATAGTTCATCACAAATGGCTGATAATCCTGAATCCAGCAATCGAAACGCTGGAAACCCCCCAAATCCATCTGCTCCACCAAACGTTCCAGATCTAGCAAGAATAATGACAAATCTGGCCTAGGGCCAGACAGCCATGCAAGAAACTATTCGACAACTCATACAAACCCTTCATGGTGGTGTACGACACATTCCGGACAGCGAAGTGTTCAAAGAAATACCCGTTTACTTTCTTCGTATACTAGGCATACCGATTCATATTGTACTGAGGAATCTGATGATTTTTCTTATCAACCAGGAAGAACTTCGTCAGTATGAGCCACAGATACTAAACAAAAGGTCACTCTCTCTCCAGAAAGGATCAGTGCCTTGGATAGATTAAGTAGAGTTTCTCCTTTTAATCGATTGGGCCCTAGGAGGAACAAAAGTCCTCCTAAGACCGCATCGAGGAGCTTTAGACGACCATCAGACTTAAGGGAAGGATCTGCCCAGTCGCGACCAGATGCTCGTCAAGATAGATCCCAGGAAGACACATCAACGCGATTAGTTGCTCGAACCAATAGGCTCGAGGAAGGAAACGATGCGTGGAAAGGCTCTATTTAGAGACTGGAAGATAGAATAGTGGAAATGGCTAAGGCCAAGAACCCTCTACAATGAACATTTATTCAAGGGACACCTTTTGTCCAGGCCATTGTGGATTTTCCCACACCGTTAAAGTTCAAAGCACCTGTTGTGACTCCCAAATATGATGGAAAGACCGACCCAGTCCTTCAGATAGAACAATACCAAGCTGCGACCGACATCTATGCTGTTTCGAATGAGATGAGATGCAGAGCATTCTCGGGAACTCTTACTGGACCTGCTCAAATATGGTACAATAATCTTCCTAAGGGTAAGATCTCAACTTTCTTTCAACTGGTCGAGTTATTCATTGGAAATTTCTATTTTGGGTCAAAGCCAGTTAAACGAGTAGCGCATTTATTAAGTGTTAGACAAAAAGCTGGTGAGAGTACCAGAGATTATATAACTCATTTTAATAATGAGAAACTCGAAGTCATTGATTATGAGGAAAATACAGCGATTACCGCTGTTGATACCAAATTTAGTCTGCTGACATGGCCCAATTGAACGAAGACACGTGGCAATTTACATGGCAACAACAAACACTTCCGAGGAACTCACGCGCTCCGAGGAATAAGATAAGAACGAGGAAGACTATTTCCCCGAGGAACACTGCGTCCCCGAGGAACTCATACGCTCCGAGGAACAAGACCTCACCGAGGAACTCTTAAGTACCAAGAAGCTTAGGCGGTCCAAGCAACTCAGGCGGTCTGAGCTGCACCTCGAAAAAGCATTAATAGTGGGATAACCAACAGTTCAACTGATTCATTAAATGCTTATCATTCAAACGCACATGCTTAAGGGGCATTAAATGTATTACCCTTTCACATATATCCCATTTAATGTATTACCCTTTCACATTACAGCCCCAGGGCTATAAATACATTGTACAATCCTCATTGTAGGGGGGATCGGAATTTCTTGAGATAATTTGTAATCAAGAATTCCCATACAAACAGTAATACCAAAACAGTGGACGTAGGCCATTCTTATAAGGCTGAACCACTTTAAAAATTCTTTGTCTCATTTATTCATCTGTGATTGAATAATTAGAGTGATCTAATTTTTTACATCAACAGATTGGCGTCGTCTGTGGGAAACGACTGGTAATATCGTTTTCTCACCAAAACAATCCATCACAAATGGCTGATATTCCGGAATCCAGCAATCGCAATGTTGGAACCCCTCCAAACCCATCTGCTCCTCCAAATATTCCATATCTGGCTAGAATAATGACAAATCTGGCTCAGGGCCAGACCGTCATGCAAGAAATAATGCGACAACTCATCCAAACTCTCCATGGCGGTGCGTCAGCCCATTCAGGACCACGAAGTATTCAAAGAAACACCCGTGCACCATCCTCACGTACTAGGCGTACCAATTCATATCGTAATGAGGAATCTGATGATTTTTCTTATCAACCTGGGCGAACTTCGTCGGTGCGAGCCACAGATACTGAACGTGTCACTTTCTCCCTAGAAAGGACCAGCGCATTGGAAAGATTAAGTAGGGTTTCTCCTTTCGACCGACTAGGCCCTAGGAGGAACAAAAGTCCTCTTAATGCAGCGTTGAGGAGCTTTCGTCGATCAGCAGCCTTAAGGGAAGGATCTGCCCAGTCGCGACCAGCTGCTCGCCATGATAGATCCTAGGAAGCCACTTCAACGCGATCAGCTGCTCGAACCAACAAGCCCGAAGAAGGAAATAATGCATGGAAAGGCTCTATTCAAAGGCTGGAGGATAGATTAGGGGAAATGGTTAAAACCAAGAACCCTCTACAACGAACCTTTGTTCGAGGAACACCTTTTGTCCAGGCCATTGTATATTTTCCAACACCATCAAAGTTCAAAGCACCTGTTGTGACCGCCAAATATGATGGAAAGACTGACCATGTTCTTCATATAGAACAATATCAAGTTGCTTCCGACATCTACGCTGTCCCAGACGAGATGAGATGCAGGGCATTCTCGGGAACTCTTACCGGATCTGCTCAAATATGGTATAATAATCTTCCTCGGGGTAAGATCTCAACTTTCTTTCAACTGGCCGAGTTATTCATTGGAAATTTCTGCTTTGGGGTAAAGCCAGTTAAATGAGTAGCACATCTGTTAAGTGTTAGACAAAAAGCTGGTGAAAGTACCAGAGATTATATAACTCGTTTTAATAACGAGAAACTTGAAGTCATTGATTATGAGGAAAAGAAAGCGATCACTGCCTTGATGAGTGGGCTATTTCCTAACAAGTTGTATTACACTTTGGTCAAAGATCCACCCACAACTATGTCAGAATTGATGGAAAAAGCGGCCAAAATCATGAATACCGAGGAGGCTATGGCTGCGAAGAAGAATATGGATAAAGAAACCAAGGTGGAAGTCGACAAAACCAAGAAGAAAGAACATAAGAACAATGGTGGTGACAAACAATCCAAAAATAGGTCGTCATGGAAGGTATTGAAGAAATTTGATAATTACACTCCTTTGAAGGTAGATATCAACCACGTCCAGGAAGAAATTAAGAACAACGAGGAGTTAAACTGGCCAAAGAAAATGAAGGCAGACCCTGACACGAGGAATAGGGAAAAATATTGCGAGTTTCACAAAGATCATGGCCATATGACCAAAAATTGCATAGCTCTTCAGAATGAGATCGAAACACTCATCCGATGAGGAAAGCTGTCAAAGTTTGTTGATCGTGGAAACGAAAGAAGAAACAACGACCGAGCAAGAGAGAGGTCTAGATCTCCTCGTCGAGCAGAGGAGAACAAGAAAAGAAACCATGAAGTTGATCCAGAGGATGACCCCGATCTTCCCAAGAGATCAAGGCAGCCAGAACGAGAGGTATTTTAAATACGCTTTGGGTCGTTTGACTGTAATGTTATAACAGGTGGAGATGCAGGAGGAGGACACCTTACTGCAGATAGAAAAGCTTACCTCGGTGAGGCTCAAGCTTGCTCGTACATTCAGCGAATAAATCTAGCTGAGGATGGTCACTGGATTCTCAAAAAATGACCTCGCAGGTGTTCTATATCCTCATGATGATCCACTAGTGATCAAAATGAGGATGAAGGAGGTTATGATTTCAAGAGTACTGGTCGACAATGGTAGCTAGGCAGACATCATGTTCTACTTGTGCTTGGATAGTTTAAATCTAAATCTATCTCAACTGGAGCCTTACCACAGACCCCTCATCGGTTTTGCTGGCGAGAAAGTATTTCCACTTGGGACGATCAAGTTGGATATATTCATTGGTACGTGGCATGCTTATCGGACAGAAAGAATACGTTTCTTCGTGATGGATAAGAATGTCCAATCATCGTACAATATCATCATGGGAAGAGTAGGATTGAAGAAGTTCGAGGCTGTACCATCTACAGTACATCAGTTCCTAAAATTTCCAACAAATTTTGGAGTAGGAGTTGTGAAAGGCGATCAGAAAGTAGCTCGGGAATGCTATTATTCATCCGCCGAGCAAGAAGAATTGGAGGAATCACAGAAAAAGACTACTACCTATCAAGTCGATGAAGGTGCAGAGATTGAAACATTGGATCTTCGATATGAGTCGCAACTTGTGAAGGGTCAAGTGGTGGAAGCTACTGAAAACATCATTCTGGACGACGAGCACCCTGAGTGAACTACTCAAATAGGTTCGTCGTTGGAAGCCTCATTAAAACAAGAATTAATAACTTTCCTTAGAAGCAGAAAACAAACTTTTGCGTGGAGTCATGGAGATATGCCTGGGATAGATCCAAATTTCTTATGTCACGAGCTCAATGTGAATAAGGAGATCAAGCCTGTGAAGTAGAGAAGAAGAGTGTTGAGCCCCGAGAAGAATCAAGCTATACAGGAGGAAGTCGTGAAGCTCCAGAAGGCTTCTTTCATTGAAGATGTTAAATATCCAGACTGGTTAGCCAATGTGGTGATGGTAAAGAAGAAAAACAACAAGTGGAGGATGTGTGTAGACTTCATCGACCTCAACAAAGCATGCCTGAGAACGCGTGTAATATCGATTTAAACTAAATTCGCAAGTTTCCAAGAACCCTTATTTAATTAGCGTCTACTTTTAAACCAAATAAAATCAACCCTTAAACATGCATCTAAATCAACCCATCAAATATAAAGCATGCGACACAAAGTTAAGGAAAAATCCCCGAAGGGCAAAACCTTTTATTTCTAGAACTTTAAAGAATTTACAAGACCATTGACTTACATACAACCTGATAATCGCCCACAAGTGTAACGCACGGTGTCTTCGGTAAACCTTCAAAGCAACGGCTAGAAACAGTGTGACACAGAAATACCCGCAGGTGTCGATTCCTATGTCGGCGGCTAGAATTTTCCCTTTCTAGGAGGGCAGCAATGAAGAAGAGAATGGCTTCTCAACAAGGGTTGAACAAACCAAAGTTGTGTTCTTGGGTTACACAAAAAGATTCACAAAGGTTTGGAAATTGTGTGAATAAAAAAACCTAGAGTCTTAGGCTCAATAGGTGAAGACTTAGAGTATTTGGACTCTCAAATTCGTCTTTCAAAGTCTTGGAAAACAACTCCCCGAAGTTGACTTAAATAATAAAACTTTGAGCCTAAAAAATCTCGAGAAGATCTGGCGAAGTTTATCCCAGGCGGACCGGTCCGGGTCTGAGGCGGATCGGTCCGATTGACCGGATCGATTCTTTTATTCTGAGGCGGATCGGTCCTTTGATGATCGGATCGGTTCTTTTCCAGGCTTCATCGGTTCGCTTGCGGTCCGGGGTATACTGGCCTTCTGCAGTCGGATCGGTCCGGGTCTTAGGCGGACCAGTCCGGTTGACCGGATCGGTTCTTTTATTCCAGACGGACCGGTCCGGTTCTGTCAGACTTTGATTCCTCTTCTTCTTTTGATATTCGGATCCGTTGATGAATGTATGAATCTTGAATTTCTTCAACGGTGTAACGGCGTGTGACATAATAAATTGTTAATGGACAAAAATGTCCTTATAAATCTCCACCTATGTCTATGCCGGTACATACATAAAAATAAAATATCCGAATTATCAAACAACTAAAAATGCCTATAGAAATCTACCCTTCCATGAACCCAAAACTGGAAAGATACAATTGAATAAGACTACAGCGTTTGCTCTTCAATTCTTCAGGAATCTCAACACTTTTCTCATCAGGGTGTGCAATCCAATGATAATCCATGTAGTACCTACACACATGAGAAAAAGCAAAATACCAAGTGACATATCGAGTTTGAAATGAGATAATATATGATAAAAACATAAGCAACATCTCAAAAACTCCCCCAAAATTCAAACTCCCCCATAATATGATAATTCTTTCTCCCCCTTTTTATGATGTCCCCAAATAGACAAATAAGAAGAATGAATCAAACAAGCAAAATCGGGGTGTCACGGTATACAAAAAATACACAAACTATTTTTTATTTTTCAAATTTTTCATACAAAAATAAGATACCAATTTGAACAAATATGAAACAAAAATCACACCATGGATTTAGACTTAAACAACCAAGTCATGGAAACGGAATAAATGGGTGTGAACACATTCGATAGGTAAATCAACTCAATCAATCATATGTGCACGATGCATACGTGTACTCCTAACGAATGAACATCAAAGGTATCCTTAGGTGTAAAAGTTTGTTGAATTTAGATGACATCATCTTATGCAAATCAACAAATCAAAGTCAAATGATTTCCACACTAATAACGTCCAAAACTATATAGCGCATTTTCAAGAATTTCAAGGACGTGCAAACCTGTTTTAATTCTCCAACCAAACTCCCTCATATATATTTTCTTTTAGAGGTAATCTAAATTCTCAAACTTTGGAGAATTGGTGCAAAAACCTAAATGGTCCCTTTTTGGCATGAATATCTTTTTATTGCCTTTCAATTTTTTCGGGCTCTTTTAACCTCTTTGGACCTCGGATAATAAAATTCCTCAATTTTTTAGGTCCTTTTTAACGGTGGCTTTTTCACAAAGGATAGATGATTACCTTTCGCAGCCCCTCCCCGTTATCAAACAAATCACACAAACTCACAAAACGGTTTTTATATGCACAATTTCCTTATCAAAATTTATCTCGCTTGGTTCATTTTAAGGACAGGATTGAAGTGAAAACACCCAACCAACATGTGATAAGACAAGCACAATAATCAAACAAATCCGTGCATGTGTGCAATAAAGGAAACATGAGTCAAACATGTAGGAAGTAGCACTTAATTACATCTTAATGACTCCAAACATTATAAAGCACAAGGATGAATTGACCTATTGTCTCAAAACACTATCAAATAGTCACATGAAAATAATGGAATGATGTTGTGACTTGGTCATCCAAAGTGTTCAGCCATAAACGGTGCAAAAAAAAACAAAAATCTTTTTGGATTTTTCAAAAATTTTATCATAATAAAATCTTTTTGTATTTTTCAAAAATTTTGAAAACAAAAATATATACAAAAATGATACATACTAGCAATAGGCAAACAATGTCATCATGAAAATCACCCTATGCTAGTAAACAAGTCAAACCTCAATCATTAGGTGCGGAGGGGTTTTCCAAAGGTGGTGACAGCTTATGAAAAACCTCCATCAATTCTTGTGAAGTTTTGACTAAAAACTTAACTGGCTCACCTAAATGTCCAAACTCTCTCATGTAGTCTCCGGGAGCATGTAAAGTATCATGTGTGGGTGCATGTGTGACAGAAACACGTGTAGAAGCAAAACGTGACACGTACCCCAACTTAAAGCAAAATTCCCTAAGGTGTCCTCTCCTCTTGCAATGTGAGCAAACATAAATAGGCCTAGGAACACCTCTCTCAAAAACATTAGGACGCACTTTCCTAATAGGAATGGGACGCCTAGGTGGGTTAGGGTGAGACATATGTGAAACTGTCACTAAAGTGGGAACCGGCTCGGGTGCTAATTGGGAAGAAGAGGCACCGTCATGACTTGTTCCAAAATTCTCACCTTTACCCTTAAGAACCACCTTTTCAACCTTCTTAGGTGCGTTCTCAAACTTGACTTTGACCTCCCGGGCACGTTCGAGATCACTCTCGAGTTGGGATACACGTGTCGTCAGACTAGACAACGTGTCGGCCAAATCACACTTCTCCTTTCTCAAAACCTCCTTCTCTTTCTCCAAATCTAAAATCCGACGACCTAAATCCCTATTATACTTCTTTGTTTTCAAGGTCTCGGTGTACAAATCTCTAAAAGCTTTTTGGAGCTCACTTTCATCTCCACTTTCACTCTCACTTTCTCCCTCACTTGAAGCGCTCAAACCATCACTATCACATTTGTGTGCACTATTATGGGACAAGGTGGGTGTGCTCACACGACTAGAAAAAGCTACAAACTTCTCACCACTAGTCTCATCACCCTCACCTTCACTACTATCACTAAGTGTGGCGGGCATAGCAGTCTCTTTCCCCTTTCTCCTTATCCTAGTATGACACTCTCTAGCTATGTGCCCTTTCCCTTCACACTCAAAGCACCTGATCTCATCCTCCTTGTCACTCTCTTTGGCCTCCTCTTTCTTTTTATTTTTCTCAAAAAAATTCTTTTTATTGGAAGAATTATTTTTGTTCATGTTGAGAAATTTTTTAAAATTTTTCGCAAACAAGGCCATATCATTAAAATCAAAATCTCCCTCAGAATCGGACTCACAAACTTTTTCTTTCTTTTTCTTAAAATGAGTCTTTAAAGCAATGCCATTATCCTTAGCCTTAATGGTTTTGGGTAACATATCAATCTCATAGGTTTGAAGATCTCCTACAAGTTCTTCCAACTTAAATGATTTCAAATTTCCCAAAGAGTTCAAAACAGTGACTTTAGGAATAAAGCGTTTTGGGAGAGATCTCAAAATATTTTTAACGACACGCGTGTTATCAATCACCTCACACAAATTAAAACATGTGTTAACAATGTCCGACAAATGTGCATAAAAATCATCAAAGCATTCGGACTCAGACATGGTGATAGTCTCAAATTGGGTGGCCCAATTTTGTAATTTTGACTCTTTAACCGCGCTCGTACCCTCATGTGTCAATTTCAAAACATCCCAAGCCTCTTTAGACGTGGTGCACGTCATAATTCGGCGAAACTCATCAGGAGAGACAGCTCTAGAAATAGCACTCAGACCACGGGAATTAAAATTGGACAATTTATAATCATCTTCAGTCCAAGCTGACACGGGTTTTAAAGTGGTGATGTTATTAACTGTGACCGTGGGAGGAGTCCAACCATTTTCGTAAAGCAACCAAACACGCTCGTCAATAGATTTTAAAATCGATTTCATATGAGCTTTCCAGTAGGCATAATTAGACCCGCCAAAAATAGGCATCTGATTATATAAGTGCTCCATAAGAAAAAAATGCGAATTTTCCCAAAACTGATTTTTTTTAAAAAAAAAAATCAATATCACACGATTTTGCGGAAAATAGGAATACACAATAAATTAGCGCAACCTGCTCTGATACCAATTTGAGAACGCGTGTAATATCGATTTAAATTAAATTCGCAAGTTTCCAAGAACCCTTATTTAATTAGCGTCTACTTTTAAACCAAATAAAATCAACCCTTAAACATGCATCTAAATCAACCCATCAAATATAAAGCATGCGACACAAAGTTAAGGAAAAATCCCCGAAGGGAAAAACCTTTTATTTCTAGTTCAAAGCAACGGCTAGAAACAGTGTGACACAGAAATACCCGCAGGTGTTGGTTCCTATATCGACGGCTGGAATTTTCCTTTTCCATGAGGGCAGCAATGAAGAAGAGAACGGCTTCTCCATAAGGGTTGAACAAACCAAAGTTGTGTTCTTGGGTTACACAAAAAGATTCACAAAGGTTTGGCAATTGTGTGAATCAGAAAACCTAGAGTCTTGGGCTCAATAGGTGAAGACTTAGAGTATTTGGACTCTCAAATTCGTCTTTCAAAGTCTTGGAAAACAACTCCCCGAAGTTGGCTTAAATAATAAAACTTTGAGCCTAAAAAATCTCGAGAAGATCTGGCGAAGTTTATCCCAGGCGGACCGGTCCGGGTCTGAGGCGGATCGGTCCGATTGACCGGATCGGTTCTTTTATTCTGAGGCGGATCGTTCCTTTGATGATCAGATCGGTTCTTTTCCAGGCTTCATCGGTTCGCTTGCGGTCCGGGGTATACTGGCCTTCAGCAGTCGGATCGGTCCAGGTCTTAGGCGGACCGGTCCGGTTGACCGGATCGATTCTTTTATTCCAGGCGGACCGGTCCGGTTCTGTCAGACTTTGATTCCTCTTCTTCTTTTAATATTCGTATCCGTTGATGAATGTATGAATCTTGAATTTCTTCAACGGTGTAACGGCGTGCGACATAATAAATTGTTAATGGACAAAAATGTCCTTACAATGCCCAAAGGATCACTTTCCACTGCCCCGAATTGATCAACTGGTGGATGCTACCTCGGGACACGAGTTGCTGAGCTTCATGGATGCTTATTCTGGCTACAATCAGATCAAAATGAAACCTGAAGATAGGGAGAGTACTTCTTTCATTACCCCTCGGGGAACTTATTGTTATAATGTTATGCCTTTTGGTTTGAAAAATGCAGGTGCGACATATCAGCGGCTGATGAACAAAGTCTTTGTTGAACAAATCAGTTGCAATATGGAAGTCTATGTTAACGATATGCTGACAAAAAGCAAGAAAGCTGCCGATCATCTAGTTGACTTAAGTCAGACTTTTGATCAACTGGATAAATATCAAATGAAGTTGAACCCGACGAAGTGCATATTTGGAGTACGAGAAGGCATGTTTCTCGGATACATTGTCAATCAGCGAGGCATTGAGGCAAATCCTGAAAAAATCAAAGCTTTATTAGGGCTGCGATCTCCAGCGACGAAGAAGGAAGTACAGAGTCTCACAGAACGAGTAGAAGCACTCAACAGATTTGTGTCACGAGCAACTGATAGATGTCTCCCATTCTTCAAGACACTCAGAAAGAATTTTGAGTGGAATAATGAATGTGAGAAGGCTTTTCAAGACTTGAAGAAATACTTGGGAGCACCTTCACTGTTATCCAGGCTAGTGATGGAAAAAAAATTGTATTTGTACCTTGCAGTGTCCGAGAATGTAGTTAGCTCGGCGTTGATCAGAGTGGATAATGGAGTGCAAAAACCAATTTACTGCACAAGTAAGGCCTTCCGAGGAGCAGAGATCAGATATCCAAGGCTGGAAAAGTTAGCACTGGCGCTTATTGAGGCAAGTAGAAGAATGAGGCCATACTTCCAGGCTCATACCATAGTAGTATATACCGATATGACATTGAGGCAAGCCATTCATAAACCAGAAAAATCAGGGAGATTGATGTACTGGGCAATAGAGCTCGGTGAATATGATATAGTTTATGAACCCAGATCATCGCTATAAGGGCAGGCTGTAGCAGATTTTATAGCAGAGTTCACCTATCCTGATACCCTCGAGGAGCAAAATTTGCTCACTGATCAACCTGTGGATGTTACAGGATCAACAAACACTAGCTCAGACCAACTCCGGTTGGTAAAAGGGCAAGTGGATGTTACAGGATAGTTAAATTCGAGCTCAGACCAACTCCGGTTGGTAAAAGGGCAAGAAGAGATGATCGACGAAGATAAAGAAAAATCCGGGGAGGATGAAAGGAAGCAACAAATATTTCACCGAGGAAATCTGACTGATCAGAAATTTGAAGACGAGTTAACTATATGGAGGCTATATGTATATGGTTCATCTTGTACTACAGGATTTGGCGCGGGGATAGTTTTGAGCACTCCAAACGAGGTCGACATGGAATACGCCCTGCGTTTCCAATTCAAAGCTTCCAACAATGAGGCTGAGTATGAGGCCATGATTGCAGGACTTAGTTTGGCAAAAATTATGGAGGCGCAGCAGATTATTGTCTTCAGTGATTCTCAATTGATCGTAAATCAAATGTTGGGAGTATATGCAGTTAGAGGAGAATTAATGATCAGGTATCATGCAAAGGCAAAGGAGCTGGTGTCAGAATTTGCCGCTGTTCAGCTGGTCAGAATACTAAGAATGGAGAATACGAGAGCAGATGCCCTAGCTCGACTAGCATCAGCTACTCGCACCGAGTTACGACGAACAATCCCAATTGAAGTGTTGGCTGGTCGAAGTATAGATGAAGATCTGACGATGAACTTTATCACCCTTGATTTAGGACCATCTTGGATGGATCCCATCAGGGCATATATTGAGGAGGGAGAATTACCAATTGACAAGCTCGCAGCCAAGAAATTGAAGTTTAAAGCTGCTCGGTATGTATTAACTAATGGTGTTTTATATAGATGAGGAATTATGGCAGGTTTGCAGATATGTGTACATCCCTCTGAGGTGAAAGATTTAATTGAAGAGATCCATGAAGGGTCCTGTGGAGCACATGTAGAAGGTCAGACTCTTTTGCAAAGGGTGATGACGCAGGGATACTTCTGGCCGACGATGAGGGCTGATTGTATAGCCTATGCCAAGAAATGTGACAATTGCCTGCGCTTTTCCTCCATCCGAAGAACTCCATAAGCATTATTGACACCCATAACTTCCCCTTGGCCATTGTCCTTATGGGGAATTTATTTGGTTGGGCCACTGCCAACGACTCGAGGAAGATTCAAATACCTCATCATCGTAGTACATTATTTTACTAAGTGGGTAGAAGCTGAGCCACTCATTGATATGACGTACGAGAAGGTGTACCAATTTGTTTGGAAGAACATCATTTGTCGATATGGTCTTCCTCATGCTTTCATCACAGACCATGGAACACAATTTGATAACGAGGAGTTCGCTGCCTATTGCCATCAGTCAAACATTTTGAAGGCCCACTCAGCACCAGGCCATCCTCAAAGCAATGGACAAACTTAAGTAACAAACAGAACGCTGCTGAATGGTTTGAAGAAAAGACTGGATGATGCAAAAGCAAACTGGATCAACGAGCTAAAATCAGTACTTTGGGCATACCGAACTACTCCCTGAGTAGCAACAGGAGAATCACCATATATGCTGGCATTTGGAAGTGAAGCTATTATACCTGTCGAGTTGGGCCTCCCAACACACAGGGTACTAAATTTCAATTCCCCTGTCAGCGAATTAATGAGAAGACTGGATTTAAACATGCTCGAGGAAGTTAGAGAAGAAGCAGCCATCAGAAATGATGCATACCAGCAGCGAACAACTTTGTTTTACAAAAAGTGGGTGAAGAAATGCGACCTGAAAGAAGGAGGTTATGTGCTGAAGAAAGTAATTCAAAAGCACAATAAACTGGAGGCAAATTGGCATGGACCATACCGAGTTACAGAAGTTGTTCGACCAGGAACTTACCGAATAGCAACTCTAGAGGGGGAGGAGTTTAAGAATGCATGGAACGCAGAGCACCTGCGCAAGTATTATCATTGATGTATATTCCCATGTAATGCAGTTCCATCAATATGAATAAAATGAAGATATTCTGCCAAAGTTTTTCCTTTTATTGAGAATTTTTCAGGGAATACTAGTGCTACACACTACTCGGCAAAACTCGGCCAAGATCAGACTAGTCAGCAAAAATATTCCTAAAAATGCCAACCTCGGTTGGTTAGGAAACAAAATATTCCTAAAAATGCCAACATGTTTGGCTAGGAAACAATATATTCCTAAAAATGCCAACCTGTTTGGCTAGGAAACAATATATTCCTAAAAATGCCAACCTCGGTTGGTTAGGAAATAAAATATTCCTAAAAATGCCAACCTGTTTGGCTAGGAAACAATATATTCCTAAAAATGCCAACCTCGGTTGGTTAGGAAACAAAATATTCCTAAAAATGCCAACCTGTTTGGCTTGGAAACAATATATTCCTAAAAATGCCAACCTGTTTGGCTAGGAAACAAAAGATTCCTAAAAATGCCAACTTATGTTGGTTAGGAAGTAAATATATTCTCGAAAATGCGAACTTATATTGGTTGGGAGGTAAAATTATTCCAGAAAGCGCCAAAGTCTACTAACTATGGCTGGCTGGGGATAAAAACCCACCAACTGTAGTTGGTCGACAAAGAAAATTTACCGACCTTGGTTGGTCGGAAACATTTTATGGGCAAAATTATTTCAAAAAGACTAACTATAGTTAGTCGGGGATAAAAACCCCCTAACTGTAGGTGGTCGACATGAAGAATTTAACAACCTTGGTTGGTTGGAAACATTTTAAACATTTTTATACTTATTACTTTATTACTAAGTTGGTCGAGAAACAAAACTTTATTATTAAATGATCGAGTAATATTTTTTATACTCTTAATTATTACTAAAGTGTTAGAAGACAATAGCAAATAAAAATGAAAGTCTTTCATTAAATCCAAAACAAATTACATTGATAATAAAATGAAAGTTACATTGATATGTATACTAACAATTACATCAAAATTCCTATTCTACTGGTCTTTTCCCCTCTGCTTTTGACACAGGTTCCTCGCCAGCAGGCGGATCATTTAAATCCAGAAGAGAATTTATGAAGTTGAGATCCTTTAACATCCTGACATTCATTACGGATGGTCGATCTAGAAGATGCTCGGGACGAGATACTTCAACAATTGAATGGAGATTGTAGTCGTCGAGATACTTAGAAATCAAGATTCGGGGAATGGCCCAAGCAGGGATCCAACTCATATCCAGTTTGAATGGTGGCACTGGTAAGTCGAGAAGCCCGGGATCATGGTAGTCCCACAGGTAATGACCCTGTTCGAGCTGCAGCACACCTAAGGCATTCAACCAGCCTTGCTTGTAGCCCTCGTTATTGGCATTCTGGATACAATCGTCCAAGTGAAAGAGAGCTTCGTTGTATCCAGCCATCCAGAACTCCCTGGGCTGTTTGTGGAACTGATATGTTAGTCTGTCTAGCTGCTCGTGGAGATTTTTTATGAAGATCTCTTTGTTATCCAAGGTAGACTTCTGCGTGGAGAGATGCTCTTCCAGGTCTCTGATCTTCTTTGACATTTTAGCCAAAGCCTGGTTCTTCGCCATTAATTGGAAGGCCTGGTTCTCTAGGGCAGACTGAGTCCTTTGTTCCTCGATAGGAATCCGAGCTGCTCTTGCTCATCCTCGAGGAGCCCTTGCTCGACCCCGAGAAGATGTGGAAGGGCCAGACCTCTTCAAGGTTTCCAACTCGTCCCTCAAGTTGGCATTCTCGACCTCTAGGAACGAGAATCCCTCATCGGTCAATGGGATTAAGGCTTTTGAAGAAGAGGCTGCAGACTTCAACTGTGATAGCTCTTTCTGCAAGTTATTGTTCTCTTGCTCTAGCAACTCGGCAATTTGTCTGCACTCCTCGACCTCGCCCCTCAGAGTTCTCTCCCTCACCTCGTAGCCAGCAAAGCGCTTCTCGTACCCCTTGTCAGCATTAAGTTGCTGGTACTTCTTCTCGTACCCCTCATGTAACAGGGCAGTGGATTCTTTATATTGTAGCTGAAGGTCCTCGAGGGTGCCTTGGAGATCCTCGATCATATCATAATAGGCCACATTATTGGCCACTGCTCGATCGAGGAGACACTTCAAATATTGATATGCTTCCACTACCTATTCTGAAGCATCTTGGCCGAGGATGTCTACAACTTGTGCTACACTCAAGTCTGTGTGACCAGCCTTAAAATATTCATTACATTGTCGCAGTAGCTTTGTATCATGGGCAGATAACAACTCCATCCTGGCCAAGAAAGAAAAAGCAGTAATCAATAAGAATCAAGACAAAGTATGAAGATAGACAACAGTATGCAAAAAAGTCCAAGTTTTATTAGATCATAAACTTCAGAGTTACATATGCTGGGTTACAATTGACAAAAGAAAAATGTAAAGATAAACCCGAACAACTCTACACCTTTTCCTTGTCTCCCAAAACCTTCTCGGGAGGTTGGGACAAGGAAGTAGGCTTCTAGGAAGGAGTAGAAAGTTTCTCGGGAAGTGCCAGCGGTTGCTCGGAAGAAGTAACAATTTGTTCCTCGGCAGAAGGCTGGATGGCTGGGGGATGATCTCCCATCATCATAGAAGACTCTTCGGAGGCAGCTTCGTCCTCTTCTAAGTCTTAAGGAGTTGGAGGGGGACTAGGAATGTGTTGTTGGAAAAGCTCAGAAGATTCATCAACTTTCATTTCCTGGAGAGCAGCAACCCATCCATCCCTAAAGTATTTGAGACTGCTATAGTCCACTTGCGACACCATAGCAGCCAACCCCTTGTTCCACCCCTTGTCCCAGCCAGCGCTGAAGGACTTCTTCACAACCATCTTCCTCTTCAATTTCTCCGAGGAGAGCTTCTCGGACAGCAGGTTATCAGCAGATTTTAATTTGTTTTCAATCTCCTCCTTCTGCCGACCTACTTCCCTAAGTTGATCCATCTCCTCCTCAGCAGCCTTGAGCTTATCTTCAAGCTCCCCAGCAGTTTTGAGCTTCTCTTCGAGCTCCTTATTTGCCTTCTCCAGGTCATTTATTCTCTTCTCCAACTCCTTGGAGGCATCAACAGCTCGAGCTTTCTCTTGCTCAGTGGAGGTAAGCTTTTTCTCCCAGACAGCCTTGTCAGTAGCGTATGTCTGACGAGAATCGTCCAAAGACTTGATAGCTTCTACCAAAGCTCCCTCCACACTGGACGAGGAGCATGAAGCTTTAATCGCTTCATCCTTCTTCAGGATTATATTAAAGCAGCTCGTCAACTGTGAAAGTAAAAAGAAAGCAAGTCAGAAACAGAAATAACAAAGGAAATATGAAAAGTTCAAAGTAAGAAGACTTACAGAAGCAAGGTGACGAGCAGCTAACGAGGTGACCATGTCCCGAGTAAGTTTTTCTTCAGTACCTTGGACCTCGGGAATGATCCAGGACTTTATCGAGCTCATGGCAGAGCTCGGAGGAACAAAAGTGGGAACCCATGTCCCAGCAGTTATGGGCTGAGTGATGGTGTCAGCCAAATTGACCGAGGAGCTCTTCTTCAGGCTCCTCGGGGGAACAGGAACAGATTCAACCAAGGAAGAACCCTTGGTCGGTGATATTACAATCACCTCTCCAGGAGCAGCAAACCTGCTCGGAGCCACTGCGGGCTTCTCTACAACCTTCACGACAGCAGCCGAGGAAGGCACATCATTCTTCTTTGTCCCCTCCCCTGGGACATCAACTTTATTTCTTTTTACCTCTCTAGAACCATAGGAAGGTTTCTCGAAAAGAGTGGGAGGTCTTCTTCTCTTCATCCTTTCGCTTAAAGGAACGTGAGATTCAGGTGAAGAGCTGGTGGAAGCTGGTACTGGCTCTGATTCACTTATCACTGGACGAGCAGTGAAAGAAGTGGTGTAGCTCTTGTATTGCAGCAGATATGAGGCTGATCTAATGTGCTCGTCGGCAACACTCTGATGCAGACTCCAGATAAGTTTCAGATGTCTTATATTAACATCTGCTTCCTTTGAACACTTTCTCTTGTTATCAACTGCAAATAAATAAACATTGCCATCAGTGACACATTTTATCAAACATAAAGGAAGCATAATTTCAAAATAAATAAAACGAAATAAAAATAACCTATCCCATTGCCATAAGGAGGACATCTGGGACCCTGGTAAACCTCATCTCCAGTTAATGGAGGGTGTTGCCAATTTTTTATGACAACCCCGTGTTCAAAATAATCCATATTGGCATCAGGGAGATTGACTACTAAGGCTCTATTCAAAATTCTAGTTTTTAAATAAAAAATGTTATCATTAACTGCCCATCTATAACAAAACATAATCTCAGGAATTCCTATGCAATTTCCATGGATCTGATTTAATCTATGCACCCTATTAACTATTCTCCATGTGTTGGGGGCTATTCTTAAAGGAACAACGTCAAAGTAATGACAGAATTCCAGACACAAGGGATTTGGTGAAAAAGAAAATCCACACTCAGCAATAAAGAGGCTGGGGAACCAATGTCCCTCAGCCAAATGGAAATAGTTAGAAGCCTCAAAAAGCTCTTCCAAGACAACCCAAGAGGGAATGGAAAAATCAGAGAAAAATTTATCAAGAGATTCAACAGGGTAAACCATGATGAATAAAAGAAATGAAGAAGAAGGAAGAAAATCTTACAGAAAAAGAGTGGATCTGATGACAACGGACGATGGAAGAGATGAATACACAGGACAGAAAGAGACAACGGAAAACTCGAAGAAAAAAATTTGAAAAGGTAGAAGACGATGGGAGTGTCTGTAAAGTTTAAATAACTTGCCTTGGGAAATTGTGAAGTAATGATTACAAAAAAGGATGATTACGTTACCGGCGGCTAAAAAAATGAAAAGGGGCGCGAGAATCAAAGTGGGCAACAGCGGTTAAAAAGACGAAAAGGGGCACGGAAATCAAAGTGGGCAACAGTGGCTAAAAGGACAAAAAGTACGCCGAAATCGAAGCGGTTATAAAATTAAAAAAAGCATGATTCTACGAATTTAGAAGGTGAAATAAATACGAAGGAAACACTCCTAAAAATCAGGATGACCATTTAAAGTTACCATATTCCGAGAAAGAATGTTCCCTACTCCTCAAATTTCGAACTATGAAACATTGGGGGCTTCTGTTGATACCAAATTTAGTCTGCTGACATGGCCCAATTGAACGAAGACACGTGGCAATCTACATGGCAATAACAAACACTTCCGAGGAACTCACACGCTCCGAGGAATAAGATAACAACGAGGAAGACTATTTCCCCGAGGAACACTGCTTCCCCGAGGAACTCTTAAGTACCAAGAAGCTTAGGCGGTGCGAGCAACTCAGGCGGTCCGAGCTGCACCTCGAACAAAGCATTAATAGCGGGATAACCAACAATTCAACTGATTCATTAAATGATTATCATTCAGACGCACACGCTTAAGGGGCATTAAATGTATTACCCTTTCACATGTATCCCATTTAATGTATTACCCTTTCACATTACAGTCTCAGGGCTATAAATACATTGTACAATCCTCATTGTAGGGGCGACCGGAATTTCTTGAGATAATTTGTAATCAAGAATTCCCATACAAACAGTAATACCAAAACAATGGACGTAGACCATTCTTATAAGGCTGAACCACTTTAAAAATTCTTTGTCTCATTTATTCATCTGTGATTGAATAATTAGAGTGATCTAATTTTTTACATCAACAACTGCCTTGATGAGTGGGTTGCTGCCTAATAAATTGTACTACACTTTGGCCAAAGATCCACCCAGAACCATGTCAGAACTGATGGCAAAAGTGGCCAAGATCATGAATGCCGAGGAGGCTATGGCTGCGAAGAAGAATATGGATGCCAAAGAAACCAAGGTGGAGGTTGATAAAGCTAAAAAGAAAGATCATAAGAACAATTGTGGTGACAAACAGTAAAAAACAAGGTCGTCATGGGAAGTATTGAAGAAATTTGATAATTACACTCCTTTGAAGATAGACATTAACCACGTTTTAGAAGAAATTAAGAACAATGAGGAATTAAACTGGCCAGAGAAAATAAAGACAGACCCTGATAGAAGGAATAAAGCTAAATATTGCGAGTTTCATAAAGATCATGGTCATATGACAAAAAATTGCATAGCTCTTCAGAATGAGATCGAAACACTCATTAGACGAGGAAAACTGGAAAAGTATGTTGATCGTAGAAATAAAAGAAGAAACAGCGACCGAACAAGAGAGAGGTCTAGATCTCCTCATCGAGCAGAGGAGAACAAGAAAAGAGACCATGAAGATGATCCAAAAGACGACCTCGATCTTCCCAAAAGACCAAGGTAGCCAAAACGTGAGGTATTTTCAATACGTTTTGGGTCATTTGATTGTAATGTTATTACAGGTGGAGATGCAGGAGGAGGAGAACTTACTGTAGAGAGAAAAGCTTACCTCTGTGAGGCTCAAGCTTGTTCATACATTCAACGAATAAATCTAGCTGAGGAGGATCGTCCGAGAAAGGTAAATAAAGAGAAATTGGTCATTGGTTTCTCAAAGAACGTTCTCGCTAGTGTTCTATATCCTCATGATGACCCATTGGTGATCAAAATGAGGATGAAGGAAGTAATGATATCAAGAGTACTGGTAGATAATGGTAGCTCGGCAGACATCATGTTCTACTCGTACTTCGACAGTTTAAATCTAAAGCTATCTCAACTGGAGCCTTATCATAGAGCCCTCCTCAGTTTTTCTGGCGAGAAAGTTTTTCCACTTGGGACGATCAAGTTGGATATATTCATTAGTATATAGCCTCCTTATCGAATAGAAAGAATACGCTTCTTTGTGATGGATAAGAATGTTCAATCAGCCTACAATATCATTGTGGGAAAGGTAGGATTGAAGAAGTTCTAGGCAGTACCATCTACGGTACACCAATGCCTAAAATTTCCAACAAATTTTGGAGTAGGAGTTGTGAAGGGTGATCAAAAAGTAGCTCGGGAATGCTACTATTCATCTACCGAGCAAGAGGAACTGGAGGAATCAAGGAAAAAGACTACTACCTATCAGGTGGATGAAGGTGCAGAAATTGAAACATTGGATCCTAGAGATGAATCGCAACTCGTGAAAGGTCAAGTAGTGGAAGCTACTGAAAACATCATTCTGGACGACGAGCATTCGGAACGAACAACTCAAATAGGTTCGTCGTTGGAGGCCTCACTAAAACAAGAATTGATAACTTTCCTGAGAAACAGAAAGCAAACTTTTGCATGGAGTCATGAGGATATGCCCGGAATAGACCCAAATTTCTTATGTCACGAACTCAACGTGAATAAGGATATCAAGCCAGTGAAGCAAAGAAGAAGAGTATTCAGTCCAGAGAAGAATCAAGCTATACAGGAAGAGATCGAGAAGCTCCAAAAACATTGCTTTATTGAAGATGTTAAATATCCAGACTGGTTAGCAAATGTGGTGATGGTAAAGAAGAAGAACAAAAATGGAGGATGTGTGTAGATTTCACCGACCTCAACAAAGCATGCCCAAAGGACCACTTTCCCTTGCCCCGAATTGATCAATTAGTGGATGCTACCTCGGGACACGAGCTTCTGAGCTTCATGGACGCTTATTCTGGATACAACCAGATTAAGATGAAACCTGAAGACAGGGAGAGTACTTCTTTCATTACCCCTATGGGTACTTACTATTATAATGTTATGTCTTTTGGTTTGAAAAATGCATGTGCAACATATCAGCGACTGATGAACAAGGTGTTTGCAAAACAAATCAGTTGCAATATAGAAGTCTATGCTGATGATATGCTGACAAAGAGCAAGAAATCTGAGGATCATCTAGTTGACTTAGGCCAGACCTTTGATCAATTGGATAAATATCAAATGAAGTTGAACCCGACCAAGTGCATATTTGGAGCACGAGAAGGCATGTTTCTCTGGTACATTTTCAATCAACGAGGTGTTGAAGCAAACCCTGAAAAGATCAAAGCTCTGTTAAGGCTGCGATCTCCAACGACGAAGAAAGAAGTGCAAAGTCTTATAGGACGAGTAGCAGCACTCAACAAATTTTTATCGCGAGCAACTGATAGATGTCTCCCATTCTTCAAAACGCTCCGAAAGACTTTTGAGTGGAATGATGAGTGTGAGAAGACTTTTCAAGACTTGAAGAAATATCTGGGAGCACCTCCACTGTTGTCCAGGCCAGTGATGGGAGAAAAATTATACTTGTATCTGGCAGTGTCAGAGAATGCAGTTAGTTCGGCATTGATAAGAATAGAGAATGGAGTGCAAAAACTGATCTATTACATGAGTAAGGCCTTTCGAGGAGCAGAGATCAAATATCCAAAGCTGGAAAAATTGGCATTAGCATTGATCGAGGCAAGTAGAAGAATGAAGCCATACTTCCAGGCTCATACTATAGTAGTATGTACTGATATGCCGTTAAGGCAAGCCCTTCATAAACCAGAAAAATCAGGGAGATTGATGTACTGGGCAATAGAACTTGGTGAATATGATATAGTCTATGAACCCAGATCATCGCTTAAAGGGCAAGAAGTAGCATATTTTATAGCAGAATCACTTATCCTGATACCCCCGAGGAGCAAAAGCTGCTCACCGATCAACCTGGAGATGTTACAGAATCATCAAACCTAAGCCCATACCAACTTAAGTTGGTAAAAGGGCAAGAAAAGATAATCGGCGAACATCAAGAAATATTAGGAGATGGTGAAAGGAAGCAACAAATTTTGGATGGCTCATCTTGCACAACAGGTTGTGGGGCAGGGATCGTTCTGAACAGTCCGGACGAGGTCGACGTGGAATACGCTCTACGCTTCCAATTCAAAGCTTCGAATAATGAGGCTGAATATGAAGCCATGATTGCAGGTCTTAGTTTGGCAAAAACCTTGGGGGCAGAGCAGGTTATTGTCTTCAGTGACTCGCAATTGATCATAAATAAAATAATGGGAGTATATGCAGCCAAAGGAGAATTAATGATCAGGTATCATGCAAAGGCAAAGGAATTGGTATCAGAATTTGTTGCTATTCAGCTGATTAGAACACCAAGAATGGAGAATGAGAAAGAAGACGCCTTAGCTCGATTAGCATTAGTTACTCGCGCCGATCTACGAAGAACAATCCCAATTGAAATTTTAGCTACTTGGAGTATAGATGAAGATCTGACAATGAGCTTTATTACCCTTGATTTAGGATCATCATGGATGGATCCCATCAGAGCATATATTGAGAAAGTGGAATTACCAACTGACAAACTTGCAGCCAAGAAATTGAAGTTTAAAGTTGCTCGTTATGTACTAACTAATGGTATTCTATACAGACGAGGAATTATAGCAGGTTTACAAAGATGTGTTCTTCCCACCGAGGTAAAAGATCTGATTGAAGAGGTCCATGAAGGGTCCTGTGGAGCCCATGTAGCAGGTCAGACTCTTTTGCAAAGAATGATGACTCAAGGATATTACTGGCCAATGATGAGGGCTGATTGTATAACTTATGCCAAGAAATGTGACAAGTGTCAATGTTTCTCCTCTATCAGAAGAACTCCTCAAGTATTATTAGCACCCATTACTTCCCCTTGGCCATTTGCCATATGGGGAATAGACTTGGTCGGGCGACTACCAACGACTAGGGGAAGATTTAAGTATCTCGTGGTCACTGTGGACTACTTTACTAAATGGGTTGAGGCTGAGCCTCTCATTGATATGACGTATGATAAGGTGCACCAATTTATTTGGAAGAATGTCATTTGTCGATATGGTCTTCCTCATGCTTTCATCACAGACCATGGAACTCAGTTCGACAACGAGGAGTTCGCGACCTATTATCAATAGTCAAATATCTTGAAAATTCACTCAGCTCCAGGCCATCCCCAAAGCAATGGACAAACTAAAGTGACAAACAGAACGCTGCTAAATGGCTTAAAAAAAAGACTAAATGACGCGAAAGCAAACTGGATCAACAAGCTGCACTCTGTACTGTGGGCTTATCGAACTACTCCTCGAGCAGCAACAGGGGAATCTCCATACATGCTAACATTTGGAAGTGAAGCTATTATACCCGCTAAGGTGGGTCTTCTAACTCATAGAGTACTAAATTTCACTTCCCCTATCAGCGATTTAATGAGAAGGTTAGACTTGGACATGCTCGAGGAAGTTAGAGAAGAAGCAACCATTAGAAATGCCGCTTACCAGCAACGAACAGCTTTGTTCTACAACAAGAGAGTCAAGAAGTGCGACCTGAAAGAAGGAGACTATGTGCTAAAGAAAGTGATTCAAAAGCACAACAAACTAGAAGCAAACTAGCATGGACCTTACCGAGTTACAGAAGTTGTTCGACCAGGAACCTACAGAATAGAAACTTTAGAGGGGAAGGAATTTAAGAACGCATGGAATGCAGAGCACCTGCGCAAATATTATCAGTAATGTAAACTCTCATGTAATGCAGTTTCATCAGTATGAATAAAGTGACGATATTCTGCCCAATTCTCTCCTTTTATTGAAATTTTTTCGCGGAATACTAGTGCTACACACACTACTTAGCAAGCAAAACTTAGAAGACTAATCAGAAAAACCTTTCCCAAAAATGCCAACTAAGGTTGGTTGGGAAGAAAAATATTTCCAAAAAATGCTAACTAAGGTTTGTTGGGAAGAAAAACCTTTCCCAAAAATGCCAACTAAGGTTGGTTTGGAAGAAAAATATTTCCCAAAAATGCCAACTAAGGTTGGTTGGGAAGTAAAATATTTAAATATTTCCCAAAAATGTCGACTAAGGTTGGTTGGGAAGAAAAATCCACCAACGCAGGTTGGTCGGGAATAAGCAGCCGTCGACTATAGTTGGTCGGAAACACTTTTATTAAACAAATTATGAGTATGTGATAAAAGTCAGCAAATGGCTCAGAATTAAAAAATGATCAAGTAAACTTTTTGATACTCGTAACATTTTAAATTGCCAACAAGTTGGTCGAGAAACAAAACATTATCCATTTTGTTAGTCGTCAAATGATTACCACAAATCCAGGATAGTCGACAATTAGTTTTAACTAACTCTAGTTGATCGACAAATAACACAATGTTGTTATCTTTTTAACAGATATACATGCACATATGTAAAGGTTTTTACAAAATATCTATAAGACAAAAGGCAAATCAAGATTGCGAAGAAAAATAAAAGTCTTTCATTAAATCTAGAGCAAAATACATCAAGAATGAAAGATAAATTATTACATCAAGATTCCTATTCTATTGGTTTCTTTCCCTCTGCTTTTGAAACAGGTTCCTCGCCAGCAGGAGGATCGTCTAAAGCATAAGGGGAGTTTATGAAATTAAGATCTTTAAGCATCCTGATGTTCATCACAGATGGTCGATCGAGTAGGTGCTCGGGCGAGATATCTCAGTATTGGAATGGAGACTGTAATCGCCAAGGTATTTGGAAATCAAACACTGAGGGATTGCCCGAGCAGGGATCCAGCTCATGTCGAGTTTGAAGGGTGGTATTGGCAAGTCGAGCAATCCAGGATTATGATAATCCCACAAGTAGTGACCTTGTTCCAATTGCAGTACACCCAAGGCATTCAACCACCCTTGTTTGTAACCTTTATTATTCGCATTTTGGATCCGATCATCCAAATGGTAGAGAGCCTCATTGTAGCCAGCCATCCAAAATTCTCTGGGCTGCTTGTGGAACTGACAAGTCAACCTTTCTAACTGCTCGTGAAGACTTTTTATAAAGAGTTCTTTATTCTCCAAGGCAGACTTCTGTGCAGAAAGCTGCTCGTCCTGATTTCGGATCTTCTTAGACATCTCAGCCAATGCTTGGTTCTTTGCCATCAGTTGGAAGGCCTGGTTCTCCAGAGCAGATTGAGTTCTCTGTTCCTCGACAGTAATCCGAGCAGCTCTTGCCCATCCCCGAGGAGCTCTTACTCATCCCCGAGTAGATGTAGAAGGTCCAGATCTCTTCAAGGTCTCCAATTCATCTCTCAGATTGGCATTTTCGACCTCCAAGAAGGAGAATCCCTCATCGTTCACAAGGACCAAAGCGTTTGAGGTAGAGGCAGCAGATTTCAATTGAGACATTTCTCTTTGCAAGTTATTATTTTCCTGCTCCAATAACTCAGCTATTTGCCTGTGCTCCTCGACCTCGGTTTTCAAGGTTCTCTCCCTCACATTATAAGGCGCGAACAACTTGCCATACCCTTTATCAGCACTGAGTTGCTGATACTTCTTCTCGTATCCCTAGTGCAAAAGGGTTGTAGATTCCTTATATTGTTGTTGAAGCTCTTCAAGAGTTCCTTGGAGATCTTCAATCATTTCATAATATGCTACGTTGTTAGCCACTGCGCGGTCGAGCAGGCACTTCAAATACTGGTAGGCTTCAATTGCTTGCTCTGAAGCACCTTGATCGAGGATGTCAACGATTTACGCTGCACTCATATCTGTATGACCAGCTTTGAAGTACTCATTGCATTACCTCAACAATTTTGTATCATGAGCAGACGATAATTCCATCCTGGCCATAAACTATTAAAGGAAGAGAAATCAAGAATCAATAAGAGTGCAAACAGAGCATGAAGAGGAGAATCAATAGTATGCATAATCAAAATTTCAAATTTTATTACATCATAAAGGAGAAGTACAAAGTTCAAAGTTACATTTGACAAAGAAGAATAAGCAGAGAGAAAAATCCGAACAACTCTACATCTTTTCCTTGTCTCCCAAAACTTTCTCGGGAGGCTGGGACGAGGAGGTAGGTTGCTCAGATGGTACAGAGGGTTGCTCAGGGGGGGTGTTAGAAGCTGCTCGGATGAGATAAGGGGTAGTTGAAGTTGCTCGCCAGCGGATTGGATAACGGGGGGATGAGAAGTTTGATATCCCATCACCATGGAAGATTCCTCAGAGGCAGCTTCGTCCTCTTCTTATTCTTCAAGAGTTGGAGGGGGGGCCGGGATGTGTCGCTGAAACATGTCAGAATTTTCATCAACTTTCATCTCTTACAGAGCAGTGACCCAGCCATCCCTAAAGTATTTGTGGCTACCATATTTCACCTGCGACATCATGGCAGCCAGACCTTTATCCCATCTTTTGTCCCAGCCAGCACTGAAGGACCTTTTTACAGCTAATTTTCTTTTCACCTTCTCCGAGGAAAGCTTCTCGGATAGAAGTTCCTCGATAGCCTTCAATTTATTTTCCTCCTCCTCCTTCTGACGGCTTACTTCACGAAGTTTGCCCAACTCTTCCTCAGCAGTTTTGAGCTTACTTTCAAGCTCTTCAACACTTTTGAGTTTCCCTTCGAGCTCTTTATTCTTTTCCTCCAAGTCCTTTATTTTCTTCTCCAACCCCTTGGAGACCTCGACAACCTGATCATTCTCCTGTTCGATGGAATTAAGCTTCTTCTCCTAAGTAGCTTTATCATCATCATATTTCTGACGAGAATCTTTCAGAGACTGCGTCAGACCCACCAAAGCTTCCTCTACACCTGACGAGGAGCTTGAAGCTTTAATAGCTTCGTCTTTCTTCAGAATTGTATTAAAGCAAGTCACCAACTGGGAAAAGAATTTAATAGCAAGTCAGTGCACAGATATAACAAGGGAAAAATGAAATTTTAGGATAATAAAACTTACAGAAGCAATATGGCGAGCAGCTAATGTGGTAACCATATCCCGAGAAAGATTTTCTTCAATACCTTGGATCTTGGGAATGATCCAAGACTTCACCGAGCTCATAGCAGAGCTCGGGGAAATAAAAATGGGAACACCACTTCTAGTAGTCGGGGGCTGATTGATGGATTCAGCCAAATTGACCGAGGAACTTTTCTTCAACCTCCTCAGAGGAGCATCAACAGTCTCAACTAACGATGTAGTCTTAGTCGGTGAGATGACAATAACCTCGCTTGGAGCAGCGACCTTGCTCGGAGCCACTGGGGGCTTCTCGGCAATCTTCACAGGAGCAGCCGGAGGAGGTGCATCGATTTTTCTTGTCCCTTCCTCTGGGACATCATTTTTGCTTCTCTTTGCCTCTCCAGCAATAGAGGCAGATTTCTCGAAGATGGGAGGAGTTCTTCTTTTCTTCATTCTTTCACTCAGAGGGATATGAGACTCAGGTGAAGAACTTGCAGAAGCATGTACTGGTTCTACCTCACTTATCACCGGACGAGCAGTAAAAGATGAGGTATAACTCTTATACTGTAGCAAATATGAAGCTGACCTGATATGCTCGTCAGTAACAGTCTGATGCAAACCCCAGATAAGTTTCAGATGTTTTAAATTAACTTCTGTCTCTTTTGGAGATCTTCTTTTGCTGTCAACTGCAAATAAATGAAAATTAAAATATCAGTGACACATTTTATCAAACACAAAGGAAGCATAATTTCAAAAATAAAATAAAATAAAAATAACCTATCCCATTGCCATAGGGAGGGCATCTAGGACCCTGGTACACATTATTTCCAGTTAGTGGAGGGTGTTGCCAATTTTTTATAACAACACCATGCTCGAAGTAATCCCTATTGGCATCTGGGAGATTGACCACTAAAGCTCTATTTAAAAATCTAGTTTTCAAATAAAAAGTATTGTCACCAACAACCCATCTATAACAAAACATAATTTCTGAAATTCCTATACGAGTGCCATGAATTTGATTTAATCTATGAACTCCGTTAACTATTCTCCACGTATTGGGGGCTATTCTTGCAGGAACCACGTCAAAATATTGACAGAATTCCAGACATAAAGGGTTTGGGGGAAAAGAAAAGCCACATTCAGCAACAAAGAGGCTGGGGAACCAATGTCCCTCAACCAAACAAAACTAATCTGAAGGCTCAGAAAGTTCCTCCAAAATAACCCATGAAGGAATAGAGAAATCAGAACGAAACTTATCAAGCGACTCTACAGGGTAAACCATGATGAGTAAACGACATCAAAGAGAAAGAAGAAGATCTTACAGGAAATGGATGAGTCTGTTGGCAATAAACAATGAAAGGGATGAACGCACAAGAGAGAGAGACAATGGAAAACTCAAAGATACAAATTTAAAAAAGTAGAAGACGACGGGATTTTCTACAACGCTTAAATACCTTACCTTGGGAAACGATAAAGATAATGATTACAAAAAGAGATGATTATGCCATCGGTGGCTAAAAGGACAAAAAAGGCGCAGATACTGAGGCGGTTATAAAAATTCAAAAAGTTCGATTCTACGAATTTGGAAGGAAAAATAAATACAAAGAAAACACTCATAAATTTCAGGACTACCATTTAAAACCGCCATATTTCGAGAAAAAAATGTTCCACACTCCTCAAATCTCGAACTGTGAAACATTGGGGGCTTCTGTTGATACCAAATTTAACCTGCTGATGTGGATTAATCATAAGAAGACACATGTCAGTCTACGTGGCATCTACAAGCATTTTTACAATCACTTTGGCGTCGAGGAACTCTGCCTCTCCGATCAACTCAGACACTCCGACCAGTAAGAACTCTCCGAGGAACTTTACTACACCGAGCGACTTATGAGTACCGAGCTACTTAGGCGGTCCGAGCAACTTAGGCGGTCCGAGATGCACCTCGAACAGAGAATTAATAGCAGGATAACCAACAGATTGACTCCTCATTAAATGCTTATTATTATCATACAGATGTATACGTCTAAGGGACAGCTATGTATTACCCTTTCACATGTACAACCCGAGGGCTATAAATACATTGTATCATCCTCATTGTAAGGGGACTGGAATTTCTGGAGGATATTATTACTTCGAGAATTCTTAAACACTCAGCAATAACAAAACAGTGGATGTAGGCCATTCTTTTAGGGGTGAACTACTTTAAAAATTCTTTTGTCTTCTTTATTTTTATCTGTGATTAAATAATTAGAGATAGTCTAATTTTTTACATCAACAATTACTGTAATGGATAATTATTTGGGAATGTTTATTCCAATTGCATTTAAATTCTTTTATGTTATCTGTTCAGTTAATAGTGTAGAATAATATGTGTAGTGTTATTCATAAACTAAAAATGGATTTTGTTGAATTAAAATTTGGAAAGTTTTTAACACCATCTTAATTGGGTATTGGTTGATTTGTTAATGTTTTCGACAGTGATGCTAAGAATGAGCCAACTGTATATTCTGTTTTGATTTGGTATGGGACTGGCCACCCGATATTTAATTAGGCGGGGTGTTACAGTGCGTCATACGCCTTAAACAACATTGGGGTCAGTTAATCGACATTATCAGTTCGGTCTTCGTCCATTTTTTTTAGGACCGACATAGTAGGTCCGGTAATAAAAAACTTCAAAACGGAACCGGACTGGACCGCGAACACCCCTAATTTGAATGATGCCTAAAAAAAGGAAATATCGTTCGTGTGATTCCTAGCACCAAGGAAAAGTCATTTGGGTGACGCCTACAAACATGGCAATGTCGGTTAGGTGATGTGTAACACATAGGTAAAGTCGTTCGGATGATGCCTTGCACTAAGGAAAAGTCATTCAGGTTATGCCTAGAAACAAGGCAATATCATCTAGGTGATGCGTAACACTAAGGAAATATCGTTGGGTGATGCTTAACACCGACGCAATGTCATTGAAGTGATGCCTAATGAAAGGAAATATCGTATGGGTGATGCATAACACCATGGCAATGTCGTTCAGGTGATGCCTAGAAATAATGAAATGTCATTTGGGTGATGCCTCGAAACAAGGAAATGTCGGTCAGGTGATATGTAACACATAGGAAAAGTCATCCGAGTGTTGCCAAGAACCATGGAAAAGTCATTCAGGTGATGCCTAGAAAAAAGGCAATATCATCCATGTGATGCATAACACGTTAGCAAAGTCGGTCGGCTGATGCCTAACATCAAGGCCAAGTTTTTTGGGTGATGCGTAGCGTCGTTCGATTGATGTCTAGTACCAAAATAATGTCGTTCGAGTGATGCCTAGCACCAAGGAAAAGTCGTCCGGGTGATGTGTAGCACCAAGGCAATGTCGTTCCGGTGACACCTATAAACAAGGCAATGTCATTCGAGTGATACCTATAAATAAGGCAATGTTGTCTAGGTGATGCATAAAACGTAGGGAAAATTCGGTCGAGTGATGACTAGCACTAAGGTAAAGTCATTCAGGCGATGCCTAAAATAAAACAAAATCGTCTAAGTGATGCGTAGCTAGGAATGGCAAATCGTGATATTGGGTCGGGTTCAAGACCGACCCGACCCGACACAAAATATATTTCAGTGACACGAACACGACCCGACCCGATGTCGTGTTATTTTTTTGCAACCCGAACACGACCCGCTTCTAACACGACACGATTGACACAATTTATAATTTTGACCTCATTAAACCCGATTAACACGACACGAAACAAAATAATTGGCATGGCATGATTTATAGCAAAATTTTCCTATTAATGTGTTTCCAAGTGCACCGAAAAAATAATTACATTATAATTTAATTCCTATTAATGTTTTAGTAGATTTTTACATACTAAAACAATCACAAAAACAAACTACTAATATAAATCACAACACTATTATAAACCCCAAAACAATCACAAACCACTAATATAAATCACACCATATAAAAATAAATCACAAAAATAAACAATCTGAATCGCCAGACAAAAATAAAATCGTCGGATACAAATGGTTGCCGGAAAGAAATGGTCACTTTTATGACAAAAGTCGTTGACGAAGGAGGTACATAAGTGGATAGGTCGGTAGGGGTGCTGATGGAGGAGGGAGAGGGGGATGAGGGGGCGCTGGTGTGGTGAGCGGTGACAGAAGATGCTGATGAGGTCGGCAGTGATGAGGTCCGGAGCTGCTGAGGAGGTCTACTTTGTTATGCTGGTGTGAGAGTTTGTGGGAGGTTGACGAGAGAAGACGGCTGAACTTTGTTTTTTTGTGGCTAGGGTCTGCTTTATTGTTTTTTGATTAAGTCTTCATCTTAAGCAGAGTGAAATTGGTCGGCTGGGCTTTTTAATAAAAGCCTTTTATTTGTTTTAATTGGTCTATGTAGGGTCTTAATGGGGTCAATAACGGGTCAATAATAGGTTTTTAATTAGGTCTATAATGGGTCTTAGTGAGGTCACTATCGTTTCTTTAACGGGTTCAATTCAGGTCAATTTCGTGGCTAAAATTAAATACGAACACGACACGACATGATAGCGGGTTCAATAAACCAGATCCGAACACGATAACGAGTGTCAATTTCGTGTTAATTTCGTTCTGTGTCGTTTCGTATTGTCGTGTCGTTTCCAAAATTGTCATCCCTATGCGTAGCACATAGACAAAGTTAGTCGGGTGATGCCTAGCACTAAGGCAAAGCCGTTTAGGTGATGCCTAGAAACAAGGCAATATCTCTCGGGTGATGCCTAGTACCAAGGCAATGTCGTTCAGGTCATTCCAAGAAATAAGGCAATGTTATTCGGGTGATTTCTAGAAACAAGGCAATGTCAGCCAGGTGATGCCTAGCACCAAAGCAAACTGATTCAGGTGATGCCTAAAAACATGGAAATGTCGACCAGGCAATGCGTGGCACATAAGCAAACTCGGTCGGGTGATGATTAGAACCAAGGCAAAGTCATTCAGGTGATGCCTAAAAATAAGTCAAATGTCGTTGCGATCATCTCTAGCACCAAGGAAATGTCATTTAGGTGATACCTAGAAACAAGACATAGTCATTCAGGTAATGCCTAGAAATAAGACAATGTCCGCCAGGTGATGCGTAACACATAGGCAAAGTTAGCAAGGTGATGCCAAGCACCAAGGCAAACTCGTTGAGGTGATGCCTAGAAACAACTGAATATTGGTTGGGTGATGCCTAGTACCAAGGAAATGTGATTCAAGTGATGCCTAGAAATAAGGCAATGTCATTCGGGTGATGTTTAGAAACAAGGCAAAATCGTTCATGTGATGCCTGGAAATAAGACAATGTCATTCGGGTGATGCCTAGCACCTAGGCAATGTCATTTGGGTGATGCGTAAAAACAAGGCAATGTCTTTTGGGCGATGTCTAGAACCAAGTTAATGTCGTTTAGGTGGTGCCTAAATACAAGGCAATGCCGTTCGGGTAATGCCTAAAAACATGGCACTGTTGGCCAGGTGATGCGTAGAAAATAGGAAGGCAATGCTTTTGTTCCAACATCTTCTCACATTCCTGTAAATATCCAACTCTAAATATCCTACTCTAAATCCTGTATCAACTTTCCAATGCCCATCGACAAATTGGTTTTGTAAGCACTCCACTAGTTTTGCATCTTGGTCTGGCATCCAAAACAACTTCGATTATGTGGGTTGACTATTTGTTTCCATTATAACAACTCGAATGATTGTCCTGAGAAAATAAATTGTATTACATCAAAATTTAGAAACAAAACTTCTTTACATAAAACACCACAAACGAAACTACTTTAGAACTAAAAAAAATGACCAGAGAATATATGAATGTTTATGTAACAAAAAACATACATACCCTAATTGCAGTTGCTATATGAATTTTCCACTCATCAGAGCACTGGATACACTAAAGTTAAGGAAATAACACCAAGTAAATTAATATGGATATCATAGTTTATCACTCAAGGTAGATTACACAAATGTTGAACTGTAATATTGCATTCAAAATAGTCCCTCACCTTGTATAATGAGCAGGAATCAATTACATGTTTATCTGCAGATATCCACATATGTTTACAAATAACTGCAACATGTCCAACAGCCCTGCTCAACAAATAAATGATTTAGAATAAATACGAAGTTGACATTCTATTTCTACTAGATTCTTTATATATAAAATTTGAAAAGATATCATGTCATAATATTCAGAACTAGAGTTGGCAGAACACACAGGAACGTTGATCCCACAAGACTTAACAACATGGGAAAAGTATGAATGAATATAGTAATACTGAAAAGTAAATAAAAAGAAAACAAAAGAGTTAGAAATACAGTAACATGACATGAGACATTCTCTAACCAATAGGACCTCCCAATCACCGACTCACTACGGTGAGTGTCACGAGAAGTTAAAAAATGCCTAAAACAAAGAAATAAGAATTATTAATGTGAAAATAACCTTGTGACATTCTAAAACAAGAAACGGAAATCATATGTCATATGAATAAGTTAGATATTGACATAATACAAATTTAAAGATGTACCCAATCCAGCTTTTACATGAAATTTGATTTACACAAATTATATGAGATTCAGAAGTCCACTGCAATAATTATTTAATTGGAGAACATCTGATGTACCCAAACTGTATGAGAACAAATTGTCTTTTTATGATAACTCAATGTTTATACATCAGTGCAACACTAATGTTAATCAGATAATTCAACGTTTATACATCAATGCATAAGGTATTCAAATAAAAAGACCAATTGACCTCCATTGATCCCCAAAAATTTAAGATAATTTCTAAAAGCAAACAATAGATTATAGAAAATCAATAAGCATACAGGGAAATCTCAGATTCAAAATCCATTGATCCGAAAAAAATGAAAAAACCATCTGCATTAAGACACATAAATTCACAAAATATAAGATTCAAACAAAAAACCAGGGGGAAATACTTACCTAGAACTAAACAGGTAGCTGAAGAGAATCTCTAATTGACGACTTGGCGAACTAAAGATCCAATCCTATGCAAAAAAATTGAGATGAAAGCTTCAAATTTGATTAAAACTGAACATTAATAACTGATGACTTAGTGTATATTAAAACAGTAATAATCTGCTTTAAGATGAAAATATATGAAAACAGAGATTTCAATTGTTTAAATAAAAAAAGATTAAATAGAGATGTAATTTTCTTTCTCAATTGGTATTTGCATTTATTAGAAAATAGATATGTTAATTGCAGAAGTCTAAAAAGAACTTTTTATTAGAGAGGTATTAAGTATACTGAAGGACTTTCAATAGTTTTATTTGCATCTGAAATGTGACAGTCATATTGCCAAATGTCTAGAATTAGACCTTCTACTG
Source organism: Sambucus nigra (assembly GCA_949130495.1). Classification (NCBI taxonomy): domain Eukaryota; kingdom Viridiplantae; phylum Streptophyta; class Magnoliopsida; order Dipsacales; family Adoxaceae; genus Sambucus; species Sambucus nigra. The sequence continues at coordinate 192,726,020 of OX422220.1, forward strand.
TCACATATGATATGTATGAGAACAATTTTGAATGTATTTTGTACAGTATATATAAGAAAATAAAGAAACAATTTCCATTTAGAATCGTTTGAGGTGTGCACAACCTCGATTCTTAGTATGGTGAGCATGTATTTACAAGAAAATCATGACCACTGGTGTGCACAACCTCGATTAGCAAATGGATGGATGGCCAGCTCTATCCATCCATGGTGATAAAAGACAAGATGAAAGGGATTGTGTCCTGGTTGAATTTAAAAGTGGTAGGAGTCAATGGTAGTTTCATTGTAATTAGTGTTGACATGTGCCATGGAAACTAAAAAGGCAAACATGATATACTCTTAGGGCTCGTTTGGTTCGAGGTTTGGCAAGGGAATGGGAATTTATAATTCCAGGAATTCTAAGTTCCTGGAATCTTCAATTCCTTTCCATTGTTTGGTTCAAGCAGGAATTTCTTTTTCCCGCCATCTAAAATCCCTTCTATGTAAACAGTTAAAAATATATTAAATATATACTATTTTTTGAAAAAGTTTAAAAAAACGTGTTTTGTTACACTTTTATTTAAATATAAACTGTTTTTAGTAAATTTTTTTAATTCTTTACAAAAAAATAAAGTTGTAAAAAAACAGTTTTTAAATAAAAACAAAAAAAGTTTTTGAATAACTTTTTTTTATTAATCTTTCCTGAAAAATAAAGTTGTAAAAAATGGTTTTTTTTTTTCGTTTTTTTCCTTAAGCAAAAAAACAATTTTTTTTGTTGTAAAAATACAGTTTTTTGAATGTTTTTATATTTCTAATAAATAAAAAACAGTTTTTTTAATGTTTTTATTAGAAATATAAAAACATTCAAAAAACTATTTTTGTACAACAAAAAAAAAAATGCAAAAATAAAACTGTTTATATATAAAAACTGTTTAACAAAACACATTTTTTAATGTTTTAAACAATTAGCACATATTTAAAACATTAAAAAATGTGTTTATTAAACATTAAAAAATGTGTCTATATAAATAAAAATGTGTTTATATATTAACATATTAAACAGTTCTATTTTGCATTTTTTTGTTGTTGTACAAAAACAGTTTTTTGAATGGCGAAAAACATTTAAAAACTGTTTTTTATATATTAGAAATATATATTAACATTTTATTTAAAAAAAATCAGTTTAAAGAAACATTTAAAATATATTTTCACAGTTTTAATCTATAAAACACTGTTAATATATTAAAAAAATGTTTATATATGAAAAACAGTTTTAAAAAACACGTTTTTTAACTTTTAAAAAAAAATAGTACATATTTAAAACATTTTTAATAGTTTATATAAAAATTATTTTTTAACTTTTTTATTTAAAAAAAAAGAGTTTTAAAAACATTTAAACATTTTTGTAATATTTTTTTATATAAAAACTGTTATTAAAGAAAAAATGTTATAGTATAAAAATGTCATTCTTTTTTTATATATAAATGGTGTAAACTATTTTATTTACTATTAAATCAAGCGAGAGAACGCCACTTGAATATGAGATAATGAATCATTAAATGAAGTGAGAGAACACTTCTTAAAAAACCATGTGATTGGACGACATCAAAACTTGATGTCGTTGAACACATCAAAAAAAAATTCGAGAAAGAGAGAGTGTGTATGTGTATGTGTATGTGTGTGAGAGAGAGTGTTTATGTGTGTGAGAGAGATAGAGAGAGCATGTGTGTGAGTGAGAGAGAAAGAGAGTGTGTATATGTATGTGTGCGAGAGAGAGTGAGTATGTGTGTGTGTGTGTGTGTGTGTGTGTGTGTGTGTGTGTGTGTGTGTGAGAGAGAGAGAGAGAGAGAGAGAGAATGTGTGTGTATGTGTATGAGAGAGAGAAAGTGTACTTATGAGTTTATGTGAAATTGTATTTTTGTTACACCACAAAAGTAAAGTAATATGTCCGGGAATATAGGATTACCCCCATTTTAGAGGGGAAAGGAGAATCCAATTTCGTGGGAGTTCTAAATTCCAGGAATTCTAAGTTCCCCTTTAAATCTCCAACCAAACATTGTAATTCTAAATGAGGGAAATTCTAAATTCCAGGAATCCTAAATTCCCTTTCCAAACCTCGAACCAAACGAGCCCTTAGTGTTTTACGTTATGGGGTAGCTTTTTATATGAGAAATTTCCAAATACCCATGGTAGGAATTTAAAGTAGGGCTGGCAATTTTTGACACGATAACCCGTTTATGGTAATAACCCGAAACGACCCGAAATTGACACGATTAACTTCTATAGATTTAAGACTACCCAAAACTTTGTTATGTCTACTATTTATAAATAACAATTTGTACAGAATTATGAAATTAATATAATTACAGAATTAAAACAGAATTACAGAAATGAATCACTTACTTGAATTTGCAGAAAATAAACAAGAATAAAAGAAATAATCCGAGCCCTGTGAATCTCACAGTTTCCTTAAGACAATTTATTCCCTCCAATGTGCTCCGAGGTTGATGAATATTGTCTCCCAAGATAGAACGGATTTTCCAATTAATTATGTAGCACGACAATAATTAATTTCAACGAACTCAAATCTGTGGCTTTTACTCAACTCAATAACAAACAGTATAGATATGTTATGCAGGAGAAGGACAGAAATTTTCTGGGATAAAATTGACAGCAATTCTGGAAGGAGGGAAATTTTTTCAGTATTAAATTCTGTAGGGGGAATGTTTAATTTATAGCTTTTGTGTTGACTGTTGGAACAGTCAACCGAAATTAACTGTCAAAACAGTTAAACTAAATTAACTGTTGACTGTTGGCAATAACTGCCAACTAATTAATTAATTTCGTAATTAATTAATAATTAAAGCCCAGAAAGTTAAATAAATTCGGCCCAAAAATGTAGGAGATTTTTATAAGCCCAAGCCCAAGCCCAAGCCCGAACCGAACCGAACCGAGCCGAGCCGAGCCGGCCGGACGGACGGACGCGCGCGTGTGGACTTTTGACCGAAAGTCAACCCGTGCATAGCTTAGGTCATCTCCCCTTCAAAGAGTTGGGATACCCCCAAGGCATCCAAGCCTTAGTCCATACTTGGGGTGTTATTAACTCATCAAAATTCCACTACTCTTCCAATGTGGGACAAGAGTTAAAGCACACCCAATTCATTTACTTTCATTGCTTTGTGAGTCACTTTGGGGACATATTTATCATTCATAACTTATTGAAATTGGACATATGAATATACTACGTTAATCTCCTTGCGGAGGTGAACGCGTTCGTATATGGTCCCACAATTTTCGTAGTGTGGGTCCCACCTAAATTTGAGCTCAAAGTTGCTCAAAAATCTGTCCAGAAAAATCTGGACAGCTTTTAAATACCCATTTAAATTCCAATTTTCCAACAATCCCCCACATGAATGATATATCGCTATAAATAAAACAAAACAGATGCTAATGCAGATGCAGACACAAGTTGAGTAAAACTGAAGACTTATTGCATCGGGAGAAGTAGCCTAGTGGCCTTGAACTTTCCTTAGTGATATACTATCGGATTTACTTGGTTAATCAGTAGACTTCACGTCCTTGAACCGTCAACCGTTTTTGTAAACCTAGACAACAGTATTCACACAAAAATTCTTCAACACAGTTGGTTCTCACGTTTGTGTTCATTTTGGCCGTGAACACCACTTGGTTCCGCAAGTATTTTAGAGAATATGCCTTTCATTATTCTCATAGAAGTGGCCCCCTTCTTACTCACGTAGGTGACTTCCATAAAGAGTATTCTGCAATACCCCACTTAGACGTACTAAGATATAGATGTCATTAAAAGCATAACTTATCCTAATTTCGCGGCAGATATGCACTCTCTCATCTTTGGAATGGATAGGATTAAATATCCTCCAGTGCTTACTGAATACAATGTAGTTCGGTTTGCCCATTGAACCTAGATCTTGGGATCTCCAGTCAGCTAGGTTGGGTTGCCACTATATTGATTCTTATTTATTTATAGGCTTTAGACCCATTCCTCTCGATGATCTTTCAACTTGCTCTCGGTTTAAACCTTTCGTTAGTGGATCCGATATATTATCTTTTGACTTTACATAGTCAATTGTGATAATTCCGTTTGAGAGAAGTTGTCTAACGGTATTGTGTCTACGACGAATATGTCGTGACTTTCCGTTATACATGTGATTTTGTGCCCTTCCAATCGCTGATTGACTATCGCAGTGTATACATATTGCGGGCACAGGTTTAGACCAATTTGGAACATCCTCTAAAAAATTTCGAAGCCATTCAGCTTCTTCTCCAGCTTTGTCTAGTGCAATGAATTCAGATTCCATTGTCGATCTAGCAATGCACGTTTGTTTTGAGGATTTCCAAGATACGGCTGCACCTCCGAGGATAAACACATACCCACTTGTAGACTTAGAGTCTTTTGTATCAGATATCCAATTTGCATCGCAATGTCCTTCAAGAACAGGTGGATATTTTGAGTAATGCAATCCATAGTTTTGAGTATATTTTAAATAACCCAAAACTCTCAATATTGCTTTCCAGTGATCTCTTCCTGGATTACTCGTAAATCGACTTAGCTTACTTATTGAGTATGCTATGTCCGGTCTCGTACAGTTCATGACATACATTAAACTTCCGATAATTCTAGAATATTCTAGTTGAGATATGCTTTCACCATTATTTCTTGCTAGATGTAAATTTACATCTACAGGTGTCTTGGTAGGACTAATATCATACTTCTTGAATTTTTCAAGTACTTTCTCAATGTAATGAGATTGAGATAATATAAGTCCATCCGATGTTCTAGAAATTTTAATTCCTAATATAACATCGGCGATTCCCATATCTTTCATGTCAAATCTACTACTCAACATTTGTTTTGTAGTTTTGACAATTTCCATGTTACTACCCATGATAAGCATATCATCAACATAGAGGCATACAATGACATATCCATTTTGAATGTATTTAAAGTAAACACATTTATCGCATTCATTGATTTTGAAACCATTTGATAACATTGCATTATCAAATTTTTCATGCCATTGTTTAGGTGCTTGTTTTAATCCATATAGTGATTTAACAAGCTTACATACTTTTCCTTCTTGTCCGGGAGCTTTGAACCCTTCAGGTTGCTCCATATAAATTTCCTCGTCTAGTTCACCGTTTAAGAATGCAGTTTTTACATCCATTTGATGTATTTCAAGTCCATTAATAGCAGCTATTGCTATTAACATCCGAATGGACGTTATTCTTGTTACCGGTGAATATGTGTCGAAGTAATCCAACCCTTCCTTTTGCCTATAGCCTTTAGCTACAAGTCTAGCTTTATATTTATCAATTGATCCATCGGCCTTCAATTTCTTTTTGAAGATCCATTTATAACCTAACGGTTTTGAACCTGGTGGAAGATCCACTAGTTCCCATGTATGATTTTGTAATATGGATTCAATTTCACTATTAATTGCTTCTTTCCAATTGGAAGCATCGGGTAAGGATATAGCTTCTTTATACGATTGAGGTTCATTTTCTAACAAATATGTTAGAAAATCCGGACCGAAAGAAGTCGAGGTTTTTGCTCTTTTACTACGTCTTGGTTCATCCTCTATTGATTCAATAGGTTGATGAGTACCACTTGTAGTAGCTTGATTTGTCCTTTTAGAAGGACCAGATTCTCGGGTCATGTTATACGGGAATTCATTTTCAAAAAATGAAGCATCCCTCGATTCAATAACCGTATTTACATGAATGTCCGAAATCTCAGATTTACAAACTAGAAATCGATATGCACTGCTATTAGTAGCATAACCGATGAATACACAATCCACGGTTTTTGGCCCTATTCTTACCTTTTTAGGTTTAGGAACCATCACTTTGGCTAAGCACCCCCACACTCGTAAATATTTATAGGAAGGTTTTCGACCTTTCCATAATTCATAAGGTGTCTTGTGAGTCTTTTTGTGAGGTACTTTATTGAGAATGTAATTAGAAGAAAGTAAGGCTTCCCCCCACAAATTTTGTGGAGCTCCTGAACTTAATAATATTGAGTTCATCATTTCTTTCAAAGTACGGTTTTTGCGTTCAGCAACACCATTCGATTGAGGAGAATAAGGAGCGGTTGTTTGATGAATGATCCCATTTTCAGAACAAAATTCCTCAAATGGATATTCATATTCACCTCCTCTATCACTTCTAATAGCCTTTATCGTTTTGCTTAATTGATTCTCAACTTCATTCTTATATTGTTTAAATGCATTAATAGCCTCATCTTTACTATGTAACAAATATACATAGCAATATTTTGTGCAATCGTCAATAAAAGTAATAAAATACTTTTTTCCACCTCTAGTTTGAACAAATTTTAAATCACAAATATCGGTGTGAATTAAATCTAAAGGTTCAGTTATCCTTTCAATAGAATGGAAAGGTAATCTAGCTAATTTAGATTCTACACAAATTTCACATTTACGATTTTTATCAATATTGAATTTTGGCAAAAATTCCAAGTTAATTAATCTACGCAATGTATCAAAATTAACATGTCCCAATCTAGCATGCCAAATATTAGATGACTCAATCAAATAAGAAGAACTAGTAACTTCATTTATTGAAACAGATGTTTTAGGGGTTACAGTAAGAACATTCAGTTTAAAGAGCCCCTCATTTAGGTAGCCCTTTCCTACATACATGTCATTTTTAGACAACACAAAGCGATCCGACACAAACACAAGCTTGAAACCATTCTTAGTAAGGAGAGATCCAGAAATCAGATTCTTTCGGATGTCAGGCACGTGAAGAACATTGTTAAGAGTAAGTTCTTTTCCAGAAGTCATTTTCAAAGCAATCTTTCCTTGTCCCACCACCTTAGAAGTGGAAGAATTTCCCATAAAAAGGTTCTCCTCATTTTCCAAAGGCTTATAGGTGGAGAACATCCATTTGTTTGCACAAATGTGTTGTGTGGCTCCAGTGTCCACCCACCATTCCTTGGTATTTCCAACCAAGTTGCATTCAGAGACAACGGCAGAAAGATTCATATCCGCCAAATCATTGGTGATATGATCACCCTCAGTCACATTTGCTTGAGAGTTATTTTTATTTTGCTTCTTAGGCTTACGACACTCACTTGAGCGGTGTCCCGGTTTACCACAATTGTAGCATTTGCCTTTGAACTTTTTCTTGTTATGTTTAGAAGTGCCTTCCCCATCATATTTTCGTTTGTTCTTTTTAGGACCTTCAACGACATGGACCTTTGTTTCCATCTGATTCTTCCCACTTTTCTTTTGAGATTCACGGTTGTCTTCTTCGATTCTTAGCCGGACCACCAACTCCTCCACATTCATCTCCTTACGCTTGTGCTTGAGATAGTTTTTGAACAAAGTCCAAGAAGGTGGCAACTTTTCAACAATTGCAGCAACTTGGAAAGTTTCACTGATTGACATTCCTTCAGCATGAATGTCGTGGAGGATCACTTGGAATTCTTGCACTTGCGAGATCACAGATTTAGAATCAACCATTTTGAAGTCCAGAAAACGCCCAACGATAAATTTCTTCATCCCAGCATCTTCAGTTTTATACTTCTTTTCCAAAGAATTCCATAATTCCTTGGAAGTTTTGATAGTGCAATAGACATGGTACAAAGTCTTGTCCAAGTAGGCCAAAATATAATTTCGGCATAGGTAGTCCGAGTGTTTCCAAGCATCGACAGCAGCAACCTTTTCAGCATCATCTCCCTCTTGAATAGAGGGGCAATCTTCATATACAAACCTGCCCAATTGGCAGGTAGTGAGATAGAAGTACATTTGTCCTTGCCAACGTTTGAAGTCAGCCCCAATGAACTTTTCAGGTTTCTCCCCGTGTGGCATAGATACGGGTGCAGTCACACTTGTGTTGGTGACAATCAGTTTCGTAGGAGTAGTGTTCGTACTTTGTGATTCCATTTCTGTTACAAAAACAGAATTTTAATCAAAACAGAATACAAAATTCTGTGCACCAATTTCCTCCAAATATAATTCACAATAAATGAATTCCAAAAGAATTCAAATAATAATTCAGAATAAAAATGTAATATAAACAGAATTCCGTACAAAACAGAATACAAAATTTTAAAATCTGTGTCACACTAATTTTTAATAATAAAAAGAATTCCGTACAAAACAGAATTATAATTTAAGAAAAAAATTTAGATAAACAGATTTTAACAAGAGTACGCAAATAAAATTTTATTTTCTAAAACAGAATATAAAAACAGTATAGAAACTAATTTCTATAACAAAACTGTTTTACTAATTTCTACAATAAAGCAGTAATTTAATTCATTTTATTCTGTCAAAACAGATTTATTTCCAACAAATAAATTTCTGTAATAAAAAAAAATTCTGTACATTAAAAACAGTAGAACTTTTATAAATTGTCTTAAGATTGTTATGTCTACTATTTATAAATAACAATTTGTACAGAATTATGAAATTAATATAATTACAGAATTAAAACAGAATTACAGAAATGAATCACTTACTTGAATTTGCAGAAAATAAACAAGAATAAAAGAAATAATCCGAGCCCTGTGAATCTCACAGTTTCCTTAAGACAATTTATTCCCTCCAATGTGCTCCGAGGTTGATGAATATTGTCTCCCAAGATAGAACGGATTTTCCAATTAATTATGTAGCACGACAATAATTAATTTCAACGAACTCAAATCTGTGGCTTTTACTCAACTCAATAACAAACAGTATAGATATGTTATGCAGGAGAAGGACAGAAATTTTCTGGGATAAAATTGACAGCAATTCTGGAAGGAGGGAAATTTTTTCAGTATTAAATTCTGTAGGGGGAATGTTTAATTTATAGCTTTTGTGTTGACTATTGGAACAGTCAACCGAAATTAACTGTCAAAACAGTTAAACTAAATTAACTGTTGACTGTTGGCAATAACTGCCAACTAATTAATTAATTTCGTAATTAATTAATAATTAAAGCCCAGAAAGTTAAATAAATTCGGCCCAAAAATGTAGGAGATTTTTATAAGCCCAAGCCCAAGCCCAAGCCCGAACCGAACCGAACCGAACCGAGCCGAGCCGAGCCGGCCGGACGGACGGACGCGCGCGCGCGCGCGTGTGGACTTTTGACCGAAAGTCAACCCGTGCATAGCTTAGGTCATCTCCCCTTCAAAGAGTTGGGATACCCCCAAGGCATCCAAGCCTTAGTCCATACTTGGGGTGTTATTAACTCATCAAAATTCCACTACTCTTCCAATGTGGGACAAGAGTTAAAGCACACCCAATTCATTTACTTTCATTGCTTTGTGAGTCACTTTGGGGACATATTTATCATTCATAACTTATTGAAATTGGACATATGAATATACTACGTTAATCTCCTTGCGGAGGTGAACGCGTTCGTATATGGTCCCACAATTTTCGTAGTGTGGGTCCCACCTAAATTTGAGCTCAAAGTTGCTCAAAAATCTGTCCAGAAAAATCTGGACAGCTTTTAAATACCCATTTAAATTCCAATTTTCCAACAATCCCCCACATGAATGATATATCGCTATAAATAAAACAAAACAGATGCTAATGCAGATGCAGACACAAGTTGAGTAAAACTGAAGACTTATTGCATCGGGAGAAGTAGCCTAGTGGCCTTGAACTTTCCTTAGTGATATACTATCGGATTTACTTGGTTAATCAGTAGACTTCACGTCCTTGAACCGTCAACCGTTTTTGTAAACCTAGACAACAGTATTCACACAAAAATTCTTCAACACAGTTGGTTCTCACGTTTGTGTTCATTTTGGCCGTGAACACCACTTGGTTCCGCAAGTATTTTAGAGAATATGCCTTTCATTATTCTCATAGAAGTGGCCCCCTTCTTACTCACGTAGGTGACTTCCATAAAGAGTATTCTGCAATACCCCACTTAGACGTACTAAGATATAGATGTCATTAAAAGCATAACTTATCCTAATTTCGCGGCAGATATGCACTGTCTCATCTTTGGAATGGATAGGATTAAATATCCTCCAGTGCTTACTGAATACAATGTAGTTCGGTTTGCCCATTGAACCTAGATCTTGGGATCTCCAGTCAGCTAGGTTGGGTTGCCACTATATTGATTCTTATTTATTTATAGGCTTTAGACCCATTCCTCTCGATGATCTTTCAACTTGCTCTCGGTTTAAACCTTTCGTTAGTGGATCCGATATATTATCTTTTGACTTTACATAGTCAATTGTGATAATTCCGTTTGAGAGAAGTTGTCTAACGGTATTGTGTCTACGACGAATATGTCGTGACTTTCCGTTATACATGTGATTTTGTGCCCTTCCAATCGCTGATTGACTATCGCAGTGTATACATATTGCGGGCACAGGTTTAGACCAATTTGGAACATCCTCTAAAAAATTTCGAAGCCATTCAGCTTCTTCTCCAGCTTTGTCTAGTGCAATGAATTCAGATTCCATTGTCGATCTAGCAATGCACGTTTGTTTTGAGGATTTCCAAGATACGGCTGCACCTCCGAGGGTAAACACATACCCACTTGTAGACTTAGAGTCTTTTGTATCAGATATCCAATTTGCATCGCAATGTCCTTCAAGAACAGGTGGATATTTTGAGTAATGCAATCCATAGTTTTGAGTATATTTTAAATAACCCAAAACTCTCAATATTGCTTTCCAGTGATCTCTTCCTGGATTACTCGTAAATCGACTTAGCTTACTTATTGAGTATGCTATGTCCGGTCTCGTACAGTTCATGACATACATTAAACTTCCGATAATTCTAGAATATTCTAGTTGAGATATGCTTTCACCATTATTTCTTGCTAGATGTAAATTTACATCTACAGGTGTCTTGGTAGGACTAATATCATACTTCTTGAATTTTTCAAGTACTTTCTCAATGTAATGAGATTGAGATAATATAAGTCCATCCGATGTTCTAGAAATTTTAATTCCTAATATAACATCGGCGATTCCCATATCTTTCATGTCAAATCTACTACTCAACATTTGTTTTGTAGTTTTGACAATTTCCATGTTACTACCCATGATAAGCATATCATCAACATAGAGGCATACAATGACATATCCATTTTGAATGTATTTAAAGTAAACACATTTATCGCATTCATTGATTTTGAAACCATTTGATAACATTGCATTATCAAATTTTTCATGCCATTGTTTAGGTGCTTGTTTTAATCCATATAGTGATTTAACAAGCTTACATACTTTTCCTTCTTGTCCGGGAGCTTTGAACCCTTCAGGTTGCTCCATATAAATTTCCTCGTCTAGTTCACCGTTTAAGAATGCAGTTTTTACATCCATTTGATGTATTTCAAGTCCATTAATAGCAGCTATTGCTATTAACATCCGAATGGACGTTATTCTTGTTACCGGTGAATATGTGTCGAAGTAATCCAACCCTTCCTTTTGCCTATAGCCTTTAGCTACAAGTCTAGCTTTATATTTATCAATTGATCCATCGGCCTTCAATTTCTTTTTGAAGATCCATTTATAACCTAACGGTTTTGAACCTGGTGGAAGATCCACTAGTTCCCATGTATGATTTTGTAATATGGATTCAATTTCACTATTAATTGCTTCTTTCCAATTGGAAGCATCGGGTAAGGATATAGCTTCTTTATACGATTGAGGTTCATTTTCTAACAAATATGTTAGAAAATCCGGACCGAAAGAAGTCGAGGTTTTTGCTCTTTTACTACGTCTTGGTTCATCCTCTATTGATTCAATAGGTTGATGAGTACCACTTGTAGTAGCTTGATTTGTCCTTTTAGAAGGACCAGATTCTCGGGTCATGTTATACGGGAATTCATTTTCAAAAAATGAAGCATCCCTCGATTCAATAACCGTATTTACATGAATGTCCGAAATCTCAGATTTACAAACTAGAAATCGATATGCACTGCTATTAGTAGCATAACCGATGAATACACAATCCACGGTTTTTGGCCCTATTCTTACCTTTTTAGGTTTAGGAACCATCACTTTGGCTAAGCACCCCCACACTCGTAAATATTTATAGGAAGGTTTTCGACCTTTCCATAATTCATAAGGTGTCTTGTGAGTCTTTTTGTGAGGTACTTTATTGAGAATGTAATTAGAAGAAAGTAAGGCTTCCCCCCACAAATTTTGTGGAGCTCCTGAACTTAATAATATTGAGTTCATCATTTCTTTCAAAGTACGGTTTTTGCGTTCAGCAACACCATTCGATTGAGGAGAATAAGGAGCGGTTGTTTGATGAATGATCCCATTTTCAGAACAAAATTCCTCAAATGGATATTCATATTCACCTCCTCTATCACTTCTAATAGCCTTTATCGTTTTGCTTAATTGATTCTCAACTTCATTCTTATATTGTTTAAATGCATTAATAGCCTCATCTTTACTATGTAACAAATATACATAGCAATATTTTGTGCAATCGTCAATAAAAGTAATAAAATACTTTTTTCCACCTCTAGTTTGAACAAATTTTAAATCACAAATATCGGTGTGAATTAAATCTAAAGGTTCAGTTATCCTTTCAATAGAATGGAAAGGTAATCTAGCTAATTTAGATTCTACACAAATTTCACATTTACGATTTTTATCAATATTGAATTTTGGCAAAAATTCCAAGTTAATTAATCTACGCAATGTATCAAAATTAACATGTCCCAATCTAGCATGCCAAATATTAGATGACTCAATCAAATAAGAAGAACTAGTAACTTCATTTATTGAAACAGATGTTTTAGGGGTTACAGTAAGAACATTCAGTTTAAAGAGCCCCTCATTTAGGTAGCCCTTTCCTACATACATGTCATTTTTAGACAACACAAAGCGATCCGACACAAACACAAGCTTGAAACCATTCTTAGTAAGGAGAGATCCAGAAATCAGATTCTTTCGGATGTCAGGCACGTGAAGAACATTGTTAAGAGTAAGTTCTTTTCCAGAAGTCATTTTCAAAGCAATCTTTCCTTGTCCCACCACCTTAGAAGTGGAAGAATTTCCCATAAAAAGGTTCTCCTCATTTTCCAAAGGCTTATAGGTGGAGAACATCCATTTGTTTGCACAAATGTGTTGTGTGGCTCCAGTGTCCACCCACCATTCCTTGGTATTTCCAACCAAGTTGCATTCAGAGACAACGGCAGAAAGATTCATATCCGCCAAATCATTGGTGATATGATCACCCTCAGTCACATTTGCTTGAGAGTTATTTTTATTTTGCTTCTTAGGCTTACGACACTCACTTGAGCGGTGTCCCGGTTTACCACAATTGTAGCATTTGCCTTTGAACTTTTTCTTGTTATGTTTAGAAGTGCCTTCCCCATCATATTTTCGTTTGTTCTTTTTAGGACCTTCAACGACATGGACCTTTGTTTCCATCTGATTCTTCCCACTTTTCTTTTGAGATTCACGGTTGTCTTCTTCGATTCTTAGCCGGACCACCAACTCCTCCACATTCATCTCCTTACGCTTGTGCTTGAGATAGTTTTTGAACAAAGTCCAAGAAGGTGGCAACTTTTCAACAATTGCAGCAACTTGGAAAGTTTCACTGATTGACATTCCTTCAGCATGAATGTCGTGGAGGATCACTTGGAATTCTTGCACTTGCGAGATCACAGATTTAGAATCAACCATTTTGAAGTCCAGAAAACGCCCAACGATAAATTTCTTCATCCCAGCATCTTCAGTTTTATACTTCTTTTCCAAAGAATTCCATAATTCCTTGGAAGTTTTGATAGTGCAATAGACATGGTACAAAGTCTTGTCCAAGTAGGCCAAAATATAATTTCGGCATAGGTAGTCCGAGTGTTTCCAAGCATCGACAGCAGCAACCTTTTCAGCATCATCTCCCTCTTGAATAGAGGGGCAATCTTCATATACAAACCTGCCCAATTGGCAGGTAGTGAGATAGAAGTACATTTGTCCTTGCCAACGTTTGAAGTCAGCCCCAATGAACTTTTCAGGTTTCTCCCCGTGTGGCATAGATACGGGTGCAGTCACACTTGTGTTGGTGACAATCAGTTTCGTAGGAGTAGTGTTCGTACTTTGTGATTCCATTTCTGTTACAAAAACAGAATTTTAATCAAAACAGAATACAAAATTCTGTGCACCAATTTCCTCCAAATATAATTCACAATAAATGAATTCCAAAAGAATTCAAATAATAATTCAGAATAAAAATGTAATATAAACAGAATTCCGTACAAAACAGAATACAAAATTTTAAAATCTGTGTCACACTAATTTTTAATAATAAAAAGAATTCCGTACAAAACAGAATTATAATTTAAGAAAAAAATTTAGATAAACAGATTTTAACAAGAGTACGCAAATAAAATTTTATTTTCTAAAACAGAATATAAAAACAGTATAGAAACTAATTTCTATAACAAAACTGTTTTACTAATTTCTACAATAAAGCAGTAATTTAATTCATTTTATTCTGTCAAAACAGATTTATTTCCAACAAATAAATTTCTGTAATAAAAAAAAATTCTGTACATTAAAAACAGTAGAACTTTTATAAATTGTCTTAAGATTGTTATGTCTACTATTTATAAATAACAATTTGTACAGAATTATGAAATTAATATAATTACAGAATTAAAACAGAATTACAGAAATGAATCACTTACTTGAATTTGCAGAAAATAAACAAGAATAAAAGAAATAATCCGAGCCCTGTGAATCTCACAGTTTCCTTAAGACAATTTATTCCCTCCAATGTGCTCCGAGGTTGATGAATATTGTCTCCCAAGATAGAACGGATTTTCCAATTAATTATGTAGCACGACAATAATTAATTTCAACGAACTCAAATCTGTGGCTTTTACTCAACTCAATAACAAACAGTATAGATATGTTATGCAGGAGAAGGACAGAAATTTTCTGGGATAAAATTGACAGCAATTCTGGAAGGAGGGAAATTTTTTCAGTATTAAATTCTGTAGGGGGAATGTTTAATTTATAGCTTTTGTGTTGACTGTTGGAACAGTCAACCGAAATTAACTGTCAAAACAGTTAAACTAAATTAACTGTTGACTGTTGGCAATAACTGCCAACTAATTAATTAATTTCGTAATTAATTAATAATTAAAGCCCAGAAAGTTAAATAAATTCGGCCCAAAAATGTAGGAGATTTTTATAAGCCCAAGCCCAAGCCCAAGCCCGAACCGAACCGAACCGAACCGAGCCGAGCCGAGCCGGCCGGACGGACGGACGCGCGCGCGCGCGCGTGTGGACTTTTGACCGAAAGTCAACCCGTGCATAGCTTAGGTCATCTCCCCTTCAAAGAGTTGGGATACCCCCAAGGCATCCAAGCCTTAGTCCATACTTGGGGTGTTATTAACTCATCAAAATTCCACTACTCTTCCAATGTGGGACAAGAGTTAAAGCACACCCAATTCATTTACTTTCATTGCTTTGTGAGTCACTTTGGGGACATATTTATCATTCATAACTTATTGAAATTGGACATATGAATATACTACGTTAATCTCCTTGCGGAGGTGAACGCGTTCGTATATGGTCCCACAATTTTCGTAGTGTGGGTCCCACCTAAATTTGAGCTCAAAGTTGCTCAAAAATCTGTCCAGAAAAATCTGGACAGCTTTTAAATACCCATTTAAATTCCAATTTTCCAACAATCCCCCACATGAATGATATATCGCTATAAATAAAACAAAACAGATGCTAATGCAGATGCAGACACAAGTTGAGTAAAACTGAAGACTTATTGCATCGGGAGAAGTAGCCTAGTGGCCTTGAACTTTCCTTAGTGATATACTATCGGATTTACTTGGTTAATCAGTAGACTTCACGTCCTTGAACCGTCAACCGTTTTTGTAAACCTAGACAACAGTATTCACACAAAAATTCTTCAACACAGTTGGTTCTCACGTTTGTGTTCATTTTGGCCGTGAACACCACTTGGTTCCGCAAGTATTTTAGAGAATATGCCTTTCATTATTCTCATAGAAGTGGCCCCCTTCTTACTCACGTAGGTGACTTCCATAAAGAGTATTCTGCAATACCCCACTTAGACGTACTAAGATATAGATGTCATTAAAAGCATAACTTATCCTAATTTCGCGGCAGATATGCACTGTCTCATCTTTGGAATGGATAGGATTAAATATCCTCCAGTGCTTACTGAATACAATGTAGTTCGGTTTGCCCATTGAACCTAGATCTTGGGATCTCCAGTCAGCTAGGTTGGGTTGCCACTATATTGATTCTTATTTATTTATAGGCTTTAGACCCATTCCTCTCGATGATCTTTCAACTTGCTCTCGGTTTAAACCTTTCGTTAGTGGATCCGATATATTATCTTTTGACTTTACATAGTCAATTGTGATAATTCCGTTTGAGAGAAGTTGTCTAACGGTATTGTGTCTACGACGAATATGTCATGACTTTCCGTTATACATGTGATTTTGTGCCCTTCCAATCGCTGATTGACTATCGCAGTGTATACATATTGCGGGCACAGGTTTAGACCAATTTGGAACATCCTCTAAAAAATTTCGAAGCCATTCAGCTTCTTCTCCAGCTTTGTCTAGTGCAATGAATTCAGATTCCATTGTCGATCTAGCAATGCACGTTTGTTTTGAGGATTTCCAAGATACGGCTGCACCTCCGAGGGTAAACACATACCCACTTGTAGACTTAGAGTCTTTTGTATCAGATATCCAATTTGCATCGCAATGTCCTTCAAGAACAGGTGGATATTTTGAGTAATGCAATCCATAGTTTTGAGTATATTTTAAATAACCCAAAACTCTCAATATTGCTTTCCAGTGATCTCTTCCTGGATTACTCGTAAATCGACTTAGCTTACTTATTGAGTATGCTATGTCCGGTCTCGTACAGTTCATGACATACATTAAACTTCCGATAATTCTAGAATATTCTAGTTGAGATATGCTTTCACCATTATTTCTTGCTAGATGTAAATTTACATCTACAGGTGTCTTGGTAGGACTAATATCATACTTCTTGAATTTTTCAAGTACTTTCTCAATGTAATGAGATTGAGATAATATAAGTCCATCCGATGTTCTAGAAATTTTAATTCCTAATATAACATCGGCGATTCCCATATCTTTCATGTCAAATCTACTACTCAACATTTGTTTTGTAGTTTTGACAATTTCCATGTTACTACCCATGATAAGCATATCATCAACATAGAGGCATACAATGACATATCCATTTTGAATGTATTTAAAGTAAACACATTTATCGCATTCATTGATTTTGAAACCATTTGATAACATTGCATTATCAAATTTTTCATGCCATTGTTTAGGTGCTTGTTTTAATCCATATAGTGATTTAACAAGCTTACATACTTTTCCTTCTTGTCCGGGAGCTTTGAACCCTTCAGGTTGCTCCATATAAATTTCCTCGTCTAGTTCACCGTTTAAGAATGCAGTTTTTACATCCATTTGATGTATTTCAAGTCCATTAATAGCAGCTATTGCTATTAACATCCGAATGGACGTTATTCTTGTTACCGGTGAATATGTGTCGAAGTAATCCAACCCTTCCTTTTGCCTATAGCCTTTAGCTACAAGTCTAGCTTTATATTTATCAATTGATCCATCGGCCTTCAATTTCTTTTTGAAGATCCATTTATAACCTAACGGTTTTGAACCTGGTGGAAGATCCACTAGTTCCCATGTATGATTTTGTAATATGGATTCAATTTCACTATTAATTGCTTCTTTCCAATTGGAAGCATCGGGTAAGGATATAGCTTCTTTATACGATTGAGGTTCATTTTCTAACAAATATGTTAGAAAATCCGGACCGAAAGAAGTCGAGGTTTTTGCTCTTTTACTACGTCTTGGTTCATCCTCTATTGATTCAATAGGTTGATGAGTACCACTTGTAGTAGCTTGATTTGTCCTTTTAGAAGGACCAGATTCTCGGGTCATGTTATACGGGAATTCATTTTCAAAAAATGAAGCATCCCTCGATTCAATAACCGTATTTACATGAATGTCCGAAATCTCAGATTTACAAACTAGAAATCGATATGCACTGCTATTAGTAGCATAACCGATGAATACACAATCCACGGTTTTTGGCCCTATTCTTACCTTTTTAGGTTTAGGAACCATCACTTTGGCTAAGCACCCCCACACTCGTAAATATTTATAGGAAGGTTTTCGACCTTTCCATAATTCATAAGGTGTCTTGTGAGTCTTTTTGTGAGGTACTTTATTGAGAATGTAATTAGAAGAAAGTAAGGCTTCCCCCCACAAATTTTGTGGAGCTCCTGAACTTAATAATATTGAGTTCATCATTTCTTTCAAAGTACGGTTTTTGCGTTCAGCAACACCATTCGATTGAGGAGAATAAGGAGCGGTTGTTTGATGAATGATCCCATTTTCAGAACAAAATTCCTCAAATGGATATTCATATTCACCTCCTCTATCACTTCTAATAGCCTTTATCGTTTTGCTTAATTGATTCTCAACTTCATTCTTATATTGTTTAAATGCATTAATAGCCTCATCTTTACTATGTAACAAATATACATAGCAATATTTTGTGCAATCGTCAATAAAAGTAATAAAATACTTTTTTCCACCTCTAGTTTGAACAAATTTTAAATCACAAATATCGGTGTGAATTAAATCTAAAGGTTCAGTTATCCTTTCAATAGAATGGAAAGGTAATCTAGCTAATTTAGATTCTACACAAATTTCACATTTACGATTTTTATCAATATTGAATTTTGGCAAAAATTCCAAGTTAATTAATCTACGCAATGTATCAAAATTAACATGTCCCAATCTAGCATGCCAAATATTAGATGACTCAATCAAATAAGAAGAACTAGTAACTTCATTTATTGAAACAGATGTTTTAGGGGTTACAGTAAGAACATTCAGTTTAAAGAGCCCCTCATTTAGGTAGCCCTTTCCTACATACATGTCATTTTTAGACAACACAAAGCGATCCGACACAAACACAAGCTTGAAACCATTCTTAGTAAGGAGAGATCCAGAAATCAGATTCTTTCGGATGTCAGGCACGTGAAGAACATTGTTAAGAGTAAGTTCTTTTCCAGAAGTCATTTTCAAAGCAATCTTTCCTTGTCCCACCACCTTAGAAGTGGAAGAATTTCCCATAAAAAGGTTCTCCTCATTTTCCAAAGGCTTATAGGTGGAGAACATCCATTTGTTTGCACAAATGTGTTGTGTGGCTCCAGTGTCCACCCACCATTCCTTGGTATTTCCAACCAAGTTGCATTCAGAGACAACGGCAGAAAGATTCATATCCGCCAAATCATTGGTGATATGATCACCCTCAGTCACATTTGCTTGAGAGTTATTTTTATTTTGCTTCTTAGGCTTACGACACTCACTTGAGCGGTGTCCCGGTTTACCACAATTGTAGCATTTGCCTTTGAACTTTTTCTTGTTATGTTTAGAAGTGCCTTCCCCATCATATTTTCGTTTGTTCTTTTTAGGACCTTCAACGACATGGACCTTTGTTTCCATCTGATTCTTCCCACTTTTCTTTTGAGATTCACGGTTGTCTTCTTCGATTCTTAGCCGGACCACCAACTCCTCCACATTCATCTCCTTACGCTTGTGCTTGAGATAGTTTTTGAACAAAGTCCAAGAAGGTGGCAACTTTTCAACAATTGCAGCAACTTGGAAAGTTTCACTGATTGACATTCCTTCAGCATGAATGTCGTGGAGGATCACTTGGAATTCTTGCACTTGCGAGATCACAGATTTAGAATCAACCATTTTGAAGTCCAGAAAACGCCCAACGATAAATTTCTTCATCCCAGCATCTTCAGTTTTATACTTCTTTTCCAAAGAATTCCATAATTCCTTGGAAGTTTTGATAGTGCAATAGACATGGTACAAAGTCTTGTCCAAGTAGGCCAAAATATAATTTCGGCATAGGTAGTCCGAGTGTTTCCAAGCATCGACAGTAGCAACCTTTTCAGCATCATCTCCCTCTTGAATAGAGGGGCAATCTTCATATACAAACCTGCCCAATTGGCAGGTAGTGAGATAGAAGTACATTTGTCCTTGCCAACGTTTGAAGTCAGCCCCAATGAACTTTTCAGGTTTCTCCCCGTGTGGCATAGATACGGGTGCAGTCACACTTGTGTTGGTGACAATCAGTTTCGTAGGAGTAGTGTTCGTACTTTGTGATTCCATTTCTGTTACAAAAACAGAATTTTAATCAAAACAGAATACAAAATTCTGTGCACCAATTTCCTCCAAATATAATTCACAATAAATGAATTCCAAAAGAATTCAAATAATAATTCAGAATACCCATTTAAATTCCAAACTTATACTCAAATAAAAAACAACGCAACCCGAAAATGACACGACTAACCCGAATTGCCACCCCTAATTTAAAGTAACAAGAGCATCAAATTTGTTACGATAAGGTCAACTTTTTTTGTGCGACAATTTTCCAGTATCATAGCATTAATGACCTTCAACAAAGTACATTGTTTTATTTCGGTTGAATGCTTTGTATGTAATGCATGTCTGAATTTTTTTATTCACATTATATGTAACTTTTGTAGCTGTTGATAAGCGCCTTTCTCTTGTTTAAATATCAAATTGTCATATTAAAGTGAACTATTACATGGACTGAAGTTAGTTCCTCCATAAAAAACTAAATTTTTAGGATTAAATCTATGGACTGGAATGCAATTTTAGGTTTAGTTGGATCTTCTAATGCACTGGAAATAGAATACAAATTGTATTCAAATGCCATTTTAGGATGAGTTGGATCCTTATAATGCTTATAAGTTATAATGCATTGTAAATAGTCAAAATGTTTGATGAATGAAAGTTATCTACTTCCATGATTTATGTCCCCACCTTTTAGCTATAGCAGTTACTTTGTATGGAGGATTCGAGCAGTGTCCTTTCTCACAGGACTGACTGTGGTTTGTTTGGTCTGGTTTGTCTGGTCTGGTATAGGTATATGATAATTATTATATGCAACTCAGTGTTACTGTATGATAATTACTGTATGCAACTCAGCCTAAAATGGCATTTGGCATATTTTTCCACTGCTTATATTGTATGTAACTGATTGTGTATGCTTATAAGCATTGGTTTTCTCCAAAAACGTGTCCAGCATAGAAGAGAAAATAACTTAATTGTATGGATTAAAAGCGGTTATAAAAGGAATGCGTGAATAAGGGGTGATATCTATATATTCTATGCCTTGGGCTATTTCAGTTTCTCTACCACACAACTTGATGTCAAAAATTACAAATTATAAATTGTTATTATCTTTTGAAGTCGGACTAATAATAATGTGTTTTGTATTTTGTATTTTGTGCGGAATAATGATGGATTTGGTTGGAGTAGTTATTTTTGCGGAGAGTTTCTTGTATTATTGATTCATACGGTCGTTGTTTATTTGATGCAGATAGCTTCTTGGATATCTTTTGACATTGAAGATTTTTTGACATCATTTGATGTAATATGATGAATTGTAATTTGATGTAATTTTTTTCCATCATCTGATGTAATAGGATTTTTGGTTGACTTTTTGGGGGACTTCATACTTGAATTAGGAGAACATATTGTTTCCCATGATATATATGTATGGATTTGAGTAATGGAGAATATAATTTTGGATTATAAATGTTTATGTTCTGCTGACCTTAAATCATTTAATGATTATTGCATGATAAACAATAGAAAAAAATGATTATTGTATGAAAAAATAATAGCAAAAAAAATAAAGTAGCTATGGCAACAATTTTTTTGTTGCCAATAGCCCTTTTATATCTCCTTTGAATCTAATATAGCAACCTACTATTTTTTTGCCAAAAGCTATTTTTTGGCGACAAAGTCAACTGTGTTGCTGAAAGATTACATTTGGCAACAAAAAAAGTTGTGATGCGAAATATATACTTTTTGGTGACATAAATATTTTGTTTTTAAAGGTCAGTGTATACGGCCTTTGGGGAAAGAAATAATATTTTTGTTTAAAAGGTTTAAAAATAAAAAATATACATTTAGCAACACATTTGCATGTTGTCAAAAGTATACTTTCGACAACAAAATTTGTTTTGTTGCCCAAGGCTTTCCCAGAACGACTTTGGGCAATAAGCTGGCAACACAATGGATTTTGTTTCCAATACCTATTAGCGACATATTTGTAACTTTTAGCGACACACAGTATACGATGCCTATGTTGTTTTTTCTTGTTGTGGTGATTCGTTCTTGAATCCCAATAGCAATACTTTTGTAAGGGCAAGATTTATAACTGCTCATTATGTTTTTAAGTTTGGCATATTCATTACAAATCTACATCATCATGTACATTCTCAAGATCTTCAAACAAAGACAAGTTAGTGATCGATTGCAATAATCGAAGATCGAAGAGTTGAGATCGTCATAATAATCATCGAAGAATGTATATGAGGTTGATTTTTCACTTATATTTAGGGGTTATTTTTAAACTTATTTGGATCCAAAATGTTTTTCTAAAATGTTTATAAATTCGCAAAGTCATTAAAATGACATTTAGTTGTCGTTCGAACAAGTGCACGTACCTCGTTAGTACAACTTAAATTGAGATCGATTTTGGCAATTTTTGCCCCGTATTGTTTTCTCGTTAGATATGTCATTAGAAGCGATTCCAACAAGATCAAGTACCTCGTTCGAATGAGATGTACCTTATTCGAATGATCCAACAAAATTGTTTTTTAGTTGACTTCCAATGCTATCTTTTGAAGTCAATCTATTAGAGATGTTTCTCCCTATTTAAATAGATACGAACTTGCACTTCTTTGAAAGACTTTTACACATTGTTTTGTGATCAAACACTTTGATTTTACAAATCCAAACCCCTTAGATGTTTTGTGATCATTTTATCAAACCTTGAAGAATACATATCTTGTTTATATCCATGTGGAGTTTGTTCTTCACGTCTGAAGATAGAAAAGGAGTTTCCTGAGGCTGATCGATGGACACCGAAGTGAGTGGAGCTTTCTATGGAGAGCTACTAGACCTTCACTGCTTTTTGATATCAACAAGGAAGGAGACATAACCGTGACACTTTGTGGAGTTTATGTTTGTAAGTCTGTCTGTGTCATTCTTTAATACCTTAATTATAACACTGCTAAAAAAGGTTTTTTCCTAAAGTTTTTTTCCTTATATATACTCTTGTAGTTTGTTTGATTCAATTTAGATTCATTATCTTGTATGTTTAGTTTCACCTAATTAATCAAGATCAAATTTATATTAAATTAAATTTGGCTTGTTTTTGACCTAATCTATGATTTCTATATTTGACTATATAACCGGGCCACTCTAAAATGCTCGACATTTTTCAAATTGGTATGAGATCAAGTTTCTGCAAGTTATTTAGATGAATCCTAGTGGTTAAATGGAGAATTCGTACAATAGTCCACCTTTGTTTGATTCACTAGTTATGCCTATTAGAAAGATTGAATGAGATTGTCTCTAATATCGATCGACAAGCGCGTTTGTCTTTTTGTTCAAATGCGGTGAAATCCTTCTATTGAGAATAATGAAAATGTCGTTAGTCTCAAGCAAGTCGCAATTTGGACCGGAGATTATTTTATACAGAGTAATTTTAACTCTCATGATTTAAATGCTATTTTCAGTCCTGTCACAGTTGACGAATTTCGTCGTATCATGAGGTTTACCACATCTAAAGAAGTTTAGATATCCTCTAGCTCACACATGATTGTACCAATGTTATCAAAGCTTCTGAGCTTAAAAATATCACCACACAATTTGAGACTATAAGCAAGCTTGAAACTGATAATTTAGATGAATTTTATGCCCGTTTGTCTGATATTGTGAATTCTAGTTTTATTTTAGGTGAAAAAATTCCAAAAATGAGAGTTAAGAAAATTCTGAGGTTCTTCCCATCTTGTTTTAGTGCCAAAGTTACTGTTCTTAACTTTTTGGGAATTCTAGAATAACTCATAGGTGATCTTCAAACTTATGAATTAGACATGTTCCGCAAAACCCAAAAGAAAAAAGGAAAAGGAATTCCTTTAAAAGCTAAATCAAAGAAAAAAGAAGTCTCTGACTCTGATTCAAATTTTGATCAAGATGATCTTTCCCTATTTGCTAAAAAAATCAAAACTTTTCTCAATTTAAAAAATCAAAATACATACAAAATTGAGAATACATTTTTTGAGATAATCGAAAATTTTAAATGGGTAATAATTTCAATGAGAATGATCAAAAGAAAGCTAGAAGTGAGTATCCTAAGAAAGATGAATGGAAAATATGTTATTAGTGTGAAGGGAAAGGTCATAAATCCCATGCGTGTAACAGTAGGGTTAAGACATAGAGCAGATGCGAAGCCGCTTGTAATGCCACACAAAGTGATAGTGATGTTGTGTTGGTGGATTGAGAAAATAAATCACCGCATGAATGTAACTTCATTGTATTCATGATTAGTCACATTAGTACTTCAAGTACGTCTCATGTAGATGAGGATGTGTCTAGAAGTGATAACCTCGGCAATGAGTCGAATAATTCCAAAGAGTTTCAGCGTGATGATTTGGGTGAGGAAGAATTTGTCTTCAATATGGATACTCTAAAATTTACATCGAGTCATTAAAGACCAAAAAGCCAAAAGAATTGATTTGCCTCTTAGGGGTTGTCTTTAGAGAAGGAGTTGAGAGTTCCAAGAGAGAATGAGACCTCAGTTATAATATATTTGAGTGAGCAATTTTTTTTATGGGTAAGTGTGGGTACCCCGATTAGTTATTCCGTCCCAGACGAGTAGCCCAATTTAAGTCCGGCCCAAAGTCTAGAGGCCTCATACTATAGCTGATTCAGTTGTGACCTATTCAATTCCTAAAATCTCTGAAGGAGATATTTTAGGGATCATGGGCTAACGTGGAGGAGTCCAACACCCACACTCTCCGATAAATAACATGTATATATTAAACCCTTGGCTCGAGGCAAAGGGCATGCAATTTGTAAACACTCCCCCGGAGTAAAGAGAAATAAAATACTGAGAGCACCACCGTGGACGTAGGCCTTCTTGCCGAACCACGTATATCTTATGTTGTGTGTGATTGCAATTCTTTCAAGTTCTTTATTTATTTTGGCGATTGCCTTTGCTTGTTATTTCGTGTTGAGTTTAATTGTCACCACAATTGGCGCCGTTTGTGGAAAGCGTTTATTTTCCTTTAAAGCCTTCACCAATAAGAATTTGGAATGTCTGAAGACAACATCAATGTCCCTCAAGCAGGGGATATTCAAGAGCAACCTGCCCCTTGCAGGATCAGATCTGAAGTTCGACGTTCAAATCCTAGGGCTCGCCCAGAATGGTAAGCTTCGGAGGAAATACAAGGACTAGCCAGGTCCACACAGGTCTCCGGGCTAATCGACGCCTATGAGGCCAGGCTCTAAGAGCAAAAGGAGGCCACTCGCAAGCAAGAAGCTGAGAATGCTCGTCTCAAAAGAAGATTGGAGAGAATGGAGAGAGAACTCCATTGTAGCACCATGAAACGTTAATACCGCACTCCTATCCCTCAGGCGAGTAAGTCTCGCAGTCGAGGAAGGAACCCTAGTCGTGGATCTTAAAGATTTGAGGAACACAGGTCAGATGACAACTTGCTCGAGAAATAACAACCAGCTCGCCGTTATAGGAGCCCAGCTCGAGGAAATGATGACATACGAAATTTGGTCCGGAGAGAAATGGACCAGCACCTAGCGCATCGGGGTGCCATATCGACGAGAGATCTAGCCAGGTGAGCTCTCAGGACCCAGATGAAATCCCCTTTATCAAGAGAGATAAAAGAAGAAGCCCCCAAGAAGTTTGCGATTCCAAAATTCAATATCTACGACAAAAAGACTGATGCTATCGACCATGTTAGGCAGTACAGGCAGGCCATGACCCTCTAGAACCATAAGGACGCATTAATGTGCCGGATCTTTCCATCGATCTTGCATGATGTGGCCCAGAAGTGGTTCGAGAAACTCCCTCACAGATCCATCAGGAGCTTCGAGTCCCTGGCAGATCTCTTCACAGCTCGCTTTATCACCAGCAGCTCCCATCCGAAGAGGATGGATGCCTTATTGACAATGAAGAAAATTCCCCAGGAGAGCCTCAGAGACTATGCAAAAAGATATTAGGAGTTATTCAATGAGGTCAAGGAATGCTCAGAGCAGATTGATGTGGCATCCTGTAAGATTGGCCTACCCAGCTTCTGCCTCTTGCACTAATCCCTCACTAAGAAGGAGGACATAACTATTGACGACCTAATGGCTCGTATAAAAAAATATGCCAAAGTTGAGGATATAACCTGCCTCAGTGCGAGGGAGAATGGTCGCGCCAAGTTCACCGGCAAGAGCAGTGACAAAGATGAGAACCAAAAGAAAGGAAGCAAAAATGGGGGCAAAAGTGGCTCCAAGACCAGGAACAAAAACGATTCTTCAAAAGCATTTCAGGCAGTGAACACTATTTTTAAGGAACCAATCTATAAGATTCTAGCAAATATCAAGGATGAGTTGTTCGTTAAGTGGCCCAGAAAGATGGGAGGAGACCCCTCAAAAAGGAACAACGCACTGAGATATGATTTCCACAAAGAGGGTGGGCACAAAATCGAGCACTACAAGGATCTCAAGTCTCACCTTGAAGAGTTAGCCCAAACTGGACATCTGAATGAATTTGTGGAGAAGAAGGCCAAGAAAGTTACTACCAATGGAGACCCGAGGCCTGAAAAAGTGCTCGAGGAGGATGCTGGCCATGAGTTCGCAGTGATTCATGGGGCATCGGATCTAAAGCTGATTCAAGGAAACTCATCTCGGATGGAACTTAAAAAGCTTACGGCAGTAATACAAGCTTTTCAAATCGATCCAGCTAAAACACAGGTAGGAAAGTGTCGGCGAGCAGATGACGTCGACTACAATAAACACATTGTGTTCACGAATGAAGACCTAGTGGGAGTAAGGATCCCATATCATGATGCCTTGATCATTACACTCAGGATAGCTAACTACGATGTCGACAGGTTGCTCGTCGACTAGGGTAGCTCATCCGAAGTAATGTATCTTAACCTATTCAGAAAGTTAAAGTTAAGCTTCGCCGACTTAAAGGAAGCCATTATCCCTCTAGTTGGCTTCGCTGGTAAAGTGACCATCCGTTTGGGAAAGATTATACTGCCAATAAGGGTAGGAAGTGTTTCTAAAATGATCGAGTTTGTAGTGGTCGACATTGACTTACCCTACCAGGTGGCTATATGCGATGAAGGTTGTCCCCTCTACCTACGACCAGAAACTCAAATATATGACTGAGCGAGGAGTGATGGAGATCCATGGAGATCAGGAAATGGCGAGAGAGTGCTTTATAGCATCCATCCGCCCAAAGTCGGAGAAGAAGGTCGAGAAGCTAAGGAGAAGGTTGAAGAACAGGAAGGTTTGATACCTTTCAAATAGAAGTTAAAATATGGAAGACCTGGAGTGGAGGAGACCAGGCTCCTCCCCCCTGAGCAGGTCATTAAGAATCTGGAGGAGGTTGCAGCCGGCGACAACAAGAAGGATAGGATGTTCTTGATCAGAGCCTCTCTCACAGATCGAGAGAAGAAAGAAGTAACAGTACTTTTGTGGAATAACTTGGATGTTTTCACGTGGGAACCCTACGAGCTGCCTGGGATTGATCCCAGTATAGTTTGTCATCAGTTGCATATTGACCCGACTTTCAAGTCGGTCTCACAAAAGGCACGACGAACTTCACCCGAGAAGGCCAAGGATGTGGAGAAGGAAGTGGAGAAGCTGTTGGATGCAGGATCCATATGGGAAGTTCAATTCCCTAAGTGGCTGTCCAACCCAGTAGTGGTACCAAAAAGCAATGGAAAATGGAAAGTCTGTATTGACTTCACCGACCTTAACAGAGCATGCCCTAAAGACAGTTTTCCTCTTCCAAAGATTGACTAGTTAATGGATGCCACAGAAGCTCATGAAAGAATGAGTTTCCTAGACGCCTACTCCGAGTATCACCAAATCCCTCTACACGAGCCAGATCAAGACAAGACATCATTCATCACCATCGTCAGGTTGTATTATTACAAGGCCATGCCCTTTGGGATAAAAAATGCAGGAGCAACTTACCAGCGATTGGTCACCAAAATGTTTAAGGACTAAATGGGAAACACTATGGAGGTCCACATCGATGATATGATCGTCAAAAGCATGCATAAAGAAGAACACCTCTCAAACTTATCAAGGACCTTCGAAATCCTCAGGAAATATCGAATAAAGCTTAATGCAAGTAAGTGTTCCTTCGGCGTCTAGTCAGGAAAATTTCTTCGATACTTGGCTAGTAAGATAGGCATTAAAGCCAACCCAGACCAGATTGATGCCATCAATAGGGTCCATACCCCGTATGATAAGAGACGTGCAAAAGCTCACAGGAATGCTGACCGCCCTGAATCGATTCATCTTAAAATCATCCGAAAGGTATCAACCGTTCTTCCAACTTTTGAAGAAAAGAAAAAATGTAGAGTGGAATGAGGATTGCTCGAAGGCGTTAGAAAGACTCAAGGCTTACCTCAGTACACCACCATTTCTCATAATCCCTCATGAGAATGACTCTCTATACCTGTACCTCGCAGTTTCCAGTCATGCGGTAAGTTTTGCACTAGTATGCAAAAGAACTGGGATCCATCAGCCAATCTATTACGCGAGCAAAACCCTCTTGGACGCTGAACAACGGTACCTTACCTTAGAAAAGCTCGTCTTTGCACTAGTGGTAGACTCGAGGAAATTGAAAAATTACTTCGAAGTTCACTCCATCATCGTCCTTAAATTTCACCCCTTAAAGCAGTCGTGCAAAAAGCAGATCTGTTTGGTAGACTATCAAAGTGGTCAGTCGAGATCGGGAAATTTGACATCCAGTTTCAGCCAAGGAATGTAATCAAGGGATAAGTCCTCGCCGAATTCATCGCAGAATTTATAGGAGAACATCCTTGCCACCAAATTCTATCTATTGGTCAAAGGGAAAACACCTCGATAAGTGTTTGGCAACTGTTCGTTGATGTAGCCTCCAACTCCAAAGGGGCAGGAGTGGGCATCGTGTTGGTTACCCTTAAAGATGCAATCTTCGAGCAAGGAATTAGGCTTCGATTTAAAGCCTCCAACAATGAAGCAGTGTATGAAGCACTAATAGCAAGCCTATTGAAGGCACATGCGCTGGAGGCAAAGAAACTCCATGTGTCTGGCAACTCATAACTGGTCTCCAATCAGATAAGTGGAGACTTCAATGCGAGGGATGAGAGAATGGAGGCCTACCTCGTCACAACGAAGAAATTAATGTCTAACTTCGAATAGGTTAGCGTCCAATAGTTTCCCAGAGGAAAAAATAGCCATAATGACGCCCTAGCAGCCTTGAGCTCAGCGATCAATTCTGACCTAAAGAGAACAATTCCAATCGACTTCCTTGCCCAGCCAAGCATTACCCAGATCGAGAATCTGCCAAACATAAGTCATATTCTCCATATTGAATTAGCCCCCAGCTGGATGAGCCCCTTAAGGGATTATTTGAAAGATGGTACCCTACCAGACGATAAGAAGGCCGCTCATCAGATAAGAGTTAAATTTGCTCGCTTTTACTTATCTCCTGAGGGAAAACTGTATAAGAGTTCTTTCACTGGTCCTTACCTCCAATGCGTTCACTCGAATGACATCGAGCGAGTTCTACACAAGCTCCATGAGGGAATCTGTGGGAGTTATATTAAAGGAAGGTCTCTAGCTTTCCAATAAATGAAGGAAGGCTACTGGTGGCCATACATGCAGAAGGATTTTGGGATATATGCTCATAAGTGCGAAAAATGTCAACTTCACGCTCCTATAGTTCACCAACTGGCCAGTGACCTAAATTCACTTACTAGCCTATGGTCTTTCGCCGAATGGGTAATGGACATCGTAGTCCATCTTCCTACTGCTTCTGGTAATCACAAGTAATTGTTGGTCGCGACAGACTACTTTACCAAATGGATAGAGGCAGAGTCGCTGGCGAACATCAGAGACGCGGATATGATATGATTTATATGGAAGAACATTACCAAACCACTTCGGGATTTCCAGGACCATCATTACTAACAACGGAACCCAGTTCAAAAGTGGCCTCTTCCAGGGTTTTTGTAAAGACCACGGGATCAGGCATCATTTCATCTTGGTGTCATACCCTTAGAGCAACGAAAAAGCTTAAGCTTCCAATAAAATAGTGATTGATGGATTAAAGAAGTGATTGGAGCGAGCCAAAGGGGCATGGGTGAGCGAGCTGCCACACATCCTATGGGCTTACCACACTACCCCACGACGAGCAACTGGGGAAACCCCATTCGCACTGACTTATGGTATGGAGGAAATCATTCCCTTGGAAGCTGGCCTCCCCACCATGAGGTCCACCCTTGTCGATCAAGGCCAGAACGATGCAGTATTGCTCGATGAACTTGACCTAGCTGAGGAACAAAGAGAGCTAGCTCTAGTGAAACTAGAAGGCTACCAACAACAACTAGCAAAATACTACAACAAGAAGGTCAATTAGAGAGAATTCCAAGTTGGGGACTATATCCTAAGGAAATTTCTTGGCAATGCAGTAAAACCATCAGACGACAAGCTAGGACCAAACTGGGAGGGACCATTCAAGGTGATAAGGGACAACCTACAAGGAGCCTATCACTTAGAAACGCTGGAGGGAAGGGAGATACCTCGAGCTTGGAATGAAACTAATTTAAAGAAATTCTACTTCTAGTTTTCTGTGATGATATTTTATTACAATGTTGAGATTTGCAATTCATTTCTGGTTAATAAAAGATTATTTGGCAGTGGCATTCTACAAAGTGTTGAGTTTGTCTCAAATACTTTATAATTTATTCACATTTTCCAAGTTACAGGCTCTCCTCTTAACATATAAAATCATGGTATTACCCTCCTCAGGTTTTCATCATCAAACAAGAACAACCTCCTAGCATTGGCCCTGGAAATATATGAAGCCCTACAGGGGACCCTTAGGCAGCGCAGCCAACTCAGGTTGGTCACCAAACTATGTTTGGCTAAAAAAACTAGCTCGGATAGAACATCTAACACCAGGTGTGTCCTCGCCATTGCCACACTTAAGCCTAAGGGAGTGTGACGACACAACCTAAAAGGTAAAGTGAGGCAGAACGGTATCTTATAAGCATACTGGACTGGGGGAATACTCACTCAATAAAATAACTCTGCCTATATCAAATCTAGTCGGCTAAGAAGAGCCCAAGATAGTCGAACAAGAAATCAATGAAGTAAAAAATACACGTGTTTAGTCGGCGAATCGCCCAAAATATAATTATTTTATTACATCATTGCATATACAGAGTTACATGTGCTGAATAAAATAAATCCTAATGAGGAATAGGTCGCCGAGCAAGATAGTCAGCCACTTGCTCTCTTCGGCCATCATCTGGGTGAGGAGCTAATTCCTCTCCGACTTCATTTAAATCTGGCTCCAATAGCTGCCTGGGGATAACATCTATGGGGACCCACTGATCATCCCTCCTCAATGGGTTAGGCATCAAATTTGAGGCAGAGATCTCATGACGATACCAGAGGACAGAGTTCCTAGGGACTTGCAACTCCCTAAGAGCACTCAACCATCCCCTAATAAAGGATAACTCTTTAACTTCCCCCAACTTCGTTGGAGCATCGATCTAACCCTGATCGTAACTATCAGCCCACACTCGTTGAGGACCATTCTTGAATAGATGCCTCAATAAAGTAACATCTCTTTGAAGACCGGCAGCTATCACGTACGCCCGATGAACATCACCTCGAAGCTCGAAAATCTCCCTAGCTAAACTTCTGTCATCAGTACCAGCTCGTGGTCCAACCGATGAAGAGTAACCACATAGAACTCGAGGAGCAATGCTAGGCGCATTCTCCCCGAGTCGCGAGACTTCTCTCCTCACATCATCGTTCTCTTGCTGAAGTACCTCTTCAACCTGATTAACCTTGGAAGCCTCCTGGAGCTTAGCCTTCAGAGAATCCATCTCTTCTTGAACATAAGCACCAATTTCCTCTATCTCTTGGAGCATGTCCTTCAGCTTGGTAATAAGATCTGACTGGTCCTTATACTCCCTATTCCTTGATCGAAGAGACTTGCAGATTCTTACGAAGGCTCTACGAACTTAATTGCTCGCATCAGGTCCAAGAATATTTCCTAACTGAGAGGTAGCAGGAATATAATCCTCAACATCGATGAGCTACAAATTACATAAGCATTAAAAAAGTAAATAAATCAGTACATGGAAGGGAACTGAATTTCATTTCATTTAAAGAAGGATCAGAGTACATCAACGAATAAAAAGAGAGTCTGAAATACAAAAAATACAAAGAGTTCCCTAAAGAAGACTAGCTGGCAACCTCAGTCTGCTATGAGGTCACTGGTTGCTTACCCTTATCTACAGCAGTAGCAGCTCCGGGCGCACCTCCTTCAAACGGAGCAATCATCATCCCTTGGTCAAGGGGAGCATCAACAGCGATGGTTGGAACAATAGGGACACCTTCATTGGCAACAGAGAGAGGCACCTTATATACAACAGGCTTGGGACCAAGTCGTGCTCGTCAAAGAGGGTGGAGTCAATATCCACCTCGGCAGCGAGTAAGGCCTTATTCCAACCCTTCTTAAGGTTGAGACGACCAATATAACCAATCTGGGCCTCAACATCCTCATACGCTGCGACCCATCCAGTATTGTACGAGCTCTCTTTGAGGGTGGTCATCTCAGATTTCACCTTCTTCATATTCCCAGTAAGCACCTTGTTCTCCTATGCCATAACTAGTTTTCTCGCACAGACCAAGTCATAGGACTGCCTCAACTCTTCGAGTTCCTTGGTCGCCGCCTCCTTCGCTTTGTTGGCTTGGGCTAAGGCGAGGTCAGAAGACTTTTGAGAAGAATTGGCAGTCTTCAAGCTAGCCTCCATCTCGACATTTTTCCTTTCCAACTCAGCGTTCTTCCTCGCCAGCTCGTCACGACTGCGGTAAAGGACAGTGAAATCATAAATACACTATAAAGAAAAGGAAAAAATTAGCAGAGAAAGCATTAAAAGAAGCATTTCAAGAGAAAAGAAGTGAAAACAAGCTTACCAAGGCTACACCCTAACTCACCTTCAGGTCTAACTGGTCGGTCCCTATGTTTGTTGACCTCTGGCGATCAGCTGACAATACTTCCCTCTCAAGAACTACCGGTTCTAACTGAGGGGTAAGAGCAATAGAAGCCCCCTCAGCCAGAGCAGACATGGGCACCAGAGACTACCCTACTTTTATCCTCACCTCTTCTCTTCTCCCCTCTCCTTCCTCTCCCTCTCTATCCTCTTTCTCTCTTCTATATTATTCTTCTCCTCTTCCTTCTTTCTCTCCCTCTCTCTCACCAGTTCCTCCTTTTTCTTCTTTCTCTCTTGATCGTGAGCAGCTGTCTAGGGCCAATGGCGGCATCCCCACTTTCAGATTTCTTCTTCTTCAACTGACGAGAAAGAAGCACGTTGTCTTCATCATCATCTCGAATCAAATTTTTCCTAAGAGGAGACATATCTTCCTCTTTAGAGATACTTGAGTCCCCTGAAGACTCCTGAGCCTCTGAACCCTCCTCCAAGCTGGAAGACTCTTCGCTACTTGAGCTCTCCTCACTTTAATCACCTTCAGCACCACCCCTATTAGCCCCCTTGATCTCCTCACTAGAGCTGTTTTCCTCCTCATTTAATTGGATTGGGTCGGTAACAACCTCTTCTGTGATGTCTAGCTGAGGAATGATATCCACAGGTCGTGCAATGAAACTGGACCCAATGTTCTTGTATTCCATAAGAAATGCATCTGCCCGAGGATGCTCACCATCAGCTAAGAGTTCCCTAATTTTCCAAGCCTTAACCAACTCAGCAGCTTGAATCTCGTAAAGAATAGGTTCTGAGTTCTTTATCTTCGCTGGAAAAAAAAAGAGAGAAAGATATGAGAAAAACCATACACTGACAGAGGATCAATGAGCAAAACAAGAACTATGCCTACCTATATATTTCTCCCCATAAAAGGGAATCACGAATCATCCAGACCTCGACCCTTCAGTATGGGGAGGGAACTGCCAATTTCTGCCAATAAACCCCTCATGACAGTAGTCCTTGTGGGAATCAGGTAGATTTATTACCAATACCCTATAAGGACTCCTAGCTTTGAGGTAAAGAAGACCAGAGCTTGTTTAAGAAAAATAATAGCAATAGCAGATTTCAGCAAGCCCTAGATTGGTGCCATAAAGCTGATTAATTCTATGCACACCATTGACAATTTTCCAAACATTTAGCGAGCACTGTGCAAGAACTATATCGAAGTAATTAAAAAAGTGAAAAAATAAGCTATTTGGGGGAAAAGTAAGACCCCCTTGGGATAACAAAAGAACATGTATCGAGTGACCGTCAATGTCTCTAACATTACGAGGAACAGGGGCACATTTGATATCTACCCAGTTTGGAATATTGTAGAATTTCCTAAACTCAGTTATCGACCTATTGCCTATTTTCGTCATCAGGAAAGAGAAACCCTAGTATCTAATATGAAGAAATTCCAACAGAAAAAGAAAAAAAGAAGAAGCAAGAAGAACATACGAAGTAAGAGTCAGCTTGAGACAATGCAAAATCGTAAGCAGGGATAATGAGAAGATAAGAAAGAAGCTTGAAGATAGAAGACGAGACCTGGGAGTGAGAAAGCAACAATGAAAGCTTGGAGAAATCTAGAGAATGTGAAGAAATCTGGAGTGACGTTTAGGGAATGACCTCTCCAAGATGATTTAAACCTTTCTAATCATAAAGAACAAGAAATGAAGCAATCTTCCGCCTAAATCAATTCTGGAAGGGCGCTTCAACCCCAAAATGTTGCAAGATTCACAAAAGTGCCATTAAGACAATCATTTAAAATTATTGACCCCAAATTGTGACCCAAAAATTTTAGGGACAATTGTGGGTACCCCGATTAGTTATTCTGGCCCAGACGAGTAGCCCAATTTAAGTGGAAAAGATCGAACTGAACAACAAAGTGGCTAGTATTACGAGAGATCTTTAAGCATCGTTGGAGATTCATGAGAAAGATAAATAACAGGTTTCCCAACTCGAGAAATATCTTAAGCGTGATCTGGAGTTCAAAGTCAGCTTATGGGACACATCTGATAAAGTTGGAAAGATGTTCCTAGGTCCTTCTTTAGGTTTTAAAGAGAGGAGTTACATAGGTTATGAATATGCATCCACTTCCAATACCACACTCGAACTGATTTTGAGGTTTGTGTTAGATCCTTACGGGCTTTCACCTAACCCACTATGGAGAACTTATCCTAGGCGTTTCAACCAAGTGGACACAAATAAATATATATTTTTATCCATTGAAAATGAAGAGGTTATCTCAGGGAGTTTTGCTACAAAATAGGAAGAGTCTCTAGCACACATGCTCCCACACATTCTCCCACACACTGCTATAATGACCTAGCTAGTCAATACTTCTTAATGTTTAATGGAATAATTATAAAGGGTGTCTAAGCCTCTTGACAAAACTTCCAACAATATTATAAGTGCCAATAATGATAAGGACAAGCAAAAGTTTACCACCTCTTGGGTATCTAAAGCGATGAAAAATACCTTGTTATCCACGTTGCTCTAAAGATTCACTATACTTTGCAATGGTATTTTGATAGTGGGTGCTCTAGGCAAATGACAAATGACAAGTCACATTTTACCAACCTTGTTGATCATAAGGAAGAAAAAGTAACCTTTGGGGATGGGAGTTGGTTTAGCATATTAGGACGAGGTTGCGTCGAGATTTTCGGCTTTCCTAATAAAGACAACGTATTGTATGTTGAAGGGTTAAAGTCTAACTTGATAAGCATAAGTTATCTTTATGATGATAACCGTAACACCTCGCTCAATTAAATACCGGTTGATTGGTCCTATACCCAATTAAATCAGAGTATACAGTTGGTTCATTCTTAGCATCACTATCAAAAAATATTTTATTTTTGTCAATCACCTCATACTCAATTAAGTTGGTGTTAAAAAAACTTTCAAATTTTAAATTAATACAATGTCATTTTACCATTACAAACAATTTCATGTAATCCATTCCACAATAATGCATAATAGATACGTAACATCACAACTGAATTAAATGTAACTAGAATAAACTCCCTAGTTTAAAATATCTCAATAGAACAATCCAAATCAACTGAATGTATCAAAACTGAGATAAGTAGTACAACTGTCTGAGATAGAATCAAAATAACTAGAATCCTTGGGCGATATGCCCTACATGAACTAACTACTATGGATGTATGAACCAAGAGAATGAAAGAATCTAAGCAAAGTCTACAACTCCATAGCAACCATAGTACGTCAAGTATCTGATCCTCTGTGCCTGACGTTCATGTGACTGTACACCTAATATAGAAGATACAAGGGAGGCGAGAATATGCAAGAAAACGGGTCAGAGCCCGATGGTAAAATATTTTTAAAAATACCAAGTTATTAACAAGTGAAATTAAGCAATTATTATGTACATGTTAGATTCTCGAACTCTCTCTTGAGATTCTCACCTCTAATCTAGTGTGCACGCCTAACGTACCTTCAAACCATACTAGTTACTATTCCCATGCTAACTAGTTCTTTCCAGTCCAAAATCTAAACATAGCCCAATATCGTTCCCATGTATTTCTCTCGCAATATAAGTAATACATATATATGCAAGTTCTCTTTAACATGGATAAGCACTTTTTTAATTTAATATAATTAAGTGTTCACCAACTTAATTCATTTTAGATTTCATTATCATTCATGTCTACTTAATTCATAGAGTATATAATATCACAAATATATATATATATATATATATATATATATATATATATATATATATATATATATATATATATATATATATTCACTTTATTATATATATACAACACTGCACCCCGAGACTTAGTTGCGATGCATGCATACTTTGCTATCATGTCCGGGTACATCTCATCACTGTACAAAGTACCATTAGTTCAGTATCTCACTCGAACCATCATCATAAATCACATATATTAGAGGCGAATATAGTTCCAAGCCTATGGGCTACGAACATACCTATGCCCCCATATGATCCTCATCACTATCATTATCACATAAAGCCCGACCTAGGTTCTATATTTGAGGCACAAGTCAAAAATTCCCCCAAACGGCTCACTAGGATATGAATGTCCTCAACGTACCTAGGTTATATATATATATATATCAATAATAGGGCATAAGCATATCCCATATTACAAGTCTCATACTTAGTATACTTCTATCTCGAATATCCTACGTATCATGGCATTTTAAACCTCAAGTATATTATCCGTATTCTCTCCACCTATGTATATATATCAACAAATGGGTACTCTCATCCCATATACAAATCCCACACGTAGTATATTTCAAGTTTATGCCATAAACTAATAATTCACATTTCCCATTACTCCTAACATCTCTTATTAATCGAAAGGATTTAATTAGTTATTTCAGTAGCTACCTTCAACCCATACTTATTGGTCCAAAACCCAGACTAATTATAACAAGCCCAGATTGTATTTTAATTCCTAATAATCCTTTTTCTCGATAAAGTTACAAACTGCTCAGAAATATATAATTACAATTTGAGGCTTTTCTGCTCCGATTTTAAAAAAATTTAAAACTACAAAGTTGTGAAGAACGTGATTTTATACAAGAACTCACGATCACACTACCAATTTCCACTAAAAACAGTCCTAAAATTATCATACAATGTTCATCCTTCTTCTACCTATATCTACCTACGGGTTGTAACATAATTCATCCTCAAAACCTTTACCAAATGATCCCAAACTCCTTGTAATTCATACTAAATGATATACCCAAGTATGTACATGATTTATAACATCAAATCATATCAAAATCATCATGGAATTTTGATTAATCATGCTAATCCCATTTTAATTCAGAAAATCTGCATTTTATCATTCTTACTCAAGAACACGTAGAAACCTCAAATTTCTTCATCAAATAAGCCCATGTTTTGTGATGTTAATTCTAATATCAACAAGGGATTAGTCCTACATGGTTCCCATTTCAAGGATTAAATCAAAATCATCAAATTCATCTTTGATTTATAAAACTTAAAAAAAAATCTTTTTGTATCTACCATGGACAACATATATGCTATAGATGGTAAGAGTTAAAGCATTTGATTTTGATTTTGTAGGTTTGAACCTTTGGGGTAGATGATGCTATGGTGTTTCTCTATTTTTCGGTCACTCTCTGATGGCGAAGGTGGTGGTGCAAGGAGCCTTTGTCCCTTGGGTTTCCTCAAACAACTCTTCCTCTCCTAGAGACATCTTTCCCTTCCTCAATGGATGTCTCTTAGAGTTTTGGTGAATAAACCTTTGGCTAATATATCTCTTAACTTATATAAAAATACCCAAATTTCGTAAGTACTATTCATCTCCTAAGTAAAATGACCAAAATACCTCTTTGGGGTGTCTATTTGGTTTCAAATTGACCCGAAACCCAAATCAAACCCCCGGGTAGACTTTTCTGACTATTTAAACCCCTCCGGACACTTTGGCACACTCGAAACGACCATTCGGACGACATAAAATAATTTACTTTTCATTTCATTCAATTATAGTCCCGACACGACTCACACGCGCGTCCCGATTGAATTACCGTAATTGTCGTATTTATAAATCCCGATAATTTTTATAAAGTCATAATCATATATTACTTTTAATCACTAAGTAATATTTGATATCAATCACATATTGCTTTATTCTTGTAATATTCAATCTGGATTAATTCAAATTATTTTCACATAAATAATTCCAATTAATCCCCATTTACTTTTAATTTATCTCATTTTAAAAGTCATTAAAATACGGGGTATTACATACTCCCCCCCCCCCCCTTAAAATGGAATTTGTCCCAAAATTCCGAATGAATGCATATATGGTAAGGACAACTCCGGGTATTAATCTCACATCTCATGTTACCTCCGCCATACCGCCCATACAGTACATTACCGAATACCCCTAATAATGAACGCCTCACTGATGTTATACTCCAAGCCTTACCATCTAAGTTTCACTACTTAAATTTTAATTTTAGATAATCACTATCTATCCACTCACTATTTTCACTATAGTATATTAATAAGTCGTTAGATATAGACAATCTCGTCTTACTATTATGTCACATCAGTAGTTTATTCTTATTTGTACGATATATATTTTACTCACAAGATATACTATAAATGCCAACGCATCTCCGCAATACTACCTTAGAAAAGGACTATGGAACCCAAGCTAGGCTTGTCAATGGGTCGGAGACGGGTCGGGTTTAGGGAGATCCAGATCCCTGTATTCAGGTCTTCATCGGGTTCGGGTTCGGGTCCGGGTCTTTATCGGGTTTACAATATTGGATCCAAACCCGGATCCGTTCGGGTCTTGGGTCCGGGTCCGGGTCTGGCCAAATATATACATTTATTTTATTTTATCCCCCTTCTTTATTTTTTAATCTTAAATTAAAATATTTTGTAATGTATTATAGAATATTATTAGAATATATAAAACATATATTACATATATTTATTATATACATAAATATATATTTTTATATATAATACTTAGATGTTATATTGATAAGATATATTTATAAATAGATATAAATTTATAGTCTCTCTCTCTATAAATATATATTTCAAAAATTAATAAAGTACAATTCGGGTCGGGTCTTCGGGTCCGGGTCTTGTATAAGATCCAGACCCTACCCATTTAATAAACGGGTATTCGGGTATTCGGGTCTCGGGTCCTAAAAAATATACTCAAACCCTATTAAATGGATCGGGTCTTGGTCGGGTCCGGGTCTAGACCCGACCCATTGACAGGCCTAACCCAAGCCTATAAGCTACCGGTCCAATATTTACAATAATAGGAAATGGCCCTACGTATCTCGACACCAATTTCCATTTTTCCAACATGCAATAACCTAACACTAAATCATTTTAATTGTGACTTACGGGCCCTGAATCCCTCTGGCTCGAGTAGCTCATTATCCTTCACCTCTAGCCAGTAAGCTGAAGGATGACAAAGTCTTCTATATAACGCCTCAAATAGAGTGATACTATAAATGAGCTAAGAG
This sequence comes from Sambucus nigra, assembly GCA_949130495.1. Taxonomy (NCBI): domain Eukaryota; kingdom Viridiplantae; phylum Streptophyta; class Magnoliopsida; order Dipsacales; family Adoxaceae; genus Sambucus; species Sambucus nigra. Next base: position 192,766,236 of record OX422220.1, read on the forward strand.
GAGTTATTTTACACGAACTCCAGTTATGACACTAAATCTTCCCATAATCGGAAATACAATATATCCCTCAATATATAACTAGAATTCTCAGCCTACCCGTCCATCTGTGGGTGTGTTAGGCCGTATACATTTGCATCTCGATACTCATGGCCTATCAAAAACTCTTCCCAATAATCGAGACATAACTCTCTTGTCTCTATTAGACACCATGTCGAAATGTACCCCACATAACTTTACTATCTTAGGAATAATGATTGGGGAATACTGTCACACGTTATGATTAGTCGTAATTGGAATAACGCGAGCTACTTCGATTACCCAATCCACTATCACCATATAGGGCCGTGATCCCTTTGCAAAGTAATTAACTATGTGATAATTTAGGGATATGCTATCCCATTTCTACCAAGGAATTCCTAATGGCTAAAGGAACCCTATTAATTTCTGATGGTCCACTATGAATTAGAACTCAACACTGTCTTGCTTGATTTTATGCCATCACTACTATAGTTTTATATCATGATGGCTTTTATCTTTCTCAAAAACGCATCCACAACCATGACTCGTGCGATGATTCCATCACCGAGTGTTACAAGTTCTCCCCATCTCTTCAAATTTTAGATTCTCATGAAACGTAGGCCTCCACATACCTTATGTAAGTTTCAACTTTCTCGAGATAAACTTTATCGAATTCTTCCTATACCATCCTCGTGGCCAATTTGGGGAGTAGTGGTCCTAACTGACCTAAACCATCAAATAGCTAAGTCCTAAAGTCACAACTTCTACATTTATTTACCTTTAAAATACGTACTGTGACATAATTCTCAATTATAGAAAATACTTCAATAGAACTATCTTGGTGCCCATACACCCTATGTTGTGTACATTTCAGTATACGATCTAAATGGGTGTGATATCATACACTAGACCTGATTACTCTATAAGGTTACAATTTACCAACTTACTTCTTATAATATAATCCGTATCCCACTGGTTTTCACATTTACATTTGGCGACTCCACTGGCCTCAAATCATACTATAACCCATAACTCTCAATTTTAATAGGTACATTGTATAAAAAAGGTTATAAACCCATATCCTAAAGACCCAACTTACTTCAACTCCCAATGTTAGCTAGTTTCATGTGTGCGGTGTCTCACAGAGCGAAATCCAAATAAAGAATCCCCCCAATACACTACTACCTAACCTAGCCGGTCGTTGAAACCCTTCAGGTCCTTAGTCCGCAGTATATACCTTCCCAACAGGTTTTGTCTGTTTATATAAAAGTATACTCATCCACTCTAATTTCCCTCAAGATAATATTAAACATGGCGCTCTCACTAACATAATTTCTTAGTGCTACAAAATAATGATTAATATCTCTCTTTGCACGAATTAAGAACATAACATATCCTGAATCACATCAGTAGCAAGTCCCTACACACCGGCTTACTCACAGATGCCAAGTATAGAATGCCATCTATAAATTTATACACTTTGTCCCAACCTTATTTCAGGTGGAGCCTAACAGAATTAATACAGTTCACTCTGAAATAATAAATAAGATAGTCTTATTACACAATTTATCATCATTTTAATACTCAAAAATCAATCACTACACATTACCATAATAAATCCTGCATTCCTCACTCACAAATGTAGTATATAATAACATAATTCTTAATGATCCTAACCGTTTCTCCCTACGAGTTTCAACAACGGGTTTCACTACCCCATAAACATATATGATGATATCCATACCTAGGATTCACATCTACTGTTCCCAGTCTCATGAGTCCTACTCACTTTCTATGGACTCATTTAAAATTTATAGTCCTAGTTTTTTTTAGTCCTAGAATAACTTTTTGTGACATTCCTCCCTGTCCCTAGTCCGATAGACCATTTTGAACCTAACAATACTAGCATCAATTATTGCTCTACTAATTTCTTCAACTCCAATTTTCGTATGGAACTCGTTATCGACTATACTAGTCTTGACTGCATCCTCCTCAACTTAGTAGATATTCACTTAAACCATATATATGGGTCCCCCCTTACTAGGTATGCCCCTAAATGTTGTTCTACTATCCTCGTTTACCCTCGTCTCACTTTTCGACTAAATTCTCCAACACCCTTGACTCCCTTCTCACGGAAGCATTGAAAATGATTCATAAATGTACACCCATGATGACATCGTCACTAGTAATTTAAATATGATTTTTCCATTTACTCGTGGGTATATAAATCACGAACTCTTTAACAAAAAGTAACTCATTTTTGTCAGGTACTTCCCATTTATGATAAGGTCCAAAATTTTGCAATTTCATTCGCATCTTTGTTACAATAGTAGATGGACGATTTCACGGTCAAACCATACCCCAAATTCCACATTTATCTCAATACCAACTTCTTCATATACTAAGTCTAATTTCCATAACTTAAGAGTGCTCTTATGAGTGAAATGTTATCGAAATTTCTTAAATCCTGGGTGTTTCTACAATTCACCCTATACAATTGCCTTTGGATTTTTACTTCCATTGGCCCCTCACTCTTCTTCCTTCACACATTTTATAAATGTTCCTTTTTTTTATAAAATCCTTCCAACTCCGTCACCCTTCACAGATAAATGTTGGGTGAGTCTGGAACGACGCCATCGTCACCAACGACGGTGTTTAAGGAAACTACAGTTCCCAAGTGATTTCTTTATTGTCATCAACTTGAACAATAATTATGGTGAATTTTACCTTGATCAACATTTTAAAAAATACACTAAGTCTCCTATTGAGCTTTTCCCTTTTGTATTTTGTCCAACGGCCTTCGCTGGTCATCTCATTTTGTTCGGCGTGCGAAGCCCGACCGAACTTATATAAGAATTTCACCACTTATGTTTAATAGCAAGAGAACGTAAATCTTCATATGTGAAGGAATATAAAAATCCTAATCATACGGCTCTACATCAAAGGACGCTACGCTAAAATGTAGATAGCCGTACAAATCATAAGGACTCTATAACCTGATGCTCTGATACCACCTGTAACACCCCGCTCAATTAAATACCGGTTGATCAGTCTTATACCCAATTAAATCAGAGTATACAATTGGTTCATTCTTAGCATCGCTCTCAAAAAATATTTTCTTTTTGTTAATCGCTTAATGCTCAATTAAGCGGGTGTTAAAAAAACTTTCAAATTTTAATTTAATACAATCTCATTTTACCATTACAAAAAATTTCATGTAGTCCATTCCACAACAATGCATAATAGATAAGTAACATCACAACTGAATTAAATGTAACTCGAATAAACCCCCTAATTTTAAATATCTCAATACAATAATCCAAATAAACTGAATGTATCAAAATTGACATAAGTAAAACCACTTTCTGAGATAGAATCGAAATAACTAGAATCCTTGGGTAACATGCCCTATATGAACTAACTACTACGGATGTATGAATTAAGAGAATGAAAGCGTCTAAGCAAAGTCTGCAACTCCATAGCATCCGTAGTACATCAAGTATCCAATCCTCTATGTGTAGCGTTCCTGTGACTGGACACCAAATATAGAAGATACAAGGGAGGCGAGAATATGTAAGAAAACGGGTCAGAGCCCGATGGTAAAATATTTTAAAAAATAGCAAGTGATTAACAAGTGCAATCAAGCAATATTATGTACATGTTAGATTCTCGAACTCTCTGTTGAGTTTTTCACCTCTCATCTAGTGTGCACACCTAACGTACCTTCAAACCATACTAGTTACTATTCCCATGCTAACTAGTTATTTACAGTCCAATATCAAAACATAGCCCAATATCGTTCCCACTTATTTCTCTCGCAATATAAGTATTACATATATATAAAATTTCTCTTTAACATGGATAAGCACTTTTTCAATTAAATATAATTAAGTGTTCACCAACTTAATTCATTTCAGATTTCCTTATCATTCATGTCTACTTAATTAGATAATATCACAAGTATATATATACGTTCATTCTATTATCACTACAACAAAACTTACATTTAGCTGCGATTTTCTTACCTACAAAAAAAAATTCGTGGCTAAATATCAACATCTGCTACGAAATTTATTTCGTGGCGAAAAGTATTATATTTAGCAACGAAAATTAAAATTTCGTTGACAATAGGTCCCAAAAAATTGGCGCCCACGTCTTCCCGCGCTTGGGTCTAAATGCGAAATGTTTAGCAACAAAATATTTATTATTGGCAACGAAATATTTTGTAATAGTTAATATATTGTTTTTGCAACGAAATTATTTTCGTGGCCTAATATATATGTTTTTTGACAACCCTTTCTTTAGTGGTAAAAGGTAATCTTTTTTTTAATGTCCCACCAAAACCAAACGACCTGTACCCAGCCCTCCAAAACGTTTGGGAGTACTCTCTCTCGCTCGCTCTCTCTCGCTCCATCTCCATCGCTCGCTCCATCTCCATCGCTCGCTCGGTGAACTGAAACGATCTCCATCTCCATCTCTCTCTCGGTGAAAGGTACTCTCTCTCTCTCGCTCGCTCTCTCTCTCTCGCTCGCTCTCGATGTATACATATCTCTCTGTTTCTCTCGGTGAACAACCCCTTAAATTACATACCTTAGGTTTCATTTTTTTTAGTCCAAAACGTTTGATTTTATTGCATCTCTCTCGGTGTATACATTAAAGCTTTGAGTTCATCTCATGATCTCATCATTTCAGATTGGGAAAAAAGGGTTAGATATGATTTTGGGTCTTTATTAAGGCTTGGAGGGAATGGTTTGGTATATACGGTTCTTTAAAACCTTTCCCCAAATCCCCACATTGGTGTTGTAATTTTTAGGCTAAAATCCAGACAACCCCTTAAATTACATCCCTTAGGTTTCATTTTTTTTTAGGCAAAACGTTTGGGAGTCTTGTTTTTTAATATTTGTAATACCCTTAGTCTTGTTTTTTTTGATTTCTTTTGTAACACACTCACTCTATAATCTTGTTTTGTAACACATTAATATACAATCTATAAGAATTTGAAAGATAGAATAATTTTTTTAAGTGGGTTTTGGGTTATTTTGACACATTTAATCTCGAAACAAATCTTGTTTGACATAATTCTATAGATTTAATCTTGTTAAATCTTGAAATAAATTTTTAGGGATTTAATCTTGAAATAAAATTTCGGGGATTTAATCTTGGTGGTGTGTGCTGATTTTTTCTTGTTCGCGTGTATTGATTTATTCTTATTGTGTTTGCTGATTTTTTGTGATAACCCCTACCTCATTCAGATTTCTATCCTGTTTAATAGTAGGATCTTGATAATATCTTGTTTATGTTAAATTTATTGGTGCATACCTATGTACTTTTATTGTTTTAGATATAGACATGAATTTTGACATTGTTCTCAAAATCCGTATATTCAGAGTTTCTTTTTTCATGCTCCTTTAAATCTACCAACATTGGCGCTCTGCCATGTCTTGCGTTTTACATTAAGAAAGTTTTAATAGGACGGGTAAATAGGTTTAAAAGAAATCGAGTTTGTGGTCCTATTTTGGGTGATAGTTAATTAGATTCCTATTAGATTACTCAGAAAACATAATTTTTATCTCCAGTATATTAATTAGTGAAGAGTTATCTGTTGAATATAAATATATAATACGATTCTTATTTTTTTAAAGTTCTAACTGGTGAAAATTGAGTGTTTGATTAATAGTCATCAGAATGGAATCACTAATTTATTTTTTTCTAGTACTAAACCATTGTTAAGACCTATTTTGTAACAATAATATGTAATTTATTTGTTCCAATGACTTGTACCCTTCAAATTGTGGATTATAATTTTAAGGTATTTACTACGACTTTGTTTAGTATTTTACTAGATCCCACTTGTATTAACTAGTTTTTTTCTACTTAACTTGCTACGCACCGTATATGTAGTGCGCAAGCCCAATAGGTAGTATAAATATGTAGAAATTTTTTAATAAGATTGACGAAAACACCTGTTTAATTGTTAATGTTGTGTGTTGCTTTTTCATTGATAAGGGGACTTAGGTTTATGTAGTGGGAACGTAATTAGAAATGTTGTGTTTTGACTTGAGGGCTTCCCTATATCCTCTAGTTTTACGGATATTGATTAGTGGTTATGAATAAACATATTCTATCTTATGCTCTGGATTCTTAGACAACAAAAATATTATATGAAAGAATAAACTAATATTTTAATGTGTTTGATTTTTCATGTGAACTAGATGGATAAGAGTTGGATGCAAGAAACAAATAGATTTTGTGAAAAGTATGTCTTGGGTGTTAGATCATTCATTCGATTTGCAAAGGATCATATGGGACCCAACAGTTACATTAGGTGCCCATGTTGCAATTGTCTTAACATCGATCTCAGAAATATTGATGAAGTAGAAGATCATCTTTTCTTAAAAGGTATTTGTACCACCTACACACAATGGACATATCACGGGGAATGTTCTAATGATATAGTTCATGATGATGCTAATGATGATAATATTGATGTCGATGATTGGATTGATAATGAAAATGAAGAAGGGGGACGAGATGCAAGAAGTGTTGGAAGACATGCAGAAAGGGTTTTTCTTTGATGCTGGTCCAGCTGAAGCGTTTGAAATTGGTAATAATCCTAGACAAGTTGGTGCCGGGGATAAGATAAATTTTAACAAATTATTGAAAGATGCAGAGCGTGAATTATATCCTGGTTGCAAAAAATTCTCTGCACTGTCTTTCCTCGTGAAGTTGCTCCACTTGAAAGTGATCAATCACTGGAGTAATAAATCACTCAAGATGTTGCTTGAACTATTGAAGGAAGCTTTCCCCGATGGTGAGACGCTTCCAAAATCAGATTATGAGGCAAGGAGCATGTTGCGTGGCTTGGGATTAGGATACGTATCGATTCATGCATGCAAAAATGATTGTTGTTTGTTTTGGAAGGAGCTTGAAAATAAACATGAGTGTCCAATATGTGGAGAGTCTAGATGGAAGGTTAATAATGACGGGGGTAAACGCATTCCTCACAAAATACTTCGTTACTTTCCACTAAAGCCAAGACTCCAAAGACTGTTTATGTCGAGAAAAACGGCTGATGATATGAAGTGGCATAAAGAAAAACGTGTCAAAGATAATGTATTGAGACATCCTGCAGATTCTAGTGCATGGAAGGATTTTGATGCGGAGCACGACTGGTTTTCTCATTGTAAAGATGAAAAGTGGACATCTCCCAAAGCCGAAACGCTCTATGTAAGTCTTATTAATTTTATTTTGAATTTACCCTGTTCTTGCAGAATTACAAACCAACAAACGCTGTTGGCTTGTAATTCCTTTGGTACTCTTATCTTCGGTATAAAAATTAGACATACTGCATTATGCTTTTCGCAGTTAAAATTATTGTCTTTAATTAGCTTAAAAATTGTAGACATGTCGACAGTTTAGCTAAACATGTAATCCTTTTTCTTCTATTTTGTTTACAGAATGAGATGAAACGCCTTGAATCTGAATCAATATCCGAGAATGGTACCATGATGAGCTCAGATGAGATAGCAGATAAAGTTCTTGGCACAAGACCAGGATATATTAACGGGCTTGGGTATGGTCCCAAAAAAAAGGATTCTAGAATTAATCTATTGCGATTGAGGAATGCTGAATTGGAAGAGGCACTTGAGAAGTCTATGAAAGTTCAAGAAGATTTGATGGAACGTTTACAAGCTCGTGAGGTAGAGGAAACAATTCAAAGAGAAGAGTCAGTGGCACAAAAGGCCGATATGGAGAATCAACGTGCAATGCTAGAGGATATTCTCGCTCGACAAGCGAAGTCCGATAAGTTGATTCAGTCATTGATCGCATCACGTTCCTCATCTTCCGAACAATGATAATCTAGACATCATTTGACGTGACAAGAAGCTATTTTTGGGTCACCATGAAGTTTTTACATTTGCAAATGGAATTGAAAACTTTTAAGTCCTTTAACTAGTTTAAGTTATTTTTTTGCATCGTGGATATTTGTCGTTTGTAAGGGGATGAAATGTGGGACTTCTACATCCTTTAACTAGTGTTTAGTTGACTTGACAATGTATGTGTATGTGACTTAATGTGAATTTTATTTATGATAAATTAGTTATTTTGTGAATTTTAATGAATGTGTTATTTTTAGATGGTAATTTGTTTAAATTTGGTGGTATACATTAATTTACCAAATTCAAAATAAAAAATATATATTTGGAAACATTCCTTTAGCAAAATAAATATTTTAGTAGTTAAATATGCAATTGATAAATAAAAGTGTGGCTTAAGATTTGATAGTTTATTATTGAAAAATTAATGATTAAGAATCATTCTTCAACAATTGAATTTCGTAGCCAATAGATCTTGAGGGAAGGTACAATTTTTGTATCTAACAATTGGCAAAGAAATGTAAACATTTAACAACGAGATGTTCAACAATTAGCTACAAAACAAATTGTAAATTTCGTAGCTAAAAGTTTCTAGAAGTAATTTACATATAGAATTGGCAACGAAATTAAGATATTTAGCAACGAAATGTTGAACTTTTACCTACGAAAAAATTTGTAGACTAAATATGATAATTCTCAACGAAAATAATTTCGTGGCCAATGACCTAAACATTTGGCAACGAAAATTAATTTCGTGGCCAAATACATTTACCAACGGGCCTTTGGCCACGAACATGTTACGAAATAATTTTTGTTGCCAAAAACTATCAGCAACGAAATATGAACTTTTGGCTACGAAAAATTTCGCAGTTAAATGTGTAATTTGTTGTAGTGTATATATATGCAACACTGCACCCTGAGACTCAACTGCGGTGCATGCATACTCTGCTATCATGTTCGGGTACATCTTGTCACTGTACAAAGGACCATTGGTTCAGTATCTCACTCTAACCATCATCACAAATCACACATATTAGAGGTGAATACAGTTCCAAGGCTATGGGCTATGCACATACCTATGCACCCATATGATCGACATCACTATTATTATCATAGATAGCCCGTACCTAGGTGCTATATTCTGAAGCACAAGTGAAAAATTCCCCCAAAGGCTCATCAGGATATGACTGTCCTCAACACGCAAACCTCCCGTCGATAGAAAGTAGGCTAAGTATGCCCTACACACAAATCATCATATAGGTATACACTCAGCCTGTATATACATATATATATATATATATATCAACAATAGGGCATAAGCACATTCCATATTACAAGTCTCATACATAGTATACTTATATCTTGAATATCCTACATATCATGGTATTTTAAACCTCAATTATATTATAGGTATTCGCTCTACCTATGTATATATATCAACAAATGGGTATACTCTCATCCCATATACAAATCCCACCCGTAGTATATTTCCCATTACTCCTAACATCTCTTGTTAGCCGAAAGGATTTAATTAATTATTCCAGTAGCTACTTTCAACCCATACTTATTGGTCGACAACCCAGACTCATTATAACAAGCCCATGTTATATTTTAATTCCCAATAATCATTTTTCTCGATAAAGTTACAACCTGCTTAAAAATATAAAATTACAATTTGAGGATTTTCTGCTCCAATTTTGGAAAAACTTAAAACTAAAAAGTTGTGCAGAACGTAATTTTATACAAGAACGCGCGTACACATTACCAATTTCCTCTTAAAATAGTCCTAAAATTATCATACAATGTTCATCATTTTTTGACATATTTCTACCTACGGGTTGTAACATAATTCGTCCTCAAAACCTCTAACAAATGATCCCAAACTCCTTATAATTCATTCCAAATGATATACCCCAGTATGTACATGATTTATAACATCAAATCATATCAAAATGATCATGGAATTTTGATTAATCTTGCTAATCCCATTTTAATTCAGAAAATCTACATTTTATCATTCTTACTCAAGAACACGTATAAACCCCGAATTTCTTCATCAAATAAGTCCAAGTTTCGTGATGTTAATTCTAATATCAACAAGGTATTAATCCTACATGGTTTCCATTTCAAGGATTAGATCAAAATCATCAAAATTCATATTTGATTTATAAAACTTAAAAAAAAATCTTTTTCTATCTACCTGGACAACATACATGCTATATATTGCAAGAGTTAAAATACTTGCCTTTGATTTCGTAGGCCTGGACCTTTAGGGAAGATTATGCTATGGTGTTCTTCTATTTTCCAATCATTCTTCGATGACGGCGGCGGTGGTGCAAAGTGCCTTTGTCCCTTAGTTTTCCTATAACAACGCTTCCTCTCCTAGAAAAATATTTTCCTTACTCAATGGATGTCTCTTAGAGTTTTGATGAATAAACCTTTGCTAACATATCTCGTAACTTATATAAAAATACCCAAATTTCGTAAGTACTATTCATCTCCCAAGTAAAATGACCAAAATACCTCTTTGTGGTGTCTATTCGATTTCAAATTGACCTGAGACCCAAATCAAACCCCTGGGTAGACTTATCTGACTATTTAAACCCCTCTGGACACTTTGGCACACTCAAAATGACCATTCAGATGACATAAAAATAATTTACTTTTGATTCCATTTAATTATAGTCCCGACAAGACTCACACGCGAGTCCCAACTTGTTTACCTTAATTATTGTATTTATAAATCCCGATAATTTTTAGAAAGTCATAATCATATATTACTTTTAATCACTAAGTAATATTTTATATCAATAACATATTACTTTATTATAGTTATATTCAATTCAGATTAATTCCAATTATTTTCACATAAATAATTCCAATTAATCCCCATTGATTTAACCCATTTACTTTTTATCTATCTCATTCTAAAAGAAATTAAAATACGGGGTATTACATTAACTTTACAGTAATGTTTTCCCGGTCGAAATGTAATATTTTTTTTATCAATCTGGTGAACTCCTACTACAAGGTGCGAGGACTACCAACCATTGCTATAGTATCTCATTCCCAAGTCCTGTTTAGTGTGAAATAGTGCCAAGGCCCTATGGACCTTTGTCATCAATGACTAAATCACATTAATTTTAAAGATCTTGAAAGGTGAGTTAAGAAAGACGTAGTTCGTGGCTTACCAATACTTGGAAAATCAACTCCCTCGGTTTGTGTTTTATGCCAGAAAGGGAAACAAATCAAGAGTCCCCTCAGGAATTTCAATACCATTACCACTTCTCGTGTTTTAAAGTTAATACACATGGATATTATGGGGCCCATGCGTACGGAGAGTATTGGTGGTAAGAAGCTTACTCTAGTGATGGCTGATGACTTTTCAAGATATTCTATTTGTAGACACCCCATCGCAGGACCCCCTTAAGAAGCTCCTTAGATCTCTAGTACTTGTTCACCATAAACCCTAGGTCATACTCTGAGTACAAACTTAGAGGACACTAGGTGCTCCTAGGCCTCGTTTGACTCTAGTCAACCCTCCAGTTTGAGCAAAGCTCAATGAATCTTCAAAAGACACTAAATTCCCTTTCCAACGGTCTATCCTATGCACGAAAAAGCCTCAAGATCAGCATGAATGATCCATTTTTCTTTGAAAACTAATTTAGAGGCCACCGGGTGCTCTCGAGTGTGACACCCCGCCCAATTAAATATAGGGTGATCAGTTCTCTACCAATTTCAAACAGGATATTCAGTTGGTTCATTCTCAGCATCACTGTCGAAATTTTTTTTAACATATTAATCACCTATTATAAAATTAAGCTAGGTGTCAAAACATTTCCAATTTAGTAAAACCACATAAATCCATTTATATTTGAATTTCAAAATATAAACCATTCACCACACATCGGAATATAAATAAATACTGAACATGAATCAAGTACGGTAATAAATAAGACTCAGTAAAACTCTCAGTTCAATACTCCAAACCATCAACTAAACTGAATACAATATCTCAGATGAAAGAACTAGAAGTGGGCGACATATGCCCTATACAAGAAGTCTAGATGAAACTGAATGAAAAGGATAGATGCGTCTATTGCATGGACCTACAGCTTCCACAACAGCTGCAGCACGTCAAGCAATCCAAATCTCTAAATCTGATACTCCTGTGGCCGAGCACCTGATATAATACATATATATAGCAAAAGAGAGAAGAGATACAAGAAACGGGTCAGAGCCCGATGTGTAAAAATGTTTTAGCAAGTATTTAAAACTGGTTCTTAAAACAAGTCTTATACGCATGTTAGTTGTCGAACTCTCACATGAGTTTCTCACCTCTCGTCTATTGTGCACGCCTAACGTACATCTAATCTCCCCTAGTTATACCTCCCAGTCTAACTAGTCAGAAATCATATAAATACTAACTATTCTCACTAGTAATATTCTCGTATCGTCCATACAATACGCTATTCAGATAGTTTATCTCACATATTAAATTTCATTATTCACCGTTTAAATGGTTAATCTTTTATTCACTAAGATCATTTTTACTTCTCATTTTTATTTTATCTACTAGTCTCACAAAGTAGAAAGCTACCCAAGTACACTCCTACATATATATAGTCTCATCATCTCTATATATATACACTAATCCTGCACCCTTAGGTTAAGACAACTTGGTGCAATGTAACAATTATTATCATTACCAAGTCTACTAATTTCACACAGTAGCAATATTCACAAGTCCATATATATATATATAGTCACATCATCCCTATACATATATATATATACTAATCCTGCACCCCCGGCTAAGACCCATTGGTGCACATATTCTGGAAATCATGCATCCCCGGGTTAGCACCCATTAATGCATCTATCAATAATAATTCCGCACACCCGGGTTATCACCCATTAGTGCGCCTAACAATAAGATATTGCATCCCCGGGTTAGCACCCATTAATGCACCAATCAATATTAAATCCAGCATCCCCCGGATTATCACCCATTAGTGCGCCTAATAATAATCATCCTTGTACCCTCGGGTTATCACCTATTAGTACACTTCACGATAGAGCACCCCCGAGTTATCACTCATTAGTGACCTTAACTATAAGGTTCTTGCACCCCCGGGTTATCACCCATTAGTGCTCTTAATAATAATACCACACAATAGGCATACACACATCTTATTATAATTTATAGGTATTTTCTCCAACCTACATATATACTCCCCATACGTATTTTAACCTCATTACTACATATAGTATAAATAATTAGATTACAATCTCCCTCGTAATCTCCAAGGTACATTATCTCTATATTGAAATAATTAAAGTATTAATTCCCACATACTTTTCCCAAAATTCCTTCTTATTTGAATTTACTATTCGGTAGTTTCTCTCACTCCAATAAACCAATAAACTCCAAACTGGGCTCTAAGCAAATTCTCAGAAATTCACCCTGTGGTTTGAACCAAAAGACATGTCGTTCGAACCAGAATGCATGTCGTTCGAACCAGAATGAGATGTCGTTTGAACCAGAATGCATGTCGTTCGAACCACTTCGCGCGAGATCCCCATCTCGTTTGAACCACTTCGCGCGACTTCGCGCGAGATTGCACTATTCGTCTTCTTCACCAAACTTCAGCATTTTTCACCATTTTTAAACCTAAAACCCTCTAAGATTCAATTCCCAACAACTCATCATCAACACCCATCAATCCCTAACAGGTTATAGATCATTTCTATCGTCCTAGGATCCTTAATTCGTCATTAATCATCATAATTACACAAAACCCCCAAATTAATTCACATGAACCCTAGTTTCCAAAATTCCAATTCAAGAACCTAATCAACCCAGATTCGTTCATCAATATAAAATCAAATTCTATGATTAATCCTCTACATACATGAAGGAATTCCAGCCACTAATTAAACCAATCCTTAACCATAATTTAAATCTCCAATTTTCACCCAATTAACATATAAATTATGATTAATTTCACCTAGACTAACATGAGTATGATTATTGCTAAAAGAAAGCAAGTAATAAACACTTGCCTCGAATATGATGGTCTGATCCGTTGGTGATGTTGGTATGTGCACGTTCCTCTCTTCTCGATCTACGCATTGGTGGTCACGGTTATGCAAGGTGAGGATGATTTGACTCTTTTCTCTTTGAATTTGGTTCTTCCTCACACCCTCCATGGACGTTCTAAATTCATGTCACTCTTAACCCTAATGGAATTTCCTTAGCTGATATAATTAATCCCAATTTTCGTCCATTAGTTTAGCCCAAAAATCCAAACTACAAAACTACCCCTACGGGGCGCCGGTTAGGCCTAAAATCGCCCCGGGACCCAAACTAAACACCCGGGTATATTATTTTGACTATCTTGACCCTTCCGAACTCAACGGCGCACTCAAAATGACCATACGAGTTAATAAAAATAAATTTTCTTTTTATTCCATTCAATTAGTCCCGACACGACTCACACGTGTGACAGACTTAAATTACCAAACTGCCGTATTTCTCACTTCCGACAATTTATCAAATATCATAATTCCATATTACATATCACACAGTAATATTCAGTAGTTCACAACAATAAGTATTAACCCTTGGCACGCTAGTTAATAATGATATAAATCCGAATTAATAACAAATTAATTTCTCACATTTTAATTTAATTAATCCAACAACAATAATTAATTGGATATTTATTCCCATTATAATAATTAATCACATAATTATTTAAATCGTCAGAAATACGAGGTATTACATCGAGTCCCTTTTTAATCTGGTCAACACTCTTGCTTGAGCGAGGCTCATTGAATGCTCGAAGGGCTCTGAATACCCTTTCCAAGGATCCACCTCACGCACGAATCGGCCTTACAGTTCAGACGAACGATCCGTTTTACTTCAAAGGTTTATCAAATGCTTTTAGGTCCCATTTGAACCGAGTCCTCTCTTTGAAATAAGCGTTGCTCAATGAAATCTCAAAGGATATTGAATACTCTCTTCAACGGTCCTCCACGTGAGCGATTCAGACTTACGATTTGCATATTATGCCCGTTTTCCAAAACAAATCGTTTCGGACTGCCTATATGAACCTACGGAACCTTGCTTATCAACAGGTGTCCTTTTCCTTTCTCGACAAGGCTAGAACCCTGTTGATAGGTAGATTAAGACCTATGTCGATCGGCACCCCCTCTAACCCTATAAATAAGGGCCATGACCTCACCATTAAAAGACATGAGGGATACCCCTCTCAGAAAAATAAAAAACATTCCCCTCGAATTCAGAGCATTTTCCTTTCCCCAAAAG
Organism: Sambucus nigra; assembly: GCA_949130495.1. Taxonomy (NCBI): domain Eukaryota; kingdom Viridiplantae; phylum Streptophyta; class Magnoliopsida; order Dipsacales; family Adoxaceae; genus Sambucus; species Sambucus nigra. The sequence continues at coordinate 192,781,464 of OX422220.1, forward strand.
ACCATTTTCTCACATTTCATTCCATCACTTTCTTACCTCACTTGGTAATCCACCCCACCTCTTCATACCACTTCCTTATAATTTTCAGATCAGCATATTAGCATCTCAAAATTAACAATGAGCACTCATAAGGAAGTCTACTTCTCCGTCCCTTTCTCTAGTTTTTCCATTTTAGTGTTATTTATAATTTTATACTTTTGTTTGACTACATCACATCCATTAATCTCAACTCTTTATTAGTTGTATTGCACATAATCTATTTTCATTAAAAAAAAAAGAAGAAAAAGAGGCTTTATCCATAAATTCCAATAGTGGGATTTCTATTTCACATTCTCAGTCTTACAACACATTTTTATCAACACACACATAAGAGAATTCCCACATTTGGATTTATAGGTTGAACCCCACCCCTATGTTATTTTCAAACAACATGGACTTGGCTGCCCCTCGGGCTACGTAGGCGTCTTAGGCCAATATCGAGATTCGAGTCCTTCATTTTTTATGTTTACATGCTTCTTTTGTATCTTATTACATATATTTTTTGTGAGTTTTATACTCTTACATACTTGTGTCTCATTCGATGTGTACATTCGCTCTTTCATAGTGATTTATGATTCAATGAACACTTACATCATATTTTTTTATCATTATATTCGAGAACATTCCGACGGATGAATTCACTCCATCCCTTATATAACGTGGCTTGGATGATTCCATTATCCCATTGCTTATATCATATACATGCACACACATGTTACAAAGTGTCAAAATGAGAAGATTAATATTAGCCCATGAGAGATCGAAAGGGTAGAATGAGTTCCTAACACCTTCCCATTCCGTAACTTAGTCCCCAGACCTTCAAAATATTTGATTTTGCAAGCATCACTTCAATCTTGATGTTGTTCTCTCGAGGCAGAGACATTATTTTGCTTGTTTTGAGAAAAATAGGCTGAAGACTCTATCTCTTTTAAATATCCCCACATGATGACGGTCGACACCCTGATATTTCCATACGAGGGAATCCAACCTCGGGATTGCCACATGATCGTTGGATTTCTTAGACAAAAGTTTGATGCTATTGAGTTTCTAATATTTAAGTGTCGTGTTGTTCAAAATCAATAGGGTGTCACTATATATCATATTAGTAGTGACAATGGCACTGAATTTAAAGTTACCAGAGTTGAATATTTTTGTGATGAAGTTGGCATCAAACATGAGTTTTTGACCGTTCGTACTCCTCAGTAACATGGAATTGTTGAGAGGAAAAATCTATCAATTCAAGAGATGGTAAGGTCCATTCTTCTTTGAAGGAAAGTTCTAAGATATTTTTGGATAGAGGCCATTAACACCGCATGTCACACTTCACATTCCATATGTGTTGTGAATCTTTAAGAAACCCAACCCAACCTATCATATTTTTTATTTTTTAGGAGTCCTTTCGATATCCTTAGAGATAGAGAACATTTAAGGAAATTTGACCCTATAAGTGATGAAGGAATACTTTTAGTATATTCATCGACCATTAGAGCCTATAGGGTGTATAACCTTAAAAGCTCTAAGGTTATAGAATTAATAAATGTCACGATTAAAGATGATGCACGGACTATATATATTAATCATGATCTTATGTGTGAGAATAATACACCCTCGGTGACGGTCTCATAGTTCCCCACACTACCTCGGTAGACCCATACCTTAAAAAAGAGGATCCACCATCTTGGGTTTGAAAGAGTTATAATCCTATCGACATACTTGGTGGTCTAACAAAAGGTGCCAAGACTCACGCTAAACTATAGAATGAGGTTAACTTCTTTTAATACTCTTCCAGAGTAAAGAACAATAATATGAAGGAACCACTCAAAGATGAGCATTTGATAAGTGCTATGCAGGATGAGTTGCTTTAATTTTGAAAGAACGATGTTTGGAAATTAGTCCCTAACCTAGCGAGACTAACGTGATTGGTACCAAGTGGGTGTAAAAAAACAATATGGATGATAATGGTACCATCATTTGTAATAAGGCTAGGTTGGCCACTCAAGGTTACACACAAGTTGAGGATGTAGACTTTGATGAGACATTCGATCTTGTTCCTAGGCTTGAGTTAATTCTCTTACTACTCTCCATAGCATGTCATCTACGATTTAAGCTTTACCAAATGGATTTCAAGAGTGCCTTTCTCAATGGAATTCTTTCCGAAGAGGTTTACGTGGAATAATGGTACGAAAGATTAACTTCTTATCTCTTAGATCGTGGCTTTAAAAGAGATGGAGTTATATGACGTTATTTGTTAGGAGAGAGGGAGGTTCTATATTGGTTAACTAAGTATATGTGGATGACATAGTCCTTGTATACACGCGTTCCGACCATCCTCACACTTTTGAGGAGGAGATGAAGAGTGGATTTGAGATGAGTATAATTGATGAACTTACTTTTTTCCTAGTTCTCCAAGTTCATCAACTCGAGAATAGGTTATTTATATCTTAATCTAAATATACTAGGGAACAGGTAAATAAGTTTGGTTTGGATTCTGTTAGCACTCTTGCACACCCATGAGTTCCTCGAATAAATCTTAATAAAGACACTTTAGGTAAGGACGTAGGGCAAACACTCTATAGGAGTATGTTAGGTAATATCCTCTACTTGACCTCTAGTCGTCCCGATATAGTGTTGGATTTTGGGGGTACTAAGCATCCCCAAAAGAGTGACTCTTGCTTTAACTTAAATGTATTATCAAATAAATTAGGGTCATTCTTTATTATTGCATTTGGTATTCCTCTGATACCGATGATCGTTTGTTGAATTATTCAGATACCTATTGGGTCAGGGATGTGGATGGTTATAAAAGCACATTGGGTGGATGCTTTTACTTTGGGAGTGCTCTTGTGTCATGGTTGATCAAGAAGAAAAACTCCATTTCTTCATCCATAGTGGAGTTGGAGTACATACTTGCCTGGATTTATTACACACAACTCTTATTGATGAAGCAAATATTGGAGGATTATGGGATTACTCAAGGAACAATGACTATTTCTTGCAATAATATGAGTACAATCCATATTTCTTGTAATCCAATCCAACATTATTGTACGAAGCATATTAGGATTTATGAGCATTTTATTCTTGATCTTGTTGAGCTTCGTATCAAACATCAATTGTTCGAAATTTTCACTAACCTTTAGATGCACTTAGATTTGAGGATCTTAGGAAGTCTTTGGATATTTTTTCCATTGATTGAGTTTAGGTATTATTTCTAGTTTAGGGTTATTTTCATACTGTTATCATTTGTCGCTACAACTAGATTGTATTCTTATGTTTATACTTTGGAAATATACAAAAATATTTTCTTTTCTTTTAAAAATTTTTCTAAATTTTTTTAAAAAGATTATATTTTCATAAAAAAATTCAAAAATTTCAAAAAGATTTTTGTATTTTGTTTTACACCATGTATGGATGCGCAATTAAGATATTCAAATCATAATTTCATTTCATCCATTCATATGACTTAATCATAGTGTCATGATACTTGGCACCATTTTTTTCTATGCCTAATTATGCATGTTTAGCATTGCGGTTTTCATTGTTTATTACTTCCTTCATGCTAGTCTCATTATATCGCATTGATTGCACACATACACGAGATTTTGAACATTGTGCTTGATTGTCATATGTTAAATAGGACGTTCTCATCTCAATCATGCTTAATAATGAACCAAATGTACTAGAAACTAATTGTGCATGCAAAAACCATTGCCTCGATTTTTTTACCAGAAAATTGATTGATATATGTTTAAGTAGTGGAAAGGGGCTACAAAAGAAGCAGTATTCTTTGCATTAAAAGCCACCATTGGCGATAGCCTAAAAGATAATTTCGACACATAAAAATAGAAGTGCCAAGGCCAATTTGTTTCATTGATGCTTCATTCAAAATGATCAGTATGATCCCTTAAAAAATATTGAGAGTTAATGCTTAAAATATGAGATTTTGTAGGGGTTATAAACTGAAGATAGATGGCTTTGCATAATAAAACTCTTCCAAAAACATTAAATGGTTTGTGATCAAGGATGAAAAGTGGCTTCGCGTCAAAATGCCTATCGTGGTTTTCTGTTCACTGCCTCAATACAAAAACCTAAATTATGTCTACACTCAACGGGTGAGTATAGTGGTAAGTCGGGTATCGAAAATCCACAGAGACGAGTTGCTAGAATTTATAGGATTGAATACTCCTAAAATAAAAGTGTAAAAGATAAATATGAACGAAAAGGAAAAGATGCAAAAAGGGAAAGATTAATCTAGGCGTGGGAAAATAAAGCTAGATTAACAAAGCGAGTAAAAACTATAGGTTGCGTCGAATATCCCTCATCCGAGTTAATTAGTATAAAATGATTACATGGGTCTACAAGTTATTACAAATGCGTCTCGTTTCGATAGTTAATTGAATCAAGGGTTGTCACACCCCTAAATTCAGATAAAAGTCTAATACGATTTTGGTGTCAATAAATACCCCAAAATTTACGCACACAAGGTCGTAAACACGGAACATACATGATATATCCCGTCAAATCCCCTAGGTGTAATAACTAGGACAACGCACCCGAAATAGCCCCGCAAACTCCATCACCAAAGCAAAGCAACATGTCAACCCGAAATGAGTTCAATCCGGCACAACCTAGACTAAATTAGCAAGAAAGCATATTAAAAATGCGGTAAAGGAAAGCAGTAAATAAACGCGGTAAATTTACACTAGAAAGCAACTAAATGAAAGCATGTAAATAAAGCATGTAAACATAATTACAAAGCAAGAAAATAAGGAAATACAACTATATTAATGGAGAGGGAAGATGAAAGTACCAATAAACCAAGTGATGAAGAAAATATAGCTCTCAAACCCCCAAAACCCTAACCTAAACTATCTAAAATGAATTATATCTGATATTTACAACAAAATGGGTTTATATAGTAAGTGGAATAAAATTAGAAAAGAAAAGAAAAGGGAAAATATCTGCAGAAAATAGGGGATCGATCGATCGATGGTCAGAAAATGAGCCCACTATTTCAGCTCAAAGGCAAATTTCAGAAGGCTCGATCAATCGGTCCTTTTGATTGATCGATCGATCAAGCAGGGCTGCTTCAAGCTGCATGATGTTTTGGTTTGAATGGATTTCTCTTTCGCTAAAAATCACGTAACTTCTACATACGGACTCAAAATCGCGCATCATTCACGGCCACGCGAAGCTTACGAGGATGGCTACAACTTCCGTGAAGATGATGGGCCAGTGCCCAAAATGTGGAAAGACTAAAATGCCCTTGAACGTGCGATTGCATACGAAACTTGAGCGGAATGCGTCCGAACTTCGTACTTAGTACCTAAATACCTACAAAAGCCCAATTGTACCTCATATAGCATGTTAACAATATAAACCGAGGTTTTCTGGTTAACGGGCTTCAATATAGAGATTAAGGTACCCGAGGGGGCTAAAATGCGTAGTTTCGAAGGATGAAATACGCAATATTTGCGTATTATCACAACCCCTAACTTACACATTGCTAGTCCCTAGGAATGAAATAGGATACAACAAGAATTACAATCAAACCAAAAGCAGGATACAAATAAAAAAAGTATGGTATAAAAGCATATGGCCACTTTCGCGGGCGATTCGATTGCATTTAGCGTATGCAATAAGCCATTAAACCCCTAGGTTACCCTAGTGGACGAGTGTCATCTCGTGAGGTATTTCAGGGATAATACCCACAAACATAACATGGTTTCCTCAAAATATGCCCAAACCAACATGGGACAAGCCCAACAATACGAAAAGGATTTCATACGCATTATTAGCACAATGAACGAATTCAAACAAAATTCCGTAGTTTTTAACATTATAGAATGCACCTCATAGAATTGAAACCTTAAAATTTGGGAGGGGAGCGAGCACATGCAAAGTGTGATTTGGCAAAAACTTAAATAAACCGGATACTAAATAAAGTAAGCATATATTCAATCCTCACGGGCATTACACTCATCAAGTGAATTCACTCGAAACAGGGAGCTAACACATGGGACATGCTGGCATAAGGAGTAAATGTAAATGGAAACTTGGATGCGCACATGTCACAAATGAAGAACGCTATATATAAAATGAAAAATTGTAATCTCAATGATAGGATATCACTCATTAATGGAGGCGAAATTTATTTTCACAGATTATCAAAACTATTTTAACTTTTAAATTAAATGCACCTTAAGATCACATAGGACTTTAATAGGGTTGTAATGTAGGCTAGGCTAGGGTATGAAACGAAGGATGTAAGTATGTACGGATTCAAAGTGTTCGGAATGAAAACTCGGGATAATGGGAAAATGCGGGCAATATCAAAAAATGGAAAACAAGTTCCAAAAAGGCATTAGATATACAATTGGAGAGTAATCAAAGCTTATTAAACTATATACACAACATTTACAACTTTCTATTTCTTTTTCTTTCTGGTTTTTCTCATGTTTTCTTTTGCTTTTTTCTTTCTCTTTTTCTTTTTTACTACACTTTCTTTTCTTTACTTTTCACACTCTCACTTGCCTAAAATGAAACCGCAACACAACAGCATCTTTCAATCCCATGTAACATTCCAAACAAAGGTATGGAAGGTAATATGTATGGTTTATAACTCCAATATGGAGCTGGTTATGGGATGTGGGTTATGAAACGAAGGGCTATATTAAGGCTCAAAGGGTTTGACGAGGGTAAGCATATAAGGTGAGGTCAAGGTCAATATGGGTGATATAACAAAGATGGCCTATGATCATTTCATAAAGTTTACACAATTCTGAAGTAAAAACAATACTTTGAAAATCATGCTCAAGTAATACATTTCAAGATGTAAACTCAATTAATGAACGGTTAATGAAAGAATAGTGAGATTACCAACGAATTCAACATTTTCAATGAGAAAAGAATAGTGTATACACTCACAAATGACGAAAGGTACAAAGCTTACTCGGTGTAAGTATATACAATGCAACAAAAGATTACCGAGTTATAAAAATCTTAAACCAAATCAATAAAACAAGAAAAGTGCATCTGCTCATGGGATCAAAGTTTAATTCATGAAGTTATTCATAATATCAATAATTAGGACTAACTTCTAATAACTTATAAAATCGAGAACATGCATCATTGAGTTGCCAATTGGATCGGGCAATTATCGAAATTTATCATCGGAAATAAAGGAAAAATGGCCATCAAAGGAGAAAAAAGAAAGAAAATCTTTTTGAAAATTTTCAAATTCTTACAAGAAAAGCATATTAAGTAACTAACATGTGAGAAAAAAAATGGACTAAATAAAGAAATGGATAGAATATCACACACCCCCTAACTTAAAACCTGACATTGTCCTCAATGTGAATTAAGAACCAAGTTAGGAAACGAGCGATATTACCCAAAATTGGAGCGATCCCCATATGAACAAGTCCAAAGAATCTACAAAGCAAGTTAGTACCGAGCATAGCAAAAAAAAACAAAAAGTTAACTAATTACACTAGACTAAATTAAAAAGGAACGAAAAAATAAAAAGAAAGAATAAAAAGCTAACTATATACAACCTACTATTTAGGCTTCACACTAACTATACACTAGAAGTCTAAATAGTTGAGGGCCCACCATGAGAAAAATTTGACTTTGGAGGATAACTGGTGTACCCTCACTCTCAAGCACGCCTTTCAAAAAATATGAATTTCGTTTGAACAACGGAAGGCATGTGTAAGGCGAAATAAATGAACCATCGTCAATTAAAAGTTTTGGAGGGACGATGGGGGACTTGGATTAAATGGGCGACAAAAACATGTGGGGACCGAGAAAAGTAGAATATCATCCTAAAGATTTTGAAATTGGAATGGGAGGTGGCGCACATGAAGGCAAAGATGCGTTCATAGAAGGTGACTCGAGAAAGTACTCCTCATCGGTGAAAAGGTTTAACACATTAAAGTTTGAAACAGATTCATTGGGTACTCGTGACAGTATGATAACAGAGAATGAAAATGGGGAGGAAAGAAATTCAAACTCAAGAGATGAATCATCATCGCATGAAGATTGAGTTTCGAAGGAAATGAGATCATTTTCACTGAAATGTTCTTCTTTGAGGGCCAAAGAAGAAATCATTTCATTGCAAATAGATATTACATCATTTTCATCCTCACTTTCAATATATATTACACAATGGGCAAAGTCGATAATGATTTGTTCCAAAGTAGGCACAAATTCCTCATTTGGTTCAAAACATTCCTCGACTTCAAAAGTCTCGAAAGCAAAATCGTCGTCGAATTCAAATAATAAATCCAATTCATGTTCCCACAAACGATTTTCTTCTCGATAACGATTTTCAATTTTCTCATTTTCAAGCATACGCAAGTCCTCGCCAAAAGTCATAGGCCGAGGCGCGAATACTTGAAAATGCGAACTTTGAAAATTACCATCAGACTTAAACTTAAACTCATTATTATAAGAATTTTGAAAACTATTCCAATTCGTTTCAAAAATCATATTAAAAGGAATTAGAGGCCCAAAATCATTATCATCATCCTCAAAATTCCAATAACCCAAGTTTTGACTTTCGTTATACTCGCCCAAAGTCATTTTTGAATTTGTAAATTTTTGGGACTCTAAGTATTGACCGAAAGTCATAGGATTATAGATATTTTGATAATTATATCAATGATTAACGAAATAATTGGAATAAGACATGCTTACCCCAAAAATGGCTCGAAATGGCGAATTCCACAAAGTAGATGCGCGCACGAGAAATTCAAGCGTTTCTTAGCGCTCAAATGTAGAAGTCCTATAAAAATGTTAGGCGAAAAATAAAAATAGAAAGAAAATCCTAGGAAATACTAAATCAAATAAATTCTAAAACAAACAAGTCCCCAGCAACGGAGCCATTTTGATCAGGGGTGAAAAGTGGCGTTGCGTCAAAACACCCATCTTTGTTTTCTGTTCACCGCCTCAATACAAAAACCTAAACTACGACTACACTCAACGGGTGAGTATAGTGGTAAGTCGGGTATCGAAAATCCACAGAGACGAGTTGCTAGAATTTATAGGATTTATAGGATTTAATACTCCTAAAATAAAAGTGTAAAAGATAAATATGAACGAAAAGGAAAAGATGCAAAAAGGGAAAGATTAATCTAGGCGTGGGAAAATAAAGCTAGATTAACAAAGTGAGTAAAAACTATAGGTTGCGTCGAATATCCCTCATCCGAGTTAATTAGTATAAAATGATTACATGGGTCTACAAGTTATTACAAATGCGTCTCGTTTCGACAGTTAATTGAATCAAGGGTTGTCACACCCCTAAATTCACATAAAAGTCTAATACGATTTTGGTGTCAATAAATACCCCAAAATTTACGCACACAAGGTCGTAAACACGGAACATACATGATATATCCTGTCAAATCTCCTAGGTGTAATAACTAGGACAACGCACCCGAAATAGCCCCGTAAACTCCATCACCAAAGCAAAGCAACATGTCAACCCGAAATGAATTCAATCCGGCACAACCTAGACTAAATTAGCTGGAAAGCATATTAAAAACACGGTAAAGGAAAGCAGTAAATTAACGCGATAAATCTACACTAGAAAGCAACTAAATGAAAGCATGTAAATAAAGCATGTAAACCTAATTACAAATCAAGAAAATAAGGAAATACAACTATATTAATGGAGAGGGAAGATGAAAGTACCAATTACAAACCCAAATGGGTGTCAAACCAAGTGAGGAAGAAGAAATAGCTCTCAAACCCCCAAAACCGGAACCTAAACTATCTAAAACGAATTATATTTGATATTTACAACAAAATGGGTTTATATAGTAAGTGAAATAAAATTAGAAAAGAAAAGGAAAAAGAAAAGAAAAGGGAAAATATCTGTAGAAAACAGGGGATCGATCGATCGATGGTTAGAAAATGAGCCCGCTGTCTCAAATCGAAGGCAAATTTCTCAAGGCTCGATCGATTGATCCTTTTGATCGATCGATAGATCAAGAAGGGCGGCTTCAAGTTGCTTGGTATTTTGGTTTAAATGGATTTATCTTCGGCTAAAAATCCCATAACTTCTTCATATGGACTCAGAATCGCGCACCGTTCACGATCACACAAAGCTTGCGAGGAGGTATATAACTTCCATGAATATGATAGGGAAGGTGCCCAATATGTGGAAAGACTAAAATGCCGTTGAACGTGCGATTGCGTACGAAACTTGAGCGGAATGCGCTCGAACTTCATACTTAGTACCTAAATACCTACAAAAGCCCAATTATACCTCATATAGCATGTTAACAATATAAACCTAGGTTGTCTAGTTAACGGGCTTAAATATAGAGATTAAGCCACCCGAGGGGGTTAAAATGCGTAGGTTCAAGGGATGAAATACGCAATATTTACGTATTATCAGTTTGGCATTATTGATTTGAAAAGCATTGAAAGTCATGACATATTGCATGAGTTGACTCAATTTAAATTTGTCTAACACTTTTTTTAGACGAAAGGCTGAATTGAGTTCTATCTTTAAGAGTGTCTCTTTGACTTCGTGCACTATCTCTACTTATGCGTATGTTGACTTTACCATGCATTAATTTCAAAATTATTTATTTCATATCCATAATGGATGTTTTCGTGCTACTCTATGGTGTGATTGTTTGTATATATACGTATATTTTATACTCAAAAATTTCAAAAATAGTTTATTGATTTGTTGAATTTTCATCGCATATGCATAATTGACTATACTTTATGATGTCTTTTCAAATTTGTTTCTTTGTGATGCTAAATTTTTAGGATTACCCTATAACTCCTTGTTTATTGATATACCCATATATACCCTCGGCTAGGCTTAGGGCGTACTCCACTTGGGCGAGGCTAGGATGATCTCTCAACCAATATCAAACGACCCTTCAAGGGGCCGACCCCTCATCATGTCCCAGACGACCCTTCAAGGGGCCGACCCCTCATCATGGCCCAGACAACCCTTAAGCGGCCCACCCCTCATCAGGCCCAGACAACTCTTCAGAGGGCCGGCCCCTCATCAGGCCCAGACGACCTTTCAGGGGGCCGACCCCTCATCAAGCCCAGACGACCCTTTAGAGGGCCGACCCCTCATCGTGGCCCAGGCGACCCTTCGAGGGGCCAAACCCTCATCATGGTCCGGACGACCCTTTGAGGGTACGACAGTACGAGGCCCAAATTAGGCCAGACTCACTACCAGAAGGAACTTTGCCCTCGACCTCATATCACAGGCCTAGGGTGACATCATCACAGCGCGTGGCTTGGGAGATGCGTGGAATAGTGCGCATGAGACTCACATGGCACGTGGAAGACCGTTATAACAATATCACCCCCTCACGTGAGGGAATATTATGTCATCATTAATCACATGTGGCATCTACAGGTGTCAGTGAGGGATTGGCTAGATCATCATTCACATGCACCATGCATGCTTGGGGGGTACACTACACCCCCAAGACCTATATATACTTGTCACCTACAACCCTACAAAGAGATCGATAATTGTAACCCTAGAAAAAACTTTGCTTGTACACACAGTAGAGGGAGAAAGTGAGCTTATGTGCATTGTATCCAAGGCCATTAGTGCCCATACTTAGTAGATCACACACTCACAGTGGATGTAGGCCTAATTGGCTGAACCACTATACATCATTGTATTACTCCTCTTATACTCATCCCCTTCTATATACTTATACATACATATCTCTATGGATGCCATGGTTATTACTGTTTGAGCTCATCATCACTTATTCGGTGGCGCTGAATCCAAGCGTCATCAGTTTGGCGTCGTCTGTGGGAATGAGAAGACATCTTTTCCTTTGTACAGCTTGACCTCACTGGACACTCTGGTGGTGAGACAGATCTCCCCCTGTGTGGAGGTGTTTCACATTTGAAAGAGGCCCATTAAGGTTCTCAAGCTCACCAGTTTTTTCTTCAGCTCAGCTCTTTACAGCTCAAACACATGGCACCGGAGATTCCACCACCACCACTTCCTCCACCGGATAGTGGAATAGGACCCAGTTCCAGTCAGCCACCACCTCAGTCTGACATGGCTGATGTGGCGGCAGCCTTGAAGTCTCTGGCAGAAAGCCAACGGATCATGCAGGAGCAGTTCACAGCTCTAAGACAGAATATACTAAGACCACCAGGGGTCTCACCTGAGATGATTTCTCTGACAGCGTCCCGAGGACAGCATGAGGCCAGGGGACCGCCCCAGGCACCACGCAAAGACTTTCCACCCCCATAGCAGCGGAGGGATGTTGCTGACCCCCAACGTTTACGCCTGGGGAGGTAAGGAAACCCTTGCCTTGAGGACAGGTATGATGATCTGGAGGGAGAGGAGGCCCCCATAGAGCGCTGGGAGCCGTATGAAGTCTCCAATAAAACTGTACGACCTCTCTAGGAGAGTAGAGGGAAGTGTGGGGGGAAAAATCCTGACAATCGCCCGAGGGGCTCTACTTTTGATCCCTTGAGCAGGGGGTCGGACTTCGAGAGGCTGGGCCCAGTAAATGACCTGCGAGAAAAATTGTCCAGATCAAGGAGTGCTGCGAGGTCCAGAAGGGAAGTAGCAGATGGCCGACCCCAAGGGGACCGACCCGTAGGACGGGACGACGACTAGGGGGAAATAAACAACCGACACAGGCCTGCTGCAGAAGAACCCTTCGTCCACCTCAAAGAGGCGGCAGGGGATAATAACGGCCAAGCCGACCCTACAAGGCCCTGGAATGACTCAATCTAGTGACTGGAGGATAAGATCGGTGAAATTATAAAGAGCCGGGACCCTCTTCAGAGAGGATACTCCATAGGCTCACCTTTGTGGTGAAGATAGTCAGCTTCCCAAAGCCATCAAAGTTTAAGCCACATGTGGTCACCCCAAGGTATGAAGGGAGTACAAACCCTGACCATCATATTGAGATGTATCAATCGACGGCAGACATATACTTTATCTCAGATGAGATTAGGTGTTGTGCCTTTTCTGGCACCCTGATGGGGGATGTACATGTCTGGTATATGTCTCTTCCAAAAAACTCCATTAAAAGCTTTAAATAGTTGGCAGACCGGTTTATCCACAACTTTTGCTTTGGGGTTTGGCCACAGAAGAAGACTACACACTTGCTCTATGTTAAGCAGGGGAAGAATGAGAGTCTAAAATACTACATAGCCAGATTCAATAAAGAAAAGTTAGAGGTTGAAGACTATGAGAAGAGCATAGCCATGACCGCCCTTATTGGAGGACTCCAGAAGGGGAAGCTTCTATGGAAGCTTGCTGAAAACCCTCCGAGGATGATGGCTGAATTGCTATCGATAGCAGGAAAGGTGATGAATGCCGAAGAGGTGATGTTCGCGAAATACTAAGATAAAAAAGGAGGCACTAGTGGGGGTAAGTACCCTAAGAAGAACAAAGAGGGGAAGAAGAGGTCTACGGATGACAAGTTCACTGATTACACCCCTCTAACGGTCAGTTGTGAACATAATCTCAATGAGATAAAGAGTGACCGGTCCCTGAAGTGGCTTGAGATGTTTAGGGCAACCCCCAATAAGAGGAACAAAAACCTGTGGTGTGAATTTCACCAAGATCATGGCCACGTGATAGACAAATGCTTTGCTCTGAAAGATGAGATTAAAAAATGTTAAAAGAAGGGAAGCTAAGGAAGTACGTTGATAAGGGTTCCTTTAAGAGGGGACGACCCCAGAAAAAAGAGAGGTGATGCTTGTAGAGAAGGTCCTCCAAAAAGAGGGGACGACCCTTTTGATGATGAGGACGACCCTGACCTCCCTCCAAGAGACGACCATGGCCCTGTCAAGAGACTTAATATGATCTCTCTCAGTGTGGGGATGATCTCTGGGGGACTAGAAGGAGGAGGGTCAGAGGTTACAGACAGGAAGGCCCATGTAACTGAAGCCAAGGCAGTGACAAGAACGGTACACTCAACCTCTCTAGAGGCAAAGTCAGAAAAGAGGAAGAAGGTCAATATGGATACTCTGATAGTGGGATTCTCAATAATGGACTTCAAAGGCCCTCTTAGCCCCGCATGATGACCCTCTCGTCATCACTATTAGGGTGAACAGATGCAAGGTGACGAGGATCCTGGTAGATGGGGGAAGCTCTGTAGATTTGATGTTTTGGACATATTTCAAAGCCTTAGGCCGCAATCGTACTAGACTCATCCCATACCATCACCCATTGATTGGGTTCATTGGAGAAAAGGTTCATCCCCTTGGAGTGTACGAGGCCGATGTCAGGATGGGGGGTGAGTGGCTGAGATGGCTCACCAAGAAGGTCAGCTTCTTTGTGATGGATGAACATGTCTTCTCGGCCTATAATATTATACTGGGGCGAGTAGACCTCAAAGGGTTTGAAGCTATGCCATCTACGATTCATCAGATGATTAAATTTCCAACCCCTTACGGGGTAGGGGAAGTTTAGGGAGACCAGATGACAGCAAGGGAATGTTATTACAACTCCGTCGAAGAGAGAGAGGCACACAAGAAGGCAATAACCACTTACAATATTGATACCCTCGAACCCAGGGACGAGACAAAGCTGAAGAAAAGAGAAACCGCGAAAGAGGTAGAATCCATCATCCTTAATGAGGATGAGCCGAAAAAAATCATCCAAGTCGGCAAGAATCTGAAGCCAAATATTAAGGAAGACCTCATCAAGCTGTTAAGGAAAAGACAGAGAATCTTTGCATGGAGTCATGCAGATATGCTGGGTATCGACCCCGAAATCATGTGCCACAAGCTCAACGTGGTAGAAGGCGCAAAGTCGGTAAAATAGAAGAGGAGAATTTACTCTCGAGAAAAATATAAGGTCATAAGGGACGAGGTCAAGAAGCTAGAAGATGCCAAATTTATCAGAGAGGTCATCTACCCCGAATGGCTATCCAACGCAGTCATTGTCCCAAAAGCCAACGGGAAGTGGAGAATGTGTGTAGACTTCACCGACCTCAACAAGCATTACCCCAAATATAGCTTCCCTCTCCCCCGCATTGATTAAATAGTAGACGCTACTGCAGGCTATGAACTAATGAGTTTCATGGATGCCTACTCTGGTTACAACCAGATCTTTATGAGCCCTGGGGACTCAGAGAAAACTGCTTTTATCACCAATAAAGGGACATAATGTTATAGGGTCATGCCCTTTGGCCTGACGAATGTAGGGGCAACGTATCAGTGCATTGTGAATAAAATGTTTGAAGACCAAATTGGGAAGTCTATGGAGGTCTATGTGGACGACATGCTGACTAAGAGTTTGAAGGCAGAGGATCATGTGGCTGATCTTGAGAGGACTTTTAATACGATGGACAAGTATCGAATGAAGCTCAACCCGGCCAAGTGTCTCTTCGGGGTTAGAGCAGGGGAATTCTTAGGGTTCATCGTGAATAAAAGAGGCATTGAGGCCAATCCTGAGAAAATAAAGCCCCTCCTAGAAATGAAGACCCCCAAGACCATTAAAGAGATTCAGAGGCTCACAGGGCGAGTGGCTACTTTGAATAGGTTCATGTCCAGAGCCACAGACAAGTGTTTACCGTTCTTTAAAATTCTTAGAAAGGCCTTCGAATGGAGTGAAGAGTGTGATGAGGATTTCAAGGAGTTAAAGTGATACCTAGGGTCTCCCTTTCTGTTGTCACGACCAGTACAGGGCGAACAACTATGTGTGTACTTAGTCGTCTCAGAATCAGCCATCAGTGCAGCCATTGTGAAAGAAGAGGACGGAGTACAGAAGCCAGTGTATTTCAACAGTTTGGCACTCCAGGGGGCAGAGCAAAGGTACCCAAGGAGGGAGAAGTTGGCCTATTCCTTGATCCATGCATCGACATTGAGTACGCCCTGAGGTTCAACTTCAAAAGCCTCCAACAACAAATCTGAATATGAGGCCTTGATAGAAGGCCTCTCCTTGGCCAAGTCTCTTAGTGTCGGCCAGATTTTGGTCCATAGTGATTCAAGGCTAGTAGTGCACCAGATACTAGGAGCTTACGAGGTCAAAGATGAGCGGATGGCCAAGTACCTTGAGAAAGTGAGGTCATTAATGAAGAGCTTCAGAGAAGTGAAATTGAAGAGGATACCTAGGCTCGATAATGGTCGAGCTGATGCACTTGCTAGGTTGGCCTCGACAACTAGGACAGATATCAGGGGGACAGTCCTAGTGGAAATCTTGCTTTGACCAACTATTGAAGATGCTAAGGTAACACTTGGCACTTACTTAAATGTTTATAAGGAATCTTCATGGATGGACCCTCTGATCAGATACATTAAAGAGGGGGAGATTCCAGAAGCAAGGCAAGAAAGGAAAAAGTTGAGATACAGAGCTGCGAAATTCGCTGTCATCGGAGACACCTAGTACAAAAAGGGGTTTTTGCTCCCCTTACTTAGGTGTGTGCAGCCATCCGAAGTCCCACACATTTTTCAAGACGTGCACGAGGGGTTATGTTCAAGCCACATTGGAGGCAGATCTTTAGCGAAGAGGGTGGTCACCCAGGGGTACTGGTGGCCGACCTTGGGGAAAGATGCCACGACATATGTAAAAAAGTGTGATAAATGTCAAAGATTTTCCACCATCCCTCACCAGCCCCATCATCCCCTTACCTCCATTACATGCCCATGGCCATTTGTAGTGTGGGGGATCGACCTAGTAGGCCCCTTGCCTAGGGCCATCAATAACTATCGGTTCCTCATCGTGGCAATTGACTATTTTTCAAAATGGGTGGAGGCAGAGCCAATGATCATAATTACCGAGAAGAAAACCTTCCAGTTCATCTAGAAAAATATTATATGCAGATATGGTCTCCCCAACACCCTCATCTCAGATAACGGGACTCAATTTAAGAATAAATCTCTCGAGAAGTACTGTGAAAGGGTGAGTATCAAATAGTTCTTCTCTACCCCAGGTCGACCTCAGGCTAATGGGCAAACTGAGGTCACAAACAGAACAATCCTAGACGGGATCAAGAAGAAGCTTGAGGAGGAAAAAGGAAGATGGGTTGAGGAGTTATATGATGTACTGTGGGCCTACAGGACGATGACAAAGACCTCTATTGGAGAAACTCCGTTCATGCTAGCTTATGGCTCAGAAGCCGCCATCCCCATCGAAATTGGGTTTCCTACTCACAGGGTCCAAATGTATGACCCCCAGAGAAATATGGAAGAGAGGATACTTGACTTAGACCTGGTTGAGGAAAGGAGGGAAGATGCCGAGATAAGGCAAGCTGCCTACCAGTAGAGGACTGCAAGGTTTTACAACTACAGGGTGAAGCAGAGGCCAATCGCAGTAGGGGACTTAGTACTCAAAAAGACTTGACAGAAGCCCAACAAGATCCACCCGAATTGGCATGGCCCATATAGGGTCATCGATGAAGTTGTCCCTAGAACCTATAGACTAGAAAACCTAGAAGGGGAACCCTTTTCCAACCCCTAGAATGCAGATCATTTGAAGAAATATTATCAATAATTTTGTAAAGTCCTATTGGACCACAGTTGTAATGAATGTATTGCTCTAACAGAACACTTGAAATGCTAATGAGAATGTCACATTGATCCCTCATTTTGTGTTTAATTAATCCTAGTGTGATTGGGGTGATACTTGTTAGGACCACCCTCAGCTATAATGAGGGAAAATGGTGGGGACGACCCCTCATTCACCCTCAAGAAAGACGAGGGGGGAGTTGAAAAACCATTAAGTTGGGGAAAAACCACCCTCAGCTATGATGAGGGTCAATGGTGGGGACGACCCCTCATTCACCCTCAAGAAAGACGAGGGGGGACTTGAAAAACTACTAGGTTGGTGAAAAACTACCCTCGGCTATAATGAGGGAAAATGGTGGGGATGACCCCTCATTTACCCTCAAGAAAGATGAGGGGGACTTGAAATTTAAAACACCATTCAGTTGGTGGAAAACCACCCTCGGCTATGATGAGGGTCAATGGTGGGGACGACCCCTCATTCACCCTCAAGAAAGATAAGGAAGGACTTAAAATTTGAAACATCACTCTGTTGATGAAAAACCACCCTCGGCTATAATGAGAAAATGGTGGGGACGACCCCTCATTCACCCTCAAGAAAGACAAGGGGGGACTTGAAAAACCATTAAATTGGTGAAAAACCACCCTCGGCTATAATGAGGGCAAATGGTGGGGACGACCCCTCATTCACCCTCAAGAAAGACGAGGGGGGAGTTGAAAAACCATTAAGTTGGGGAAAAACCACCCTCGGCTATGATGAGGGTCAATGGTGGGGACGACCCCTAATTCACCCTCAAGAACGACGAGTGGGGACTTGAAAAACCATTAGGTTGGTGAAAAACCACCCTCGGCTATAATGAGAGAAAATGGTGGGGACGACCCCTCATTTAACCTCAAGAAAGACGAGGGGGACTTGAAATTTAAAACATCATTCAGTTGGTGGAAAACCACCCTAGGCTATGATGAGGGTCAATGGTGGGGACGACCCCACATTCACCCTCAAGAAAGACGAGGGGGGACTTAAAATTTAAAACATCACTCAGTTGATGAAAAACCACCCTCGACTATAATGAGGGCAAATGGTGGGGACGACCCCTCATTCACCCTCAAGAAAGATGAGGGGGGACTTGAAAAACCATTAAATTGGTGAAAACCACCCTCGGCTATAATGAGGGCAAATGGTGGGGACGACCCCTCATTCACCCTCAAGAAAGACGAGGGGGGACTTGAAAAACCATTAAGTTGGTGAAAAACCACCCTCGGCTATGATGAGGGTCAATGGTGGGGACGACCCCTCATTTACCCTCAAGAAAGACGAGGGGGGACTTGAAAAACCATTAGGTTGATGAAAAACCACCCTCGGCTATAATGAGGGCAAATGGTGGGGACGACCTCTCATTGACCCTCAAGAAAGATGAGGGGGGACTTGAAAAACCATTAAGTTGGTGAAAAACCACCCTCGACTATAATGAGGTAAAATGGTGGGGACGACCACTCATTCACCCTCAAGAAAGACGAGGGGGGACTTGAAAAACCATTAGTTTGGTGAAAAACCACCCTCGTCTATAATGAGGTCAAATGGTAGGGACGACCCCTCATTTACCCTCAAGAAAGACGAGGGGGGGACTTCAAAATTTAAAACATCATTCAGTTGGTGGAAAACCACCATCGACAATAATGAGGGCAAATGGTGGGGACGACCCCTCATTTACCCTCAAAAAAGACGAGGGGGGCTTCAAAATTTAAAACATCATTCAGTTGGTGGGAAACCACCCTCGGCTATGATGATGGGAAATGGTGGGGACAAGCCCTCATTTTCCCTCATGAAAGACGAGGGAGGGGTTAGTGAGATTGATTAATTTAAAAAAATCACAAGGAAAATAATACAAGAGACAAGTATAGAAGATAGAGGAATTATATTACAAAATGTTAATGTTTGTCCGATAAAAGTAGAGTACAAAAATATTGGTTACATGAAGAGGGTATGGGCTACAGACAACCACCCTATTGAGCAACGTCAGAGGGCAATGTTTCAACGTTAATTATGGGGGTTTCTTCTATGACCAAGACAGGCCGATCCTTAGATGTGTCGGTACCCTCGACGTGCACTTGTAACTCAACAAGGGCCAAGGCCTCAGCAATCAGGGGGTCGTCCAACTGAACCACCTCAAGACAGGGTCGGACTGACGATACTTAATCAGCGAACTTAAGGACGACCCACCGACAGGCCGTCCTAATCCCCCTCTCTAATTACTCAAGACCGAAGCCTTGAAACTCGTCTGAGAGTTTGTAGGCCTCCACAGCATCGGCCTCAGCTTTCTTTACTTCCCCCTCAAGCTCATCCTTAAATTCAACCCCCAGGTTGATCAAGGCCTCATCCTTATCCTTAACAAGCAAGTCCTTGGCCTTCAGGTCTCCATCATGCTGCCTCGTCAGCTCGTCCAGGACCCTTGCATGCTCGGTCCTCGTAATCTTCAGCTCGTCCCTTGCACTCTCAAGCTTGGTCTACAGACCAGCCTCGTGCTGAATGGCTCTCTCGACGTCATGAAATTTTTGTTAATTTTTAGCCATCCACTTAGTGGCCAAGGTAAAGGCACAGACAGACTGCATGAGGGAACACATATTAAGAGGGTTAAAGGGAACAATTCATGAAATGCTAGCAAATCAAAAAGAGTAAAAAGAGAGGTACCTGGGCCAAAGTGTGCAAACCATAATCATAAATCTTAGTCGGGGGCATCTTTGACAAGAAGTCATAGTTCGCGACCGAGGGAGCAGAAAACATCGAGGCCTTGGGTGCCCTCAGGCTAGCAATGAGAGAAGACGATTCAGCCTTCAGGAATGCTAAGTTCTGATACCAATAGGCCCCCATACTGGAAGACGAACTAGTCCCCTCATACGCCTCTACCCTTGCCCTCGTCCTAGAATCCAACCGAGGGTCAACAGGGACTTTTAGCTCTTTCCTTTTATGACTATTGGTGGTCGGCTCAACATGCGTCGGCCCCATGGCCTTTGACTTCCTCGGAGCCTGCTGAGGCTCTTTGCCTTTATTTTTGCCGAGAACAGATAGCAAACTTGGCGCAGTCATTTCCCAAAGATGATCAGAGATACCTGCATGATGACCTGAAAAGGAGACGAAATATCAGAAAAATATAGAGGCAAAGGTGAAACACTTGGAAAAAGTCAAAGATTGAGCAAAAAATAATAATAACTCACATAGCTCTGTCAAGGGGCTGGCCCTCAAATCGGCTTCTTTGAGGAACCGAGGGGTCATCAAATCTTCAAACTTTACAAGTCCACCCTATTTCCCTCGTTCTCTCAGATACTTGACTATGTCTTTTTCATCCAAGCTTAGTCTAGGGTCTTACCTAGCCTTCATAGAAGGGTTAGACCATCTCCTTGGGACTCTTGGACCGTCGTCCAAAGGATGAGCCTCGGTAATAAATTCCCAATCCTCGGATATGAAGAAAAATCTCTTCTTCCAGTCGTGGTTAGAGGTTTGTGCCACGTGGAGAAGTTTTTCATTAGACCTCCTCGCCCCCAGATGATAGCACCCAGGCTGTTTGGATGAGGAAGTGATATTATAATAAGCCAGGAACACATCGGCTAAAGGCTCGTCGATGAAGGTATTTTTCCACAAGGAGACATAACCAAGGATGGTACTTCAGGAGTTAGGAGGAAGTTGAGAGTGGGCAATGTCAAGGGCTGACAATATATTTACTATGGCAAGGTGCATAGGGAACCTAACACCGACCTTTAACATCTTCTCATAGACAACAATCTCTCCCTCATAACCCTTGAAGACTTTCTCAGATTCTGTGGGAACCCTCATACTTATACTGGGTCGTATGCCAAAGAGATGCCTCCATACTAAGAGATCACGGTCTTTGACTGACGATACATAAGTGGAAGAAGTTGAACTGTCAACTTGACTATCATCATCATCAGAGGAACCCTCATGGGCGTCCTCCTCACTCTCATCCCCAGATCCCCCATGCTCTGGAGGACCACCTAGAAAGGCTACTTGAAACTCAAAAGGGGATAGCGCTGTTACAGGAATAGCCTCAGAAGGTGCTGTGTCCTCGACCTGTCGGCCTGGGCTGAGAGTGGATGTCTCCCCCCCTCTCATAATGGCCAGAACCTGTCGACGATGATGCTCTTTGATCCATTTCTCCCTTGTACGATTGACTCTCGGCTGGACAACCAGACGACCCGCAGGACTCAGGGGGTACGGTAGTGGCTAATGGAATGGGAAAAATGGGTCATACCCAATTAGGTTCGGCCCCTCGTCTCCTCTCATCCTTTTCCTCTATTCGTCTAATCTCTACGAAGAACTTCTCTCTCAGGGATGGGAATTCCTCAACTAAATTGTAAAGCCTCCTAAGCATCAAGAAGAAGACCCCACACTTGGAAGAATTTGGCCAACCTAATTACAAACAAGTTGGCAGTTGACTAAGTTTGACTTTTGGATTGAAACTAAGGTAAGAAAGGGTTTTAATCAAGAACACTCAAGAACAAGTCACCGGAGAAGAACACCGAAAAGTTATGAAATAGCCAAAGAAAATTCCAGTCCTACAAGCCTAAAGCAGTGAAAGTGTAAAAAGCAATGGAATATAAAGAGGGCACTAGGGCAGAGAGATTACCTGATAAAGAATAAGCGAGACTACCAATGCTTGAAATAATGAAGTTGTAGAAATGGAAATGGAGCTCGTGAGAGGCTAGAGAGAAAGAGTTCAGGCGCGAAGAAGAAGAAGAAGAAGAAGGAGAATAAACTTAAAAAAAAGTGTTTAAATACCTTGCTAATGAGTGGACACACTAACCAAGGCAAAACACGGCCCACGAGGAGGGCATTATTAGGGCACAAAGTCCCAGGCCAGGTGTCCAGTTTCCACACCTTGAAAACTGGAGTGACAGTGGATATCTGCCTAGGTGTCACATTAGCTTGACAGGTGTCACTCACCAAACTGGTCACACTTATCTCAAAAGCAACACTATCCCTCAGCCATCTCAACATCATCTATGGCTAAGGGCTGGGGGTGATTGATATACCCATATATACCCTCGACCAGGCCGAGGGCGTACTCCATTTAGACGAGGCTGGGATGATCTCTCAACCAATATCAGACGACCTTTCAAAGGGACGACCCCTCATCATGGCCCTGACGACCTTTCAAGGGGTCGACCCATCATCATGGCCCAGACGACCCTTAAGGGGATGACCCCTCATTAGGCCAAAATGACCCTTCAGGGGGCCAACCCCTCATTAGGCCCAAACGACCCTTCAGGGGGCCGACCCCTCATCAAGCCCAGATGACCCTTTATTGGGCCGACCCCTCATCATGGCCCAGACGACCCTTCGAGAGGCCAACCCCTCATTATGGTCCGGACGACCCTCCCAGGGTATGACAGTACGAGGCCCAAATTGGGCTAGACTCACTACCAGAAGGAACTTTGCCCTCGGCCTCATATCACAGGCCGAAGGTGACATCATCACAGCGCGTGGCTTGGGAGACGCGTAGAACAGTGTGCGTGAGGCTCACATGGCACGTGGAATACCGTTATAATAATATCACCCTCTCACGTGAGGGAATATTATGTCATCATTAATCACAGGTGGCATCTACAGGTGTCAGCGGGGGATTGGCTAGATCATCATTCACATGCACCATGCATGCTTGGGGGGTACACTACACCCCTCAAGACCTATATATACTTGTCACCTATAACCCTACAAAGAGATCGATAATTGTAACCCTAAAAAAACTCTGGTTGTACACACAGTAGATAGAGAAAGTGAGCTTATGTGCATTGTATCCAAGGCCATTAGTGCCCATACTTAGTGGATCACACACTCAGAGTGGATGTAGGCCTAATTGGCTAAACCACTATACATCATTGTCTTACTCCTCTTATACTCATCCCCTTCTATATACTTATACATACAAATCTCTATGGCTGCCATGGTTATTACTGTTTGAGATCTTCATCACTTATCCTGTGGTGCTGAATCCAAGCATCATCATTTATTATGGACAAAAGGGGGGGCAACATATTGAGGGGGAGTTTTTATTTTTTTAAACTCCATGTGTCACGGTATTTCCTTTGTTTCACGTGTGTAGGTATTTTTCCACATTGATGATATCATGGTTTTCACAATGAAGATTTTTGATATAGATATAGTTACAAGTGTCTTTTCCTTTTTGGGTTTGGTTGATTTTGTGTTTTGTACCGGAATAGCCAAAGGGATGATTTGTGAGAGAAAGATTTTGATTGGGCATAAATATTGTATATTTATTCCCCTAATTTCAGTGTATTTGTGAACCCGAGTGATGTAATATGTATGGAGTTGATGCACATTTATGCTACTAACCTTCGTTGGCGAGTATTTCGTGTTTTGTGCTTCTCTTATTGGTTTTACAGGTTAATTATGCAGCAGTGCAAAAGAGGAAGCGATACAATGAAAGAAAATCTAAGAAGGCAAGTCAAGGGCAATTTGGTAATTTTTCAGCCAAATCCGGAAGGAGAAGTCAATTGGAAAGTTGAAGAGCTCGGAGCAATGAGAACACTGGAAGAAACGACACCCAAATCCGAGCTACGGTTGATGAGTTATGGTCAGTTGAAGTTGAAGAAAAATCCAAGGAAGAAAGAAAAGAAGGGCAGAAAAATTCTAAGTGTAGACCCCCATACCAGCATACATTCGCTAACCCAGGCCGAACCGGTTTGGGGGCGAACCGGTTCGGGGTACATGAGAACCGGTTCGGGGGGTCTGATGCGCGAAATTTTCCCTCCATTCTGATTGGCTACCAAGACCCCTTTTAGGTTAAAAACTCTCCAAGAGAGTAGGGTACGCAGGTAACAACTTAGGAATAACCATTAGGGATAGTTTTAGTTAGTTTTTGGTAGAGAGAAAAGGAGAAGAACATCTAGGAACATAAAGGGGATTAATTGCTTCAAGATTTAATCATTATGGGTTTGTTTTTCAGTTTTAATCCAAGGTTCAGAATTCTTGTCATTGTTCTTGCATGCTTATTTTCCTTACTCGATTCAATCGATTGCATTGCTCATAATACGTATTTACATGCTTCAATCTAGCTTTATCATGAATTCTTTCACATGCAACATTATTATTTCATGCATTAGTCAATTTAACATGTCCGGCTAGGTTTAAAAGGTTGGGATGCATGAACCCAACCTGAGGTGTTAGTGCATGTGTATAACGTTAATCCGATGAATTTAACAATTGATTTTGATCGTATTGTGTAATTGCATAATAATTGTGGATCTTTATATATCGTTTACCTTTGGGTACTCGTGATGATTAAGAGTTCAATTTGAGTGAAATTATCGCGATACCGATTTACTCATCCTCAGATTAGGTATGACGTGGGCTTGAACCTCGTATACATAATGCTTGGGAGTCCTAAATTTCGGGTCTGATTAATCGGATAAATTTATGATTGATGTTATCACTGCACTACACTAGGGTTGGGGGATTGTATTCCTGTCCTGTTTTCTCATCATTTAGTTTAAAAAGTTTTAATTCAATTTTTCATTCATAATTCAGGTAATTTAGTTAGTTGCACGTTTCATCGTAATTTCATAATTGCATTTAGTCTAATCATTCTCAAAAAAACCAAATCTTTTCTTTTCTTTTTAGAGTCAACGTTAGGATTCCTCCGTCTTATCCCGTCGTCACAACTCCGTTGTCCTTTTTCCCTGAGGATCGATACCCGACTTGTCGGATTATTACTTGAGCGACAGGCTTGCACTTGAGCCTAGAGAGCACGCACTTTAGAGACACATTCTGAGTCGCGTCAAGTTTTTGGCGCCGTTGCCGGGGAATTAGGTAGACTTAGGATTAGAGTGAGTCAATCCAAAGCTTTGACCAAAAATTTCAAAAAAATCCAAAAACATAAAAAAATTAAAAAAAAAAAAAAAATTTCACCATCATCTCTTCTAAACTTTAATGCAAAATTCTGAAACTACTCCCACACCCCATAATACTCCAACCAGCATTCACGAAAATCCACTTGTTGAGTATAATCCTGATAGTCCCCACACTCCAAACGCCCCACAGTTTTGGATCCCACCGCCCACACCGTCGCACTCAGTCTCTAGTAACACTCCATTCTCATTCGTAGGACACACCTCCGAGCACACCCAGTGAGAGCGCCGAGTCGTTAAGTGAGAGAGAGATGTCGCAGCATAGTAATGCACCCACTGGTGAGGAGGATCCTCCGTACCGCCCGTTGAGAGAATTCCTATATCCCGAGCGCACTGTCACTCCGGGATGCATTATACTCCCGTATAATGCCGGGCAATTCCGTTTCAAAAATGGAATGATCCAGATGCTACCGCATTACCACGGTATGGATTCTGAAACGCCATACCTCCATATTAGGGAATTTGAGGACGTGTGCGATACTCTTAACGATCAAACCTGCACACAAGAAGTAATTCGCCTCAAACTTTTCCCCTTCTCGCTCAAAGATAAAGCTAAAGCCTGGTTATGGTCTCTACCTCCAAGCTCGATTCCATCCTGGAATGAGCTACAGTCAAAATTTCTCAAGAAATTCTTCCCACCACATCGAACAATCTCTATA
Source organism: Sambucus nigra (assembly GCA_949130495.1). Classification (NCBI taxonomy): domain Eukaryota; kingdom Viridiplantae; phylum Streptophyta; class Magnoliopsida; order Dipsacales; family Adoxaceae; genus Sambucus; species Sambucus nigra. Next base: position 192,807,581 of record OX422220.1, read on the forward strand.
AAGGCTCAAATTCAAGCATTCAGGCAACATGAAAATGAGCCATTCCATCGATGTTATGAACGTTTCAACGAGTTAGTTGCTTCATGCCCCCATCATGGATTTGATCCATCGCAAATCATCTCCTTTATCTATAATGGGTTGAATCTTAACTCCAAACAACTTGTTGAAACTATAAGAAGCGGTCCGTTTGTCGATCTAAATGCCCACGATGCTGATCTTCACATGAGGTATGTCGCTGAGACTACCCAGTCCTGGGATACCTCCGACCCAAACGCTCAAAATCGAAATCGACAAGCGACCACTACTCCATCAGCATCCGGTCTATTCCATGTAGATAAGAATTCTATTACGGATAGACGATTGGAGACTCTTCAGATAGGATTTCGAGACCTATGCGAGATATATGGAAAAAGACCAGCTGGACCAATTCCGAACCCTGTCGTGAAAGTGTGTGCGATTTGTGAGGCGGGACATTCAACTGAGGAATGCTCGACGATACCCGCCTACAAGGTAATGTTGCAGGAGCAAGTTAGTGGTATAGGAGGCTTTAAGGGTAATTTCGGTGCCCCGCACAGGAATTCATACAACCCTTCGTGGAAAAATCATCCCGGTTTTAGCTATGGGCAACAACATGCCGCAATGAACCCTCCTTCGCATGTTGCCCCTCCTCCACCACAACAATTTCAACAAGCTCCACACATGCAAGGACATGTGCAAGCACCACCACCTCATGGAAATTATATCCCGCCACAGCGAAGAACTCTCGAGGATACCATGAATCAATTCATCGCAAGCCAGACCGCAACCAATGCCAAATATGATCGTCTGATTGGTAACATAAATGAGAATCTGTCAAAAATACAATCCTCGTTGAGTGTTCAAGAGAAAGGTAAATTTCCTGCCCAAGGCCAACGACCTCCCCAAGGTCAAACTAGTGTTAGATCCACCTCCACTGAACATCAGGAGCAATGTCAAGCCGTGACCACTCTTCGTAGTGGGAGAGTCGTTGATTTATCACCACCTCCACACGTTACAAAAAAAGACAAGGAGATTTCGCCCGGCATAAAAGAGGCCGAAGATGTCCCCTTGAACGAGTGTGACAAGGAAGACGCTAGTGAGCCAGAGGTGGTAGTGAAATCACCCTCCGCAGCACCATTTCCTCAAAGATTGATTCCCGCTCAAAAGGGGAATCCACGTGATGAAGTGCTAGAAGTACTTAAGCAAGTAAAGCTGAATTTACCCTTTCTTGATGCCATCAAAAAAATTCCAGCTTATGGCAAAGTTATCAAAGATTTGTTGATGGTAAAAAGGAAGATGAAGGCAAAAAAGAATGTCTTTCTAGCCCAGAACGTGAGCTCCATTCTACTAAATGATCTCCCGCCTAAATTCAAAGATCCCGGTGCACCCACTATATCCTGCATCATTGGAGAAAATAGAATTGAGAAAGCCTTACTTGACTTGGGGGCAAGTGTAAACATACTCCCTTACTCCATTTATAGGCAACTTGATTTGGGCGACCTCAAGCCCAAAAAGGTCACTCTCCAATTAGCGAATCGATCAGTGAAGATTCCACGAGGCATAGTCGAGGACGTGATCGTCCAAGTTGACACTTTCTACTTCCCAGTAGATTTTGTCATTTGGGACACGGAGCCCTTCTTCAACTCGAGCAATCATGTTCCCATCATCCTTGGGCGCCCTTTCTTGGCTACGGCTAATGCAATCATCAATACAAGAAATGGGCGAACGCAACTCACTTTTGGGAACATGACCTTGGATACTAACATCTTCCACATAGCCCAAAATGTAGGGGAGGAAGATGATCTTCACGCGGTGAGACTCATCGACGAGGTAGTAGAAGAGTATTTTGAGGAAAATTTCTGTGGCGACGCTTTAGAGTCCTGTTTAGCGACGAGATATGAGTGTGAGGGGACGTATACCGCCTTCGAGAGGGAGGTTGAAGAATTAAGAGAATTGCTCGATGAGAGTACGTCGGACGAGGACGTGAAAGAGGTTAATTGGGTTTCTAGATTCGAGGAATTACCTCCGAGGGATACACACATGGCTCCCTCCAGTGAAAAATTTCCAATCCTCGAATTAAAGAAACTCCCCTCCCATATTAAATATGCATATCTAGGAGAGGATGAGACATTTCCTGTTGTTATCTCCTCTAGCCTAGATGAAGGGCAAGAGGTCAAATTATTGAAAATTTTGAGGAAGCACCAAGGTGCCTTTGGTTGGTGCATCGCTGATTTGAAGGGAATAAGTCCTTTAATTTGCACTCACAAGATCCATCTCGAAGAGGATGTCAAGCCCTCTAGAGAAATGCAAAGAAGACTGAACCCTAACATGAAAGAAGTTGTGAGAACCGAGATCATCAAATTATTGGATGTTGGGATTATCTACCCAATCTCGGATAGCAAATGGGTGAGCCCTATTCAAGTCGTCCCGAAGAAGTCGGGTATGACTGTGATTGATAATGCTAAGGGAGAGCTTGTTCCCCAACGCACCACCACCGGATGGCGCGTTTGCATTGACTACCGGAAACTCAATGCGGGAACTAGGAAAGACCATTTCCCCTTGCCATTAATTGATCAAATGCTTGAGAGAGTTGCGGGCCACCCTTATTATTGCTTCCTTGATGGTTATTCCGGATATAACCAAATTGAGGTAGATGTACTTGATCAAGAGAAGACGACTTTAACTTGCCCTTTTGGTACGTTTGCCTACCAACGTATGCCATTTGGCTTGTGTAATGCACCCGCGACTTTTCAAAGGTGCATGTTGAGCTTATTTAGCGACATGGTCGAAAGAGGACTCGAAGTGTTCATGGACGATTTCAGCGTTTTTGGCATCTCTTTCGATCATTGTTTAGACAAGCTGGAAAAACTACTCACCCGATGCGTGGAAAAGAACTTAGTGTTGAATTGGGAAAAGTGCCATTTCATGGTCACCGAGGGAATAGTTCTTGGCCACATTGTTTCATCCAACGGAATAGAGGTTGATAGGGCTAAGATAGATGTCATAGCTGATCTTCCCCCATCGAAATCACTGAAAGACGTGCGCTCCTTCTTGGGCCACGCGGGGTTTTATCGAAGGTTCATTAAGGACTTTAGCGCCATCGCTAGGCCCTTAAGCAACCTACTCATGAAGGACAACCCGTTTGAGTGGACAGAGGCATGCCAAAGCTCCTTTAATAAGTTAAAGAACATGCTCGTGTCTGCTCCCATCATGCAAGTTCCGAATTGGTCCTTACCATTCAAACTTATGTGTGACGCACGGGATTACGCGATCGGGGCTGTTTTGGGCCAACGCAAGGATAAGCAAGCTCATGTCATCTACTACGCTAGTCGGACTCTTACCGGACCTCAACTCAACTACTCTACCACGGAGAAGGAGTTGCTAGCGGTAGTCTTTGCCCTCGATAAGTTCCGTTCCTATCTCATTGGTTCTCCTATTACTGTTTTCACCGACCACGCGGCTTTAAAGTATCTACTTGCGAAGAAAGACGCCAAGCCGCGCCTCATAAGGTGGATCCTACTCCTACAAGAGTTCAATCTCTCTATCAAAGATAAGAAAGGAGTAGAAAACTTCGTTGCCGACCATTTATCTCGGCTTTCGTCCGACGTACCTAGTGATCCCATACCCATAGACGAGCACTTTTCGGATGAGCAACTGTTTGCTACCTCTTCGTATCCCTGGTTTGCGGACATAGTGAACTATCTTGTCACGGGAGTCGTCCCTCCCGATTGGACACCGCAAGATAAGAAGAGGTTTCTTAATTGGTCACGCATGTTCTTTTACGATGATCCCTTCCTCTTTAAATATTGGGCCGACCAAATCATCCGACGATGTGTACCGGATGAAGAGATCCCGAAAGTCATCCAGTTTTGTCATTCGGAAGCGTGCGGGGGCCACTTCTCGACGAAAAAGATGGCCGCTAAGATTCTGCAAAGTGGCCTCTATTGGCCCACAATCTTTCGGGATGCGAATGACGCTTACAAGTCATGCAACAGGTGTCAACAGATGGGACCCATCACTCGACGAGACATGATTCCTCTTACCCCTATACTCATCATTGAGATATTCGACTGTTGGGGTATTGACTTCATGGGTCCTTTTCCCCCGTCCTTTGGTTTCCTATACATCCTAGTCGCGGTAGACTACGTTTCTAAATGGGTGGAAGCTATAGCTACCAAGACCAATGACAACAAAGTGGTGATAAAGTTCCTGCAGGAACACATACTTTCCCGCTTCGGTGCACCGAAAGCGATAATTAGCGAAAATGGCATGCACTTTTGCAGTAGGCCATTCGAGAGGCTCATGAGAAAGTACGGTGTCGTCCACAAGGTTGGGATGACATATCACCCACAAACGAATGGGCAGGCCGAGCTAGCAAATCGGGAGATCAAGAACATTCTTGAACAGACCGTCAATCCTACCTGAAAAGATTGGTCCCTTAGATTGACCGATGCACTATGGGCCTATCGTACCGCATTTAAGAACCAACTTGGCATGTCCCCTTTCCGTTTTGTGTATGGAAAACCTTGCCATCTTCCCGTGGATCTCGAACACAAAGCGTATTGGGCGATTAAGCAATTGAACTATGCCTTGGACAAGGCCGGTGAAGCCCGCAAGCTTCAATTGAATGAGTTAGAAGAACTACGCAATGATGCGTATGAGAATGCCAAAATTTCAAAAGAGAGGATGAAACTCGCTCATGATAGCATCATTCAACGAAAAGAGTTTCTTCCCGGGCAAAAAGTTCTTCTCTACAACTCTCGGCTTCACCTCTTTTCGGGCAAGTTGCGGTCACGATGGTCTGGCCCGTTCGTCGTGAAGAACGTTTTCCCCCATGGAGCTGTTGAACTAGACGATTTAAAAGGGGAAAACACATTCAAAGTAAATGGACAACGCCTAAAGCCATATCTAGAGGCGTGTGCAGAAGAGGTCGACACAATTTGGTTGTCGGATCCCGTTTACGGGGTCAATTGAGCTGAGAAAGTGAGATCGTCGCACCCCTGATGCGTATGGGGTGAGTTTGTGTGTATAATAGTCGTGTGTGAATAGGTTAGTTAGGAGTCAGGAGCATGAGTTACGAAAGAAATCGGTTAGCACGCACTTCGAGGGAGTTAGTACGCACTACGAGGTTGAATTCGAGGAATTTTTAGGGAGCCCGAGGGTCTAGAAAGTTTTTAGGGGCCTTACGCACAAGTTAGAAGATGAGAGCCCGCCTTGAATCGGAGAGAAGTGCGAATTCTAGCATCTGGTCCAGCCTGGTACCCCGAACCCCATCCAGAACCGATTCGGGGGGCGAACCGGTTCGCGGTACCTCCGAACCGGTTCGGGGTACCTAGCAGATTCCTCCCCCCCAATTCCAAATTCTTTCCCCTTCCCTCCATTCTTCCCCCCCCCCCCCCCCCCCATTCTCCCCATTCATTTTTACTCCCTCCAACCTCTTCCCCCCTTCCCATTTTCATCCTAATTCATTCCCTCCCTTCTTTCCCTCCCACCCATTCCCATTTCCCACCAAAATCCCACCCCTTCACACCTATAAATACCCACCCATCCTTCCTCCATTTCTCACACCAACAATTTCCCTCACTCTCTTCTCCCCCATATCCTTTCCCCTCTCCCACTCTCTTTCCTTCAACATGTCGCGCCCTCGCCGCACCAATCTCCGCCCCAAGAAATATGATGATACCACCGTCCTTGATGACGAGGGTAAGGGGGTCTTTCGAAGCGTCCAAGAACGCCATTGGGCCAAGCAATATTTCTCGGCTACGCACCCCATTCACACCGAAGACTTTGTTGATTGGGGCAACCTTTCGGGCGATGTCACCGCCCTCTTTGATCGCCGCGGGTGGTGCTCTTTCCTCGCCCCAACGAGCACTAACGTGTTTGATGCCGCCATTCGCCAGTTTTATGCGACCTTGGTTCGCAAATCCTCTACGCTTCACGAGGCATACCTTGACGGTATCACCATTCCCTTTTCGGCGGCCATCATAGCACGCAAAATGCGTGCCAAAGGGGTGATCCTCCCCGTGCCCTTCCAATATCCCACCAATGGTACTCCCCACACCAAAGAGGAATGCATTTCACGCATGGCACCCGGGGTGGAATGGGTGCGCGAATCTTTTCCCATTGGTGGCTTGGCCGGTACGGTGCGCTTCACACACCTCATTGCTTGTGGCTCCATCCACCAAACCACCAATGACTCGGTGGTCCGGTTACGTCACGCTAATTTCCTCTACTACTTCTTGGACCCCGAGAGCACCATCAATCTGGCCCAACTTTTCTACGCGGATATCTCAATGCCGCCTACGACGAATGGGGCAAAACTGCACTACCTTACGCCCGTTACATCACGGAACTATTGATGGAAGCTGGAGTAGATGACCCGGGGCAACAAATTCGACTTCCCCGCCCCATCGGCGGCACGTCCACCACTCGGAGAGAATGCCAAATGCGCGTAGCTCACCCCGACCGTCCCATACTCGACGAGGATGTGGATGATAAAGCTCATGATGCCCCGATGATGGACGTCGACGAGGACAAGTTTGAGGATGACGAGGAGGATTCCGATTTCGAGCCCCCGGGGGAAAACTTCGAGAGTCGCCTTTCGGCGGTTGAGTCCCGCCTCGACGGGCTCATCAACCAATATAATCAAGATCAAGCGGCTTACTGAAGGGACACCCGGATGATGTACCAACTCCAAGTCCACCTTCACCAGCTCAACTTCGGCGGACCTCCACCCCCCTTCTTCTATGACCCGTATGATCCAAATGCACCCGGTCCCTCACACCCACCTCCACCATGACCTATGATTGTTTTTATATTTTGGTGTGGATGTTAGTTGTTGTAGGGATTTAACATTGCTTACAGTTGCTTTCCCATTTCTTATGTAACACAGGCTCGTCATGGTTATTATACTATCTTGCATTTTTTCATATTTGTTTGTTTTATTTTTCCGCACATATTATTCGCTTTGAGTTAGATTTTAGTCCTTTTTGCTTGAGGACAATGCAAAAGTCTAAGTTAGGGGGGGTCACAAGTGCGTATTTCTAAAACTTCACAAATTTTCAAAATGCCCAAAAATTTCCAAAAAAATCATAAAATTTTGAAAAATCCAAAAATATTTTTGTTCAAAATAAATAAAAATTGGAATTCAAATTTTTCAAAAATATCATTAAAAGTCGAATTGGAGTCTCAAATTGTAAACATCCAACATACACAAAGCCGAATTGACCAAAGATGGAAATTGAGCGAAAATTGACGACTTAACGAACGAATGTGGAGATTAACAAACCCGGTGAGATTCGATCCTATCACGTTTTGCGAGTTCTTAAATCAATCCGAGTTAATGGTTAACTCAAAGTTCTTTTCAGCGCCTAATAAGTTGTCAAGGATCTCAATCCTTTCATTTTGATCGGTTCTGAAAAATGTGTGCAATATTGCCTTGAAAAACGTGCCAAACTAGTCTCTAAACTTAAATTTACCTCAAAACGCATATGGTAACGCAATTGGCATTTTGGACAATGAAGTAGGCCCTTGTTTGTCACCCAAAATTTTGGCTAGAAAAAGTAGCAACAAAATCACCCTTTGCAACCCAAATTGAGCCGAATAATTTTCCCTTTCATTTGACAACCCGAAAAACCCAAAATAGCCGGAAGTGTGAAAAAATGAAAAATTCAGATTTTAAGTCCAAAAAGTGCATATAAAGGGGCAAGAAACAAAATAGTATGCTCAACAAAAACAACAAGAAAAGAAATGAAAAAAAATAGAAAAAATAGAAAAAGAAGGAAAAAAATGAGCAACAGCCCGGCAAAAGCACAATTGGACATCATTAATGACTTTTCCAATTCCAACCTTCCATACCTCCTTCACATTAACCAATGCAACCTACAACCCGAAAAAGTCCTAACCGAGTCCAAATTGCAAAAATTGATTACCGCGTGGAGAGTTAAGACACCAAAAGATAATATAAGAGGTTAAGTGCACAAAATAGAGGCAATGTTCCCGTTTTTAAAATCTTAATCCGTTGATGAGATCCTTTCACCGTAAAGTTTCCATCTTTCTAATTGCAGGCGTGAATTTTCTTCCATTACATTTACTATTTATATCACGCATGCCGAGAGAATATCCATAATCCGAGAGATTCGTTTGTGAAAGCGTTCCGTGAGAAATTGAAATCAAAATGAATTTTCGAATAAGTAACGTAATGATCAATCAGTGGAATTTGGCGGTTATATTTTCGGCTTCGCACACACGCACTATTATTTGAGACTTGTACATATGACTTGATGATGATTATTTTCTGGAAAAGTTTGAATTGCTCAATTTTTGCATGTTTTGAAGTTTCTTTGTGTCAATAATGAATTTTGTGGGTATATTCACTGCAAATCCTCACGAGACACAACTCGTCCTACTAGGGTGACCTAGGGGTTTAAAGGCTTATAGCATGCGCTAAATGCAATCGCTTGCCCGCGAAAGAGGTATTCTATCCCAATAAAGTTTTTGAAGGGTCCTTAACTCATACTCTCATACTTTTACATTGCTCGGGATGCGCAAAGTTCTATGTTAGGGGGGTTTGAATGGGCATAAATATTGTATATTTATTCCCCAAATATCAGTGTATTTGTGAACCCGAGTGATGTAACATGTATAGAGTTGATGTACATTTATGCTACTAACCTTCGTTGGCGAGTATTTCGTGTTTCGTGCTTCTCTTATTGGTTTTACAGGTTAATTATGCAAGCAGTGCAAAAGAGGAAGCGATACAAGGAAAGAAAAGCTAAGAAGGAAAGTCAAGGGCAATTTGGTAATTTTGCAGCCAGATCTGGAAGGAGAAGTCAACTGGAAAGTTGAAGAGCTCGGAGCAACGAGAACACTGGAAGAAACGACACCCAAATCTGAGCTACGGTTGATGAGTTATGGTCAGTTGAAATTGAAGAAAAATCCAAGTAAGAAAGAAAAGAAGGGCAGAAAAATTCTAAGTGTAGACCCCCATACCAGCATACATTCGCGAACCCAGGCCGAACCGGTTTGGGGGGCAAACCGGTTTGGGGTACATGCAAACCGGTTCGGGGGGTCTGATGCGCGAAATTTGCCCTCCATTCTGATTGGCTACCAAGACTCCTTTTAGGTTAAAAACTCTCCAAGAGAGTAGGGTACGCAGGTAACAACTTAGGAATAACCATTAGGGATAGTTTTAGTTAGTTTTTGGTAGAGAGAAAATGAGAAGAACATCTAGGAACATAAAGGGGATTAATTGCTTCAAGATTTAATCATTATGGGTTTGTTTTTCAGTTTTAATCCAAGGTTCAGAATTCTTGTCATTGTTCTTGCATGCTTATTTTCCTTACTCGATTCAATCGATTACATTGTTCATAATACGTATTTACATGCTTCAATCTAGCTTTATCATGAATTCTTTCACATCCAACATTATTATTTCATGCATTTGTCAATTTAACATGTCCGGCTAGGTTTAAAAGGTTGGGATGCATGAACCCAACCTGAGGTGTTAGTGCATGTGTATAACGTTAATCCGATGAATTTAACGATTGATTTTGATCGTATTGTGTAATTGCATAATAATTGTGGATCTGTATATCTCGTTTACCTTTGGGTACTCGTTATGATTAAGAGTTCAATTTGAGTGAAATTATCGCGATACCGATTTACTCATCCTCAGATTAGGTATGACGCGGGCTTGAACCTCGTATACATAATGCTTGGGAGTCCTAAATTTCGGGTCTGATTAATCGGATAAATTTATGATTGACGTTATCACTGCACAACACTAGGGTTGGGGGATTGTATTCTCGTCCTGTTTTCTCATCATTTAGTTTAAAAAGTTTCAATTCAATTTTTCACTCATAATTCAGGTAATTTAGTTAGTTGCACGTTTCATCATAATTTCATAATTGCATTTAGTCTAATCATTCTCAAAAAAACCAAATCTTTTCCTTTCTTTTTAGAGTCAACGTTAGGATTCCTCCGTCTTATCCCGTCGTCACAACTCCGTTGTCCTTTTTCCCTGAGGATCGATACCCGACTTGTCGGATTATTACTTGAGCGACAGGCTTGCACTTGAGCCTAGAGAGCACGCACTTTAGAGACACATTCTGAGTCGCGTCAGATTTATAATTGCTCAATATGTTTTTAAGCCCGGCATATTTTATCACACCTCTACATCATTATTTAAATTCTTAATAGCTTTAGTTGAAAACAAGTTGGTGATTGATTTCAACAATCAAAGATCGAATATTTGAGATAATTACAATAATAATCGAAGAAGGTATATGAGGTTCGTATTTACTTATATTCATGGGTTATTTTTAAACTTTTTTGAATCCAAAATATTTTTCCAAAATATTTTTAATTTTAAAAATTCACAAAGCAGTTAGAATAACGGTTGGTTGTCGTTTAAACGAGTGAATGTACCTCATTAGAACAGCTTCAAAGAACTTTGAACGACACATATTTTGACACCTTTTTTCCCGTCCTATTTTGTCATTAGAAGTCATTCGAATGGGATCTGGTGCTTCATTCAAATGAGTTGTACCTCGTTCTAACGAGCTGGTAAAAATTTGTTTCTAGTTGAGTTCAAATGCAATCTTTTCAAATCTCTCTTGGAAAATTTTCTCTGTATTTAAAGAGATACGATTTTGCACTTCTTTGCAAGCCTTTTACACATCCTTTTGTGATATAACACTTTTAGTTTTGAAATTTAAACCCCTTATATATTTTGTGATCACTTTATCAAACCTTGAAGAATACATCTCTTATTCATATCCTTGTGGAGTTCGTTCTTCACTGCTGAGGATAGGAAAGGAGTTTCCTGAGGCTGATCGGTGGACACCAAGGTGAGTGAAGCTTGATGTGGAGCACTTCTAGATCTTCAATGCTTTATTTTATGAGAAAGGAAGGTGACATAACTGCGAGAATTCGTGGAGTGTGAGTTTGATAGTTTGTTTGTGTCATTCTATAAAACCTTAGTCGTAACAGTGCTAAAAAAGGATTTTTCCCAAAAGTTTTTTTTTCCGTCAAATCACTTGTTGTGGTTTGTTTAATTAGATTTAGATTAATTATCTTCATATTTAGTTTCACCTAATTAATATAGATTTGGGATTAGATTGAATTTGGATTTTTTGTGACGTAATCTACAATTTTGTACATTTGACCATTTAACCAGACCACTTTACAATGAATTTTCAACTTTTTTACTCAATATAGTTTTGACCAATCATTTTTAAAATATAATTTGTTATTGAGTATGTCCTTATCTAAATCTTAGAAACACAATTATGAGTTTTTAGAGAAACTAAACCTTTTACTATATTTTTTCAAACATATGATATCCTCATGCATCCTAGTTGTATTCGTTGGCTACTTAGTGGTTTCATTGCATAGTAACAAAAATGATACAACACATTAAACATATATTTTTTTATGTAAGACTTGAAGACATTGGATGAACTAAATATGGGTCACAGTTGTCTAGCATTCTCTAGCTGTTGGTGCTATCTTTAGAGGATATGGTAGGAAAGAGTTAATAGTTGGCAATGCATTATTTAATTGTACATAATTGTCTTCTATTTGTATTACTCTACCATAGTACATTTGACATTCATTTCGGAGCAACGTTTTCCCCATTAATGGGATTTTCCTCGTACATCCAATGTTGTGTGAATTTTTTTTTATCTTTTAGTATGTTAAAATCTTATGTCTTTATTTGAAGATAAAAATTATTATACTCTAATATTGATAGAACATTTCTGTCACATATTTTGAAGTACAATTATTCCTCAACTGAAAATTTAATTTTATGTTCTTTAACTTAAATACATTCATAATTACCCCTTTTGAGTTTGGTACCTTTTATTAATTGACTTTGAGTTTGGTACCTTTTCTATTAATGTGTCGTTAAATTTTGTAAAAAAATAAAATATATTTGATATAAAATATATTAAATTTTAGTGAAAATAAAATTAAAATACTTAAAAATTGGAAAACAAAAACAAACGATAAAATCATACCTACCTCTCAACCCTGCTTAGAACCCTAACCAACCCCCACCATCCCCACCCCACCCCACCTCTGCCTCCCCCTTCCCCTACATCATCCCCAAACCAACTAACAGAAACATTTCACCTCTCTCTCCCTCTGTGTGTATGTGTGTGTGTGGGGGGGGGGGGGGGGGTGTATCGACGCGAGATATAGGAGGTAGGGAGAAGAGGACGATATGGGTTGAGGGAGGAAGTCGGGATTATTGAGAGGAAAAGGGCAGCGGGGAGGGGGTGAGGGGTAGCTAGTTTTTTGGGGTGTTTTTTGGGGCAGAGAGAGAGAGAGAGACGGGCATGGGTGTGGGGTTTAATTTATTATTCATTCTCTTTTTCTTTGTTTAAATCTTATTCTTTTTCCATTATTTTTATATTATTTTTGGTGTTTCTTAATTTCTTAAATCTTTTTTAATTAACACATCATGTGAAACGCTCATGACCATTTTCATCTACGGTTTACTATCAGAAAACGTACCAAACTCAACATAAATTAGTAAAAGGTGCTAAACTGAAAATGTTATAATTATGAACATATTAAAGTAAAAAAACACAATTTTAATTGGGTAGCTTATGTCTAGAGATCGAGCACTCATCTTGTATGGGGGTGGGTCTAGTTGTCTTAGGTTTAATACCCAAAGATAAATCCTCTTTTGCGAGATGGATGATGGTTCATCTCTCCGAACTCCACCTTTTGATGGTAGCATTAAATTCTATTAGAAAATACACATGGTATCACATATGATATCAAATAATGATCAACTGTGGAGTTTTGTTTTGATGAGTTTGAATCTGCTGTTTACTATAACTGATGGTGTTCAAGTACCCAAAATTCGATCTAATTAAAATCAGAATGACATCAAAGAGAGTGGATGGAATGCAAAGGATTTAAGTGCACTCTTTAATTTCATAATGGTTAGCGAGTTTCTCCGCATTTCAACGTGCTCTATGTCAAAGGAGGCATGAGAAGTTTTGCAAAGGACCTATGAACGCACCTACATCATAAAGAATGAGAACATTCAATGTGTAAACACCCGTTTCAAACTTTTTACCATTATGGATAATGAAACTTTGTAAGAATTCTATGATCAACTTAATTAATATGTTAATTCAACGTTTATTTTAAGAAAGCTCATCAAAGAGAAGATAATCATTGATGAAATTATTAGATTCTTTCCCTCTAAATTTTGGTGGCAAGATTTATTCCATCAGAGAATTTCAAGCCAGAATTCAAAATCCCATGAAAGTAAATGAACTAGTAGGATCACTTAAAACCTATGATACAGATTTGAATTATCCTCCTGGAGAACCTACAAAAAAGAAGAGCATATATTTTAAAGCAAAATATCACAAGGTTCCTGCATCAAGTTACCTTAGTGAAGAATATTAGGCCTTATTCCTGAGGAAATTTTATCGGACGTGGAAAAAGAGTTTTCAAACCAAAGAGAATAAAAAATTGTATCCACCTAGGTTTGAGTTTGAATAAGGAAGTGGGGAGAAGAAACAAGATTCCCCAAATGTCGTCACATGTTATAAAGATTTTTTTTAAATGATTTCCTACCAAATTGATTCAATGAAGTGGTAAAATGTATATCAAACCACTTTTTGTGATGATGACTTCAAGTCAGATCAAGAAACTCCCAATAATAACTATATGGATTTTATGGCCCAGCGGACTTCTTAGGATTAAATGATTTGGAGGAATATGATTTTCCTCCCTTGTGTGTCGATTTATGACAAATACCTTGTCAGATGATGGTAAAGTTACAGATTATGACATAATCAATGAATATGCTCTTTTTTGTGGACTTTATAGAACTCAAGAAGAAGAACAAAAAACTCCCCACCATGCTAGCCAACATTGAAGAACAAAAGGCTATGGTGAGTGAGATTTATGAGAATGAACTAGTTTCTCATAATGTGTTTTTCGATGGACTACTGAGCATAAAAAGGTGTTTGTAATGTCTTCCTTCTTATTAAGTTTGAGTACTTAAGGAACTCCTTGAAAGAGAGTGAAAACCACTAGATTGCCTTAATGAAAAAAATATATATGATAGAGATAGAGTTGTTATTTGCATCCACGTTGAATTTGGATTTATAGGTTTTATTTGGGCAAAATTGTTTTGGGGGTAATCATCAAAAGACATCAGTAGAATTATCTTTTCAAGCTAGATTCCTTCGTCTCCTTGTAGTAAAATATAGTGTCCATGTTTTATATCACAACAGATTTTCCACCGTCCTTAGAAAGTTCTTCTTCAAATGACACATCTTTAAAGAAAAAAAGGAAGATGAACTTCATTTGTTCCTAATGTGATAAGGATAGACATCTGATAGAGTCTTATTTCAAGTGGAAGTAACATAATTTTAGAAACCTGATTTCTTTAACAGAATCTAAACTTTAAAATTACCTGCGATGACAATAAATCTCAACACAAATTATAAGCAAACACGATCACCAAAAAAAGTAAAGAACACAAAATAACTGGAATCACACACGACACAAGATTTACGTGGTTTGGCAAATTGCTTACGTCCACAGTGGTGCTATCTGATTATATTTCTCTTTTCTCCAGTGTAGTGTTTACAATTGCATGCCCTTTGCCCTGGACTGGGGGGTTTAATATATACAAGTAATTCTCGAAGAGTGGGGGTGTTGGGCACCTCCACGTTGGTCCATAATCCATAGAATATCTCTTGAGAGATTTTAAGGTTTGAATGGGTCATCACTGAATTAGTTATTTTTGAGACCTTAGAGTTTGTTCCGGACTTTACCTATCTTTGTTAAGTCATCGCCGGGCTACTTATCTGGGCCAAGACAATTAAATGAGGTACCCACAATTGCCCCTAAAACTTTTGGGTCACAATTTGGGCTCAATAATTTTAAATAATAGCCCTGATGGCATTTTTGTGAATTGCATAATGTTTTAGGGATCGAAACGTCTTTCTTTAGTAGATTTAGGTGACATGTTTACTTCATTCTCCATGCGTCATGATTGATACGGTTTAAACTAGTTTTGAAGATGCCATTTCTGGTGTCGTTGCAAAAACTCTCGAATTCTCAAGATATCCTCTGCTTCTTATTGCATTTTCTTATCTCCAGGTCTCTGCTTTCATCTTTGAGCTCTTACTTATCTTCCCATCTTCTTTGCTTGTGTCTTTGCATCATCTCCAGTTGATTCTCACTTTGTAAGTTCTCTAAACTTCTTCTCCTTTTTTTTGTTGGAATTTCTTCATTATCGCTGCTAAGGGTTTTTCTTTTCTGATGGCAAAAATAAGCAATAGGTTGATAGGTGAGTTTAGGAACTTTTACAACATTCTAAACTGGGTGGACATTGAATGTGCCCCTGTTCCTTGTAATGTTAGAGACATTGAGGATGGGCATTGGATTCATGTTCTTCTGTTATCCCAGGGGGTCTGACTTTTTTCCCAAACCGTTTATTTTTGCATTTCTTTAGTTATTTCTATATAGTTCCTGTACAGTGCTATCAAAATGTTTGGAAGATTGTCAATGGTGTACATAGAATTAATCAGCTCTATGGCACCAATCTAGGTCTTGCTAAAATTTGTTATTGCTATTCCTTTTCTCGAACAAGCTCTGGTCTCCTCTATTTGAAAGTTGGGTGTCCTGACAGGGTATTAGTAATCAATCTGCCTAATTCCCACAAGGACTATTTGCAAGAGGGATTTATTCCCATAACTGGCAGTTCCCTCCCCAAATTGAAGGGGCGAGTTACAGGGGACCTATGATTCCCTTTTATGGGTAGGAGTACGTAGGTAGGCATAACTCTTGTTCTGCTCATTAATTTTCTGTTAGTGTACTATCTTTCTTATATTTTCCTTTTTTCCTCTTTTAGGGAGGACAAAGAACTCAGAACTTGCACTTCGTGACATTCGAGATGCTGAGCTTGTCAAGGATTGGAAGATCATGGAGTATTTGGCTGACGGTGAGCATTCTCGATTAGCTGCATTCCTTTTGGAGTACAAGAACATCAGGTCCATTTTCATCGCCCGACCCGTGGATAGTATTCCTTAACTAGATATCATAAAGAGGTTGCTGCTGAACCTATTCAGTTAGACGAGGAGGAAAGCAGTTCCGGTGAAGAGAGTGAGGGAGATGACAGAGGTGGAGGTGAGGTTAGTTATAGCAAGGAGATTTCAAGCGATGATGAATCTTCTAGTTCGAAGGAGGGTTCAGAGGTTTCGGGGGCCTCAGAGGATTCGGATAGCTCCAGCGAGGAAACTATGGCTCCTCCTAAGAAAAATATGATCCAGGATGATAAGGAAGACAATGTGGCGCTTGCTCGTAGGTTGAAGAAACAAAAGTATGGGAGTGGGGATATTACCACTTGCTCCCAAACTATGGTTCATGAGAAAAAAAGGAATAGGAAAGATGAGGCATTGGTGAGGAAGAGGGAAGAGCAGATGAAAAAAGAGGAAGAGAGAACGAATAAGGAGAGAGAAGAAGAAAGGAGGAGAGAAGAAGTGAGGACCAATGTGGGGCAGTCTCTAGTGCATGTGTCTGCCTTAGTAGAGGGGGCTTCTATTCCTCTTTTCCCTCAGTTGGATCCTGCGATGCTCGAGAGAGCAGTCTTACCAGCTAATCGCCAGAGGTCGTCAAGCATAGGGATAAACCAGTTAGCCCTGAAGGCAAGTCAGGGCCTAGCCTTGGTAAGTCTTTTCTTATTTCTCTATTTTTGTAGTTCTTCTTTTAATGTCTCTTTCGTTAATGTTCCTTTTCTTTTTGTAGATTGTATCTGACTTCACTGTCCTTTATCGCAGCCGCGATAAGATGGAGAGGAAGAATGCTGAGTTAGAGGCGAGTTTGAAGGCTGCCAGTGATGCTCAGAAGTCTTCCGACCTTGCCTTGGACAAATCTAATAAGGAAAAAGAGGCGATGTCCAAGGAGCTCGAGGAGCTGAGGAAGTCTTAATACTTGGTCTATACGAGCAAATTGGGGGTGGTTGAGGAGAATAAGGTTCTTGATGGGAAGGTGAAGAAAGTGGAATCTGAGGCTACCACTCTCAAGGAGAGCTCATACAATGCTGGATGGATCGCAGCATACAAGGATGTTGAGGCTCAGATTGGCTATATTAGCCGTCTCAACTTCAAGAAAGCTTGGGAAAAGGCCTTGCTTGATGTCGAGGTGGATATTGATTCCCCCCTCTTTGACGAGCATCACCCTGGTCCCAAGCCTGTTGTGGATGAGGTGCCTCATCCTCCTGCTAATGAAGGTGTCCCAACTGTCCTGACAACTACTGTTGATGCTCCCCTTGATCAGGGGATGGTGACTAATCCATCTGAGGGAGGAATATCTGGGGCTACCATGGATAAGGGAAGCAACCAACATCCTCAGAGCAGACTGAGGTCGCCAGCTAGTCTTTTTAGGGACTTATGTATTTTTATCTTCCTGTTGTTCTTTCTTTCTTTTACTGATGTACTTGAACTTCCTTTTAATGAAATGAAATTATGTTCCCTTCCGCGTACTGATTTATTTATTCTCCAGCGCTTATATGGTTTGTATCTAATCGATGTAGAGGAATATATTCCCGCTACCGCTCAACTAGGAAAATTCTTAGTCCTGATGCAAGCAAATGGGTTCGTCGTGCTTTTATAAGAATTTGTAAGTCTCTTAGGTCGAGGAATCAAGACTATAAGGACCAGTTAGAGCTCATTGCTAAGCTGAAGGATAGGATTCAAGAGATGGAGGAGGTCGGCGCTTCTGTTCAAGAAGAAGTGGATGCTCTGAAGTCTAAGCTTCTGGATGCCTCCGAGGTTAATCAAGTTGGAGAGGTACTTCAACAAGAGAATGACGCTCTAAGGAAGGAAGTCTCGTAACTTAGGGAGAATGCGCTGAGCATTTCCCTTCGAGATTTACGTGTATCCTCTTCATCGACTGGTCCATGAGCTGGTACTGATGATAGTGGCTCAGCTAGGGAGACTACCGAGCTACGGGGTGACGTTCACAGGGAGTACGTGATAGCTACCGGTCTTTAAAGAGATGTTACCTCGCTAAGGCACCTATTTAAGAAAGGTCCTCGATAGGTGTGGGTTGATGGCTATGACAATGGTGGGACCAACTCTCTAACGAATTTGAGGGAGGTTGAGAGTTATCTTTCATAAGAGGGTGATTGAGTGCTCTTAGGAAGTTACAGGTCCCTAAGAACTCTGTCCTCTGGTACCGGCATAAGATCTCTCCATCAACTTTGATGACGAACCCATTTAGAAGGGATGATCGATGGGTTTGCATAGATGCAATCCCAAGGAAGCTCATGGAGCCAAGTTCAAACGAAGTCAAGGAGGAATTAACTGCTTACCCAGATGATGGACGAAGAGCGCGAGTGGCTGACTATCTTGCTCACAGACCTAGTTCTCATTAGGATTTTAATTTACTCAACATATGTAACTCTTTGTATATGTAATGATGTAATAAAATAGCTATATTTTTGGCGATTTATCGACTAAACATGTATTATGTTTATCTTTTACCTCATTAATTTCAACTATCTTGAGCTCTTTCGACCGACTAGACTTGATTTAGACAGAGTTGGTTTGTTGAGTGAGTATCCCCCCAGTCTAGTATGCTTTTAGTGTACCATTGTGCCTTACTTTACCTTTTAAGTTGTGTCATCACACTTCCTTAGGCCTAAGGGTGGCAATGGAGAGGATACATTTGGTATGGGATGTTCTATTCGAGAAGGATTTTTAAGCCAAACAATGTTAGCGACCAACCTGGGTTGTCCATGTTGCCTAAGGGTCCCCTGTAGGGCTTTATATATTTCCAGGGGCAATGCTAGGAGGTCATTCGTGTTTGCTGACGAGTGCCTGAGGAGGGTCATTGCATACTGACCCTACTTTAATATGTATCTCATGATCTTAGTTTTGTATATTAAGAGGGGAGCTTGTAACTTGGAAAAGGTGCATGAATTATAATGTAGTTGAGAAAAAACAACACTTCATAGAATGCCATTGCCAAACAAATCTTTATTAATCAGAAATGAATTGAAAATTTCAACATTGAGTTTCAAAAGAAGAAAGAAAAACTAGAAGTATAATTTCTTCAAATTGGTTGTATTCCAAGCTCTAGGTATCTCCCTGCCCTCCAGCATTTTTAAGTGATAGGATCCTTATAGGTCGTCTCTTATCACCTTGAATTTCTTCAAATTGGCTGCATTCCAAGCTCTAGGTTTTACAGCGATGCCAAGAACTTTCCTCATGTCATAATCACTGACTTGGAAAGTTCTTGGATTGACCTTTTTGTTATATTGGTTTGCTAGCTGTTGCTGATAGGCTGCTAGTTTCACTAGAGCCAGTTCCCTTTGTTCTTTAGCTAGGTCAAGTTCAGCGAGCAATGCTGCATCTTTCTGGCCTTGGTCAACCAAGGTTGACCTCAGGGTAGGGAGGCAATCTTCTAAGGGGATAATTGACTCCATCCCATACGTTAGTGCGAACGGTGTCTCTCTAGTTGCTCGCTGTGGGGTGGTGCGGTAAGCCCATAGGATGTGGGGTAGTTTGTTTACCTATGCCCCTTTGTCTCGCTCTAAGTGCTTCTTTAATCCATCGATCACTGCCTTGTTGGAGGCTTCAATATGTCCATTTCTCTAAGGATATTCCACCTAGTTGAAGTAATGCATGATCCCGTTGTCACTACAGAAACTTTGGAAGAGTCCACTTTCAAACTGGGTTCCGTTATCAGTGATGATTGTCTTGGGGATCCCAAAATGAGTGATATTGTTCCTCCATATGAATCTTATCATGTCTGCATCTCTAATGTTTGCCAATGGTTCCGATTCTATCCATTTGGTGAAGTAATTTGTCCCGACCAACAGATACTTGTGATTACTGACTGCGATAGGAAGAGGGACCACGATGTCCATACCCCATTGGGAGAAAGTCCATGGGCTGGTAAGTGACTTTAGGTTGCAAGCCAGTTGGTGAACCATAGGTGCATGGAGTTGGCATTTTTCGCATTTGCGAGCATAAATTCCAGTGTCTTTTGGCATGTACGACCACCAATAGCCTTCTTTTATTGCTTGAAAAGCTAGTGACTTACCCCCAATGTGACTTTCACAGATTCCCTCATAGAGTTCATGTAGTACATTCTCAACGTCCTTTGGATGAACACATTGGAGGTAAGGGCCAGTAAAAGATCTTTTGTATAACTTGCCCTCAGAGGATAAGTGAAAGCGAGCAACTTTGACTCTTATCTGATGAGTGATCTTCTTATAATCTGGTAGTGCACCATCCTTCAAATAATCCCTTAAGGGGTCCATCCAACAGGGGGATGTCTTGATCTAGAGAACATGCCCCACGTTTGGCAACTCGTCGATCTAGTTGATACTTAGCTGGGCGAGGAAATCAATCAAAATTTTTCTCTTTAAGTTTGAATTGATCGCTGAGCTTAAGGCTGCAAGGGCGTCAGCATGGCTGTTCTGTCCTGTGGGAAACTGTTGGATGCTAACTTGTTCAAAGTTGTCCATCAATTTCTTCACCGTGGCGAGGTAGGCTGCCATCCTTTCATCTCTAGCGTTAAAATCGCCACTTATCTGGTTAGAGACCAACTGTGAGTCACTAAATACTTGGAGTTGCTTTTCTCTAAGCGGCTGTGCTTTTTGTAGGCCTGCAATCAATGCTTCATATTTTGCTTCGTTGTTGGAAGCTTCAAATCTAAGACTAATTCCTTGCTCAAGGATTGCATCTTCAGAGGTAATTAGCACGATGCCTACTCCTTCCCCTTTGGAATTGAAGGCACCATCAACGAATAGTCTCCAGATGCCTGATGACGAGGGAACCTACTTCTGATAAATAGTTTGGGGTTGGTCACAAGGATGTTCTCCTGTAAAATCTACGATGAAGTTGGCAAGGACCTGCCCTTTGATGGCATTCCTTGGCTGGAACTAAATGTCAAATCACCCAAGCTTGACCAACAACTTTGATAGTCTACCTGACAGGTTTGTTTTTCTTAGGAGTGCTTTAAGAGGATGGGATGTAAGTACGATGATGGTGTGGGATTCGAAGTAATATTTCAATTTCCTTGAGGCTACCACTAAAGCAAAAGCGAGCTTTTCTAGTGGTAGGTATCGATGTTCGGCGTCCAAGAGAGTCTTGCTCGTATAATAGACTCGGTACTGGATCCTTATTTTTGTGCATGCCTGTGTAGAACTTACAGCATGACTGGATACTGCGAGGTATAGATATAGAGGATCATTCTCTCGAGGGATTACGAGAAAGGGTGGTGTGATGAGGTAAGATTTGAGCCCCTCTAATGCCTTCGAGCAGTCTTCGTTCCACTCCACATCTTTGCTTTTCTTTAACAATTCGAAGAATGGCTGACACCTTTTGGATGACTTTGAGATGAACTGATTTAGGGCGTCGATCATCCCCGTGAGCTTCTGCATGCCTCTTATCATATGGGGAGGCTGCACCCTCTTAATGGCATCAATTTGGTCCGGGTTAGCTTCGATACCTCTTTTGCTGACCAAGAACCCAAGGAATTTTTCTGACTGGACACCGAAGGAACATTTGCTAGCGTTGAGTTTCATTCGGCAATTCCTGAGGATTTTAAAGGTTCTTGATAGGCCAGAGATGAAGTCATCCTTTATCTTGCTCTTGATAAGCATGTCATCGATGTAGACCTCCATAGGGATTCCCATTTGCTCTCTGAACATTTTTGTGACCAACCGTTGGTAAGTTGCCCCTGTATTTTTTAGCCCAAAGGGCATGGCGTTGTAGCAATATAGCCCAACTATGGATATAAAAGTATTTTGTCTTGATCCGGCTCGTGTAGACGAACTTGGTGATACCCGGATTATGCGTCTAGGAAACTCATTCTTTCATGAGTCGTTGTTGCATACACCAACTGGTTAATCTTCGGGAGGGGGAAGATATCTTTCGGGAAAGCTCTGTTAAGGTAGGTGAAGTCAATGTAGACTCTCCACTTTCCATCTCTCTTCGGGACTACTACTGGGTTGGACAGCCACTTGGGGAATTAAACTTCCCGTATGGATCCTGCATCATGCAGTTTTTTCACTTCCTTCTCAATGGCCTTGGCCTTTTAGGGGGTAGTCCACCATGCCTTTTTTACGATTGGCTTAAAAGACGGATCAACGTGCAGTCGGTGACAAGTCACACTGGGATCAATCCCAGGAAGATCATAGGGTTCCCATGCAAAAATGTCCAAGTTATTCTAAAAAAGTACTATCAGTTCCTTCTTCTCTCGATTTTTGAGAGAAGATCCGATAAGCAACATCCTACCTTTATTGTTGCGACCGGCTATGACTTCCTCCAGGTCCTCAATGACCCTCTCAAAGGGGAGGAGCCTGGTCTCCTCCATTACAGGTCTTCCATATCTTATCTACTATTTGGAAGGTATCAAACCTTCCTGTTCTTCGACCTTCTCCTTGGCTTTATCAACTTTATTGTATAGCTTAGGATGGATGGCTACTATGAAGCACTTTATCACTATCCCCTGATCTCCATGGATCTCCACCACTCCTCGTTCAGTTATACATTTGAGTTTTTGATGGTAGGTAGAAGGGACGACCTTCATTGCGTGCAGCCATCCTCTGCCGAGGATCACCTGGTAGGGAGAGCCAATATTAACTATAAGAAACTCGATCATTTTTTAGATATTTCCTTCCCTGACTGGCATGACGATCTTTCCTAAAGGGATGGTTACTTTCCCAGTGAAACCAACTATAGGAATGGGGACTTCCTTTAGGTCGGCGACGCTTAACTTTAATTTCCTGAACAGGTTGAGTTACATTACTTCGGATGAGCTAACTCGATCGATGAGCAACCTATCGATGTCATAGTTATCTATCGTGAGTGTAATGATCAATGTATCATGATGTGGGGTTCTTACTCTCACTATATCCTCATCTATAAACACGATGTGCTTGTTGTAGTTGACATCCTCTGCTAGCCGATGCTTTCCTGCTTGCGTTTTGGATGGATCGATTTGAAAAGATTGCATTACTGCAGTAAGCTTCTTGACTTCCATTCGAGCTGTATTTCCTTGAATCAGATTGAGGTTGGATGCTCCATGAATTACTGTGAACTCATGATCGATGTCTTCCTCGAGCACATTATCGGGTCTTTGACCTCCATTGGCAGTTACTTTCTCTGCCTTCTTTTCCACAAATTTGGTCAAGTGCCCAGTTTGAGCTAACTCTTCAAGGAGAGACTTGAGGGCTTTACAGTGTTCAGTTATATGCCCGGCCTCTTTGTGGAAAGCACATCTCAATGCATTGTTCCTCTTTGAAGGGTCTCCACCCATCTTCCTAGGCCACGTAATGAACGGTTCGTCTTTGATTTTTGCGAGAATCTTATAGATTGGTTCTTTAAGAACTGTATTCACTGCTTGAAATGCCTTCAAGGCATCATTCTTGTTCCCATTCTTCGGGCCTCTTGATCGAGTGCAAAATGCATGCGCGTGTAAGGTGCATTGTCGTTGTTTTCATTTCGCCTACTCAATACAAATAAACCTAAATTACGGCTACAATTGCTAGCCAAGCACAGCGGTAAGTCAGGTATCGAAAATCCACAGGGACGAGATGCTAGAATTTAAGTGATTTAGTGCTCCGAAATAAAAGTGTAAAAGGTGATTACAAACTAAAAGAAAAGATGCATGAAAAGGAAATATTAATCTAGGCAAGTGTATTGAAACTAGACTAACAAAGCGAGTAAAACTATAGGTTGCGTCGAATATCCCCCACCCGAGTTAATTTGTATAAAATGGATACATGGGTCAATGAGTTATTACAAATGCGTTTCATTTTGACAGTTAATTGAACCAAGGGTTGTCACGCCCCTAAATCCGCATAAAAGCCTAATAATATTTTGGCATCAACAAATATCCCAAAAATTGTGCATGAAAGGTCGTAAGCACGGGAAATACATGATATGCCCCGTCAAATCTCCTAGGAGAAGTAACTAGGACAACGCACCCGAAGTAGACCCATAAACACCATCACCAAAGACAAGAAACGCATCAACTCGAGTGAGTTCAATTCAAACACAACCTAATTTAAATTGCTAGAAAGCATATTAAAAACGCGATAAAGAAATGCAATAAATAAACGCGATAAAACTACTCTAGAAAGCAATTAAATCAAAGCATGTAAACCTAATTTAGAAATCATGTAAATTAACTAGAAAGCAAGAAATAATGAAATACAACTATATTAAATGGAGAGGGTGAATGTATAGTGAACTTACAAACCCAAAAGGGTGTCAATCGAAAAAAAAATGAAGAAGAACTAACCAAAAACCCTCAAACCCTAAGCTACAACTCTGTAAAACTATCTAATCTACAATATATCTGATATTTACAACAAAAAAGTCTTTTATACTAAGTGGAATTAAATAAGAAAAGAAAAGAAAATGGCAAAATATCTCCTGGAAACAGGGGATCGATTGATCGACCCAAACTGTCAATCGATCGATGATGAACAAATTAGCCCACTATCGAGAAGGATCGATCAATCGACCCCTTTGGTCAATTGATCGATCAAGAAGGTCTCAGCCAAGGCAGCCTACTGCATTCCCTTTTCCTCCTCTTCTCCTCCTCTTTTGGTTTCATTGTTTTTCCTTCCTCTAAATGTCCCATAACTTCTTCGTTCTGAATCAAAATCGCGCACCGCTTATGACCACGTGAATCTTGCGAGGAGGGATACAACTTCCGTGTAGATGTTGGTCCATGTGCCCAAGGTATGAAAAGACTAAAATGCCCTTGAACGTGCGATCGCGTACGAAAATCAAGCGAAATGCGTCCGAACTTCACACTTAGCATCCAAATACCTATAAAAGCTCAATTAACCCCTTCAAAACATGTTAATGTAGAAATACGAGGTTATCTAGTTAACGAGCATAAATATAGGGAATAAGATACCCGAGGGGGATAAAATGCGTAGGTTTGAGGGATGAAATACGCAATATTTGCCTCGTATCACACCCCCTAACTTACACATTGCTTGTCCCTAGCAATGAAATAGGATGAAATAAGAACTACTAACAAACCAAAAGCAGAAGATAGTACAAAAGTATGGTATAAAAGCAAAAGGCCACTTTCATGGGCGATTCGATTGCATTTAGCGTATGCAATAAGTCTTTAAACCCCTAGGTCACCCTAGTGGACGAGTGTCGTCTCGTGAGGGTTTTCAGGGATGATACCCACAAACATCACATGGTTTCCTCAAAATAAGCCCCAACCAACATGCGACAAGCCCAATAATAGAGAACAAGATTTCATACGCATTATAAGCACATTGAACGGATTCAAAAAAAAGTCCAAATCATTACAATTATAGAATGCACCTCATAGAATTGAAACCTTAAAATCTGGGAGGGGGAGCGAGCACCTGCAAAGTGTGATTTGGCAAAAAATCATATAAATCGGATAAACATTAAAGCAAGCATACATTCAATCCTCATGGGCATTATGCTCATCAAGTGAATTCACTCGAAACAGGGAGGTAACACACGGAACATACGGGCATAAAGAGTAATTGTAAATGGAAACTAGACCCCACACATGTCACAAATGAAGAACACTATATATAAACTAAAAACTGTAATCTCAATGAAAGATACCGCACACTAAAAGAAGAGAAATGCATTTTCACAGATTATCAAAACTATTATGACTTTTAAATTACATCAATCTAAGATCACATAGGACTTTACTAAGGTTGTAATGTAGGCTATGCTAGGGTATGAAATGAAGGAATGTATCTACGGATTCAAAGTGTTCGGAATGAAAACTTGGAATAATGGGAAAATGCGGGCAATATCAAAATTGGAAAGTAAGTTCCAAACAAGCATTACATATATCATCGGGGAGAGTAATCAAATCTTATTGAACACTATACACAACATTTACAACTTTTTCTTTCTTTTATTTTCTTCTTTTTCTCATGTTTTCTCTTGATTTTTGCTTCTCTTTTTCTTCACTTTTTTCAGATCTCTTTTCTTTACTTATCACACTCTCACTTGCCTAAATTGCAACCGACATCATAACATCATCATTCAATCCCAAGTAACATTCCAAACAAAGGTATGGAAAGTGTATGTATGGGCTAAAACTCCAATTTAGAGTTGGTATGGAATTTGGGTTATGAAATGAAAGGCTATATTTAGGCTCAAGGGTGTTAACGAGGGTAAACATATAAGGGTGAGGTCAAGGATAATATGGGTGATATAATAAAAAATGCCTATGATCATTTCCAATATATGAAAATCATGATCAAGTAACACATTTCAAGTATGAACTCAATTAATAAATGATCAAATGAAAGAATAAAGAGATTACCAACGAATTAAACGTTTTCAATGAGAAAAGAATAGTGTATACACTCACAAACGATGAAAGGTACAAAGCTTACTCGGTGTAATTATATATAATGCAACAAAAGATTACCGAGTTACAAAAATCTTAAACCAAATCAATAGAACGATAAAAGTGCATGTGCTCATGGGATTAAGGTTTAATTCATGAAGTTATTCATAATATCAATAATGGAGACTAAAGTCTAATAACTTCTAAAATCGAGAACATGCATCATTGGGTCGTCTATTGGATCGGGCAATTATTAAAATTTATCATCGGAAACAAATTTAAAATGCCCAAAAAAGGAGAAAAAAGAAAGAAAATCTTTTTGAAAATTTTAATTTTTCTAAGAAAAGAAGACTAAGTAACTAACATGGGAGAAAAAACATGGACTAAATAAAGAAATGGATAGAATATCCCACACCCCCTAACTTCAAACTTGACATTGTCCTCAATGTTAATTAAGAACCAAATCAAAGAGAGGAAAAGAGCAATATTACCAAAAATTGGAGCGATCCCCATGAGAACAAGTCCAAAGAATCTACAAAACAAGTTAGTACCGAGCATAGCAAAAACAAATAACAAAAAGTTAACTAATTACACTAGACTAAAATAAAAAGAAAGAAAGAATAAAAAGCTAACTATATACAACCTACTATTTAGGCCTCACACTAACTGTACACTAGAAGTCTAAATAACTAAGGATCCACCGCAAAAACGATTTGACTTTGGAAGATAACCGGTGTACCCTCACATACAAGCATGCCCATCGAAAAATATGAATTCATTTTTAACAACGGAAGGAATGTGTAAGCCGTAAGAAAGGAACCCTCGCCAATTAAAATTTCTGGAGGCACGATGGGGGGTTTGGATTGAATAGGTGATAAAAACATGTGGGGACCGAGAAAAGCCGAGTATCCTCCTAATAATTTTTGAAATTGGAATGGGAGGCGGCGCACACAAAGGCAAAGATGCGATCATGGAAGGCGACTCGAGCAAGTACTCCTCATCGACGAAAAGCTTTAAAACATTAAAGTTTGAAACCGAATCATTGGGTACTTGTGATGGTGTGATAATAGAGAAAGAAAATGGGGATGTAAGAAATTCAATCTCATGAGATGAATCATCATCGCATGAAGATTGAGTTTTGAATGAAATAATGTCATTTTCAATGAAATGTTCTTCTTTGGGGGCCAAAGAAGAAATCATTTCACTGCAAGTAGATATTACATCATTTTCGTCCTCACTTCCAATATCTATTATGCAATGGGCAAAATCAAGAATGGTTTGTTCCAAAGTAGGCACAAGTACCTCATTTGGTTCAAAACATTCTTCGACCTCAAAAGTTTCGGAAGCAAAATCGTCGTCGGACTCAAATAATAAATCCAATTCATGTTCCCACAAACGATTTTATTCCCGATAACGATTTTCTATTTTCTCATTCTCACACATACGCAAACCCACACCGAATGTCATGGGTCGAGGTGCGGATGCATGAAAATGGGAACTTTGAAAATTACCATCGGACTTAAGCGAAAACTCATTATTATAGGAATTTTGAAAACTATTGCAATTCATTTCAAAATTCCTATTATAAGGAGGTAAAGGCCCAAAATCATTATCATCATCATCAAAATTCCAATAACCTAAGTTTCGACTTTCGTTATACTCGCCCAAAGTCATATTTGAATTTGTTATACTTTGGGATTCTAAGTATTCACCGAAAGTCATAGGTTTGCGAGAATTTTGAGAATTATAACAATGATTACTGAAAGAATTGGAATAAGACATGCTTACCCCAAAAATGGCTCGAAGTGGCGGATTCCACAAAGTAGGTACGCACGGGAAAATTCGAGCGTTTCTAAGTGCTCAAATGTGGAAGTCCTGCAAAAAGTTAGCAAATAATACAAATAGAAAGAAAATACTATGAAATACTAAATACAATAAAGTCTAAAACAAAAAAGTCCCCGATAACGGCGCCATTTTAATCGAGCGCGAAATGCGTGCGCATGTAAGGTGCACGATCGTTGTTTTCGTTTCACCTACTCAATACAAACAAACCTAAATTACGGATACACTTGCAAGGCAAGCACAGCGGTAAGCCGGGTATCGAAAATCCACAGGGACGAGATGCTAGAATTTAAGTGATTTAGTGCTCCGAAATAAAAGTGTAAAAGGTGATTACAAACTAAAAGAAAAGATGCATGAAAGGGAAATATTATTCTAGGCAAGTGTATTGAAACTACACTAATAAAGCGAGTAAAACTATAGGTTGAGTCGAATATCCCTCACCCAAGTTAATTTGTATAAAATGGATATTCGGGTCGACGAGTTATTACGAATGCATCTCATTTTGATAGTTAATTGAATCAAGGGTTGTCACGCCCCTAAATCCGCATAAAAGCCTAATAAGATTTTGGCGTCAACAAATATCCCAGAAATTGCGCACGAAAGGTCGTAAGCATGGGACATACGTGATATGCCCCATCACATCTCCTAGGCGCAATAACAAGGACAACGCACCCGAAATAGACCCGTAAACGCCATCACCAAAGCCAAGAAATGCATCAACTCGAGTGAGTTCAATTCAAACACAACCTAATTTAAATTAGCTAGAAAGCATATTAAAAACGAGATAAAGAAACGCAATAAATAAACGCGATAAAACTACACTAAAAAGAAATTAAATCAAAGCATGTAAACCTAATTTAGAATGCATCTAAATTAACTAAAAAGAATGAAATAATGAAATACAACTATATGAAATGGAGAGGGTGAATGAATAGTCAACTTATAAACCCAAAAGGGTGTCAATCTAAGAAGAAATGAAGAAGAACTAACCAAAACCCCTCAAACCCTAAGCTACAACTCTCTAAAATTATCTAAACTGAAATATATATGATATTTACAACAAAAAAGTCATCTATACTAAGTGGAATTAAATAAAAAAAGAAAAGAGAAAAGAAAAGAAAATGGAAAAATATCTCCTGGAAATAGGGGATCGATCGATCGACCCAAACCGTCGATCGATCGATGATGAACAAATTAGCCCACAGTCGAGAAGGATCGATCGATCTACCCCTTTAGTCGATCGATCAATCAAGCAGGTCTCAGCCAAGGCAACCTATTGCATTCCCTTTTCCTCCTCTTCTCGTCCTCTTTTGGTTTCATTATTTTTCCTTCCACTAAAAGTCCCATAACTTCTTTATTTTGAATCGGAATCGCGCACCGTTTACGGTCACGCAAAGCTTGCGAGGAGGAATACAACTTTCATGCAGATGTTGGGCTAGGTGCCCAAGTTGTGAAAAGACTAAAATGCCCTTGAACGTGCAATCGCGTACACAAATCGAGAGGAATGCGTCCGAACTTCACACTTAGCATCCAAATACCTATAAAAGCTCAATTAACCCTTGTAAAACATGTTAATGTAGAAATCCGAGGTTGTCTGGTTTATCAGCATAAATATAGTGAATAAGATACCCGAGGGGGCTAAAATGCGTAGGTTCGAGGGATGAAATATGCAATATTTGCATCGTATCACCTCTCTTATTAAGCTTCCTTTCTTTTGATTCTCAACTTTATCGCTGCCCTTGCTGGCGAACTTGCCGTGACCATTTTCCCCTGCACTAAGATGGGTCACATCTTCAACTTTGGCATATTTTTCAATACGAGCCATCAAGTCGTCAATGGTCGTGGCCTCCTTTTTATTGAGGGACTGGTGTAAGAGGAAAAACTAGGTAAGCCAATCTTAAAGGATGCGACAATGACCTATTTCGAGCAGTCTTTGACCTCGTTGAACAATTTCCAACACCTCTCCGCGTAGTCTCTGAGGCTCTCCTGAGTCTTCTTCTTCATAGTCAATAAAGCATCCATCCTCTTCGGGTAGGAGCTCCAGGTAATGAAGCGAGTTATAAACATCTCTGCCAGGGATTCAAAGTTTCTGATGGATCTGTGAGGGAGTTTCTCGAACTAGTTTTGAGCCACGTCGTACAAGCTCGATGGAAAGTTCTGGAACATCAATGCATCCTTATGGTTCTAGAGGGTCATAGCCTGCCTGTAATGCCTGACATGGTCGATAGGATTGGTCTTTCCATCGTAGATCTTGAACCTGGGCATTGTAAACGTTTTTGGGGCTTCTTCTTCTTTTATCTCCCTTAAGAAAGGGGATTTCATCTAGGTCTTGAGAGCTCGATAGGATAGCTCTCCGGTAGACCTGGCACCTCGATGTGTTGGGTGTTGGTCCATTTCTCTTCAAACTAAATTTCGTATGTCATCATTTCCTAGGCCCGGGATCCTATAATGACGAACTGGTTATTATTGCTCGAACAAGTTATCGTTTGACCTATGTCCCTCAATTCTTTGAGATCCACGTCTTGGGCTCCTTCCTCGGTTGCGAGATCTTCTTGCCTGAGATCTAGGAATGCGATAATGATGTCTTCTTATGCTACGATGGAGTTCTCTTTCCATCTTCTCCAGTCTCATCTTGAGATGAGAATTTTCATCTTCTTGCTTGTGAGTGGCTTCCTCCTGTTCTTGGAGCCTGGCCTCGTAGTCTTCGATCAGCCTGAAAACTTGCATGGACCTAGTTGGTCCCTGAATTTCTTCTGAGGCTTGTCATTTTGGGCAAGGCCTTGGGTTTGAGCATCGAACTTTAGACCTAACCCTACGAGGGGCAGGTTGCTCTTAAATATACCCTGATTGAGGGGCGTTGCTGCTATGACCAGACATTCGGGGTTCTTGTTGGTGAAGGCTTTCTTAAAGGAAGAACAATCGCTTTCCACAGACGACGCCAATTATGATGACAATAAATCTCAGCACAAATTATGATCAAACGTGATCACCAGAAAAAGTAAAGAACAAAAAATAACTGTAATCACACACGACACAAGATTTACGTGGTTCGGTAAATTGCCTACGTCCATGGTTGTGCTCTCTGATTATATTTCTCTTTTTTCTAGGGGAGTGTTTACAATTGCATGACCTTTTCCCCGGGTTGGGGGGGTTAATATATACATGTAATTCTCGGAGAGTGGGGGTGTTGGTCACCTCCACGTTGGTCCATAATCCCTAGAATATCTCTTGAGAGATTTTAAGGGTTGAATGGGTCATCGCTGAATTAGTTATTTTTGAGACCTTAAATTTTGGGCTAGACTTTCCCCATCTTTGATAAGTCTTCGTCGGGCTACTTATCTGGGCCAAAATAATTAAATGAGGTACCCACATTACCCATTGACATAAGATAGGTAAACTTAAATAGTTTTTGCATTTAATTCAACCATCCATGCATTTGATGAAGTTTCATGATTTTTTTAGTGTTGACCGAATGGGTAAGAATATGTAGGGGCCCCTAGCAAAGACCCTAATGTAAATACAACCATAGTTGTTCCCAAAAGTTGTGTTTGATTCCACTTACTCACGTACATATCATAATGAGTCTAGGAACCTAGATGCTCATCTGACTGAAGTCGGCGACCTTCTGAAGCATTGGAGTTCTTTCCTGTAGGTGATTAGGTTTAGGATTCAATAGATATGCATAGAATTTTTTTTATATATCTCATATTTCTCCTTAGTTATCTCTAGGTTAGGTTTATCATATGTTATTTGGTTGGTATTGATCTTTGTTTGTTCATACCAAAGACCTTTATGCTTGTACAATATGGTTCTCTACATGTGTAGGTATTCATATATCCCTTGTGCCAAATTTTAACCTACATGACTATATATTGTGAAATCGATTTCGTTTGTGGTTTATATAATCTATTCTTGTAATGTTATAGATTAAAATGCCTTGGTAAGTTAACCTTGAAATTTAATGTATTTAGTCATAACTCATTCACTAAACCACACTACAATTTCAGAAATTTCAAATGTGAATTAATATGACGAGATTTGAATTATTTTTCTAAAGTAAATTAAGAGTTTTATACGGTGTTTGAGAAAAATGGTTTGACTTTTGATCCTTTTATATGAGAGATTTTTTTTTATCATGGATGATATTAAAAATTCAAAAGCTTTACTTTTTATAAAATTAATTAGTGGAAATATGGTGAGGACTATAAGGGATACTTACCTTTGAAAATTGGAAATAAGTTTCCTGCCTATTTTTGAGTGAAATCTACCACATACAAAAGCATTTTTGTTATGATGTCTCAAATAATATAATCTATATGAAATTGGGTAACACCAAAGATAAAAGACTTTAAAGGTTAGAAAAGATCACAAAATGAGGAAGAAAAAATTGTATTTGAAAATGATGGTATAAAATGAAGCTTCTTCAAAGTTGCGTAAACCTAAAATTTTCCAAAGTGAGATAAAACATTAATCTTCATACTCAATTTTACAATTTAATGCTCATGTTATTCTCTTATATCTCAAGTTATTCCTTTTATTCACTTTCTTTTTTAATGGTTACAATTTGAAACATTATCCCTTTTAAATGTTAAACCACTCTTTATGTAGAGTATTTGACATAAACATAAGCCTTCAGTACAATTTGAGTATATTTGTTCATATCAGTTTTTTAAGGGATGTAGTGTACTTATTTAAAACTAAGAAGACTACCTATTTTCCTGCACTTTTGGAATACATGGAGATATTCATGATTCGTGAACATGAGGCTTCACTGCATTGACAATGTTACGACTACTAAAAAGAGACCTTCATATCAACGAATATGTCTAGGAAGAGTAAAGTTACTTTATGTACCCATATCGAAGCTTAACTCATTTCCACCCAAAACGAACTATTTCTACACACGTTTTTCTTATCTCTTCCTACTAGTTTCATATATTTATAGTTTAGGTATTTACATTCCAGGATGTAAGAAGTTATTGATCATCTTGGTAATTTTACTTCTGAGATTTCATTAATTTCTCTTTTCTTAGTTCCAAGGGTTTAGTGTTGTAGCTTGTTGGTTGGGTTTTTGAGTTTTGTTTATGATAAATGGATTTATTAATCTTGAGATAAGATTATTTTGACTTATATTAGTAGTTCTTCAAGCTATCCATGTAATATATTACCTTTCTTCACCCATTTAGGACTTTATTACTCTAGTGTCAAGTATGATAGAGAGTTTATGATTATTTGACACTGTTTCTTACATTAAACTCTTTCACATATTTTGGGTATAATATCCTTTTTATTACATATTGATGATATTTATTTACTCATAGGACATTTGTGTTTTGCCTTAGTTTGTGATTTCAGACCATTGAAATGGCTCCGAAATAGCGTGCACCTGCCTCAACACCTACCAAAACCTGTTCAAGATTTGATTAGTTTTTATCCAAGTGTTATGTGCGTTGGGAACATTCAATTGATTTGGATTTTTTATCTGAAGCTCGTGTACCTTGAATTGTGACATATTGTGGGTGGTTTGGTCTTTGTTATTAAATCGGGGGTTGTTACCCAAATATGGTTAGGTAATTTTATAAACGTGTTATGGAAGGAAATTACGATATTGATGAATAAGTTCTTAATGTTGTGGTTCCGGGTGTGAAAGTAATTATACCAATTGATATGATTAACAATCAATACAATCTTAATGTAGTCAATAAAACTATTTACCCATTCCTTGAAAAATTTCTTGCTCCATCCAAAACAAATGTTATTATGATTTTGGGTTGCAATCACTGGACTTATTCTCAATTAAATAATTTTCCTCATGCCTTCTTGGAAAAGGATTATTATATTCTTAATATGGTGGTTTCCTCAAGAATTTTATGATAATTCATCCACAAAAATTCCATGGAAGAGGGATAATTATTTTATGCCATTGGAAATAGTGCACATCATTTATATTTAACACCCATGATCTTTGAACTTATAGTGGATTGTTCTAAGGATAAGATGCAGTCTCATGCATTGCCTTTTAAAAATTTGATCATACATTTTCTTTGGATATAGGGTTTTTCTTCTTCTAGATGAAGCAATGGCAAAACTTGAGGGGATGATCATACTAAAATCATACTATAGATTGATCACTTAGTTAGGAAACTACAATGGCCTGCCTGTTCCACCACATGTTGTGCCTCGATGTTATACTCCATGTTATTTTGCTACATCTCTTGAACCAAATTGTCATATTAATTCTCAGGGAGATTTAGATGATATTTCTAATGAATTGTCATCCTCTTTACATTCTCAACTTTCACCAGTGCTTGATGAATGTCAGAACGTGCTTTCATCTTTTGGTTCTTCCACTTCATAATATTCTTAAGCATATCAACAAGACACCAATGTTCACCTAAGTAAAGCTAGGTATGCCTTTCATGATGTCAAGTTGAGTTTTTGGAATCTTAATAGCTTCATAGAGTATATGAAAAGAGAGTGAGAATTTTTTTTAGGTATTTTAGGTGCTTGTTAATTAGTATTTCTCATTCATTACTTATATTGTGTATAAGTACTATAACTCCTATCTGGTTTTAATGCTTATCAATTTTTAGCATGAGTTTATTATATATATTTTCATTGATATTTTGTGTATTGTTATTTGTAGTTATTGGTGTGTTATCCTGGGCATTTTTATCACATATTTCATATCTAGACTAGATTATCGTATCAATTTCTCATTCACTTTATGGTAGCCTCTCATTTTGTTGGTTTGATTAACATGTTTTCTCCCACTGTTTATATCAATTTTATTTGATTATGTGCCTAGTTCTTTCTTTTTTCTCTTTATGTGACAAAAAGGGGGAGAATTTTGAAGATATTGGGACTATATAGTATTGATAATGTTATATTATGGATAGTGTATGTGTTCTATTTCATATTTATTGAGAGTAATTGCATAGTTGAGGGGGGTTTACTTTAGTAGTTTGTTACTTACATGTATACGATGTTTATCTTAATGTTTCATCACATCACTCTTCTATTTTTTTATCTGAACATTAAAAATGGGTATTTGATGAGTTTTTTAGTGTGTGGTAAGAAAATAGGTAGAATAAGATCCTACAAGAAAGTATTTGAGCATATTTGATTTAGGTGCTTGTAATAAAATTGTATCTATCTTATATGCCTTTGGCCGGCCAAGTCTTATCGTAGGTCATAAATTTAATTCAGTTGCTTGTAATTTTTTTATGTGTTTTTGTCATTGAATAGACAAAGGGGAAGATTATGAGAGTATAGTCTACTCGTGTGCCCCATGTATTTTGGATTGTCTATTTATGTCCTACAAAACACACATTGATTCTAGTCCAAGAGGTCTCTGAAAAGTTTCATCACACTCATAGTAGATCATTCATTCCATTGCCCCGAGTTAATCTCTTGGGATAAATGTATAATGACTATGGCGATAAAAATGGGAAGCTCCAAAGACTTCAAGTCGAGCTCAATGAGATAAGGAATATTTCTAGTTTATTGAGTTTCAATTGATGCGGTCCCTTGACACCTGATGTAGGAGTACCTAATTGACCATGACAGTGACAATGACATGCCTCATTGTAGCCCAGAGACTACTCACTTGTCATCTAGTGTTGTTCCACATAGTGTTCCTCAAAGATAATATAGTTATTTGTACTTGTAATTATTGAATGTTTGAATGAAAACTATTTTATTTGTTTTCATTTTTTATCGCCATTCTCCCTTTCTCTTTGCTTATCGTGTTCTAATGGTCTTACCTTTTAGGAGGTGTCGTCAACTTTACTATAAGGACAAAATTTCCAATTGAGTCTGTCGTATGTTTATTTGATTTATTCTCGGAACAAAACACGTTTGAGTCATAGGTAGTATTTTTATTATCACAATCCCATACAGACTATGATGTATTGGAGTTTATTAAAGACGTTACGGCAACGCTTCAAGGAATTTATCATGCCAGTTTATAGTGCATATTTCGTTTTCAACTGCAATTGCATTCCGATATCACTCGGGTATGAATGCATAATTTTAATGGGCCTCAATTTTTTTTAAATGTTTAAGGATATTATTTTATTAAATAAATAATTTAAAAATGTTTTTAAAAGAACTTGAAAATGTTTACACTTCGTTTATCCTGAGATAAAAGATGGTTTAGAGTTGTGTAGAAATCAAATACATGCTCACTGTAGTTAAAATGACCATAGCAGTCCTTCGAGTGACATGCCTATTTCGTTCGAGAAAGATGCTGACTTAAAAAATATTATTTAAAGCATATTTTCTCAGAGTTTCGAAAGGTGTGAATTCTAAAATATAGTTTATGAACCAGTACATTTTTTGCACAAAGTTTTCTAGGGTTTTCTATGTCTAAAACATCCTTAGAGTTTCCAAGATCCGAGTTTCATTACTATATGCTATTGTGATATTTGTTTGCACCGAGAAGAGTTTGTTCTACATCGAACTTTGCCTGGTTTTGTGGTGGAGAAACAGAAGAGTTGTGTTCAACATCATAGATGTTACAAGCCATATCGATGGACACCGAGACATATATGGAGTTATGTGTTGTGGACGAGCACCATGGAAAAAGTACTTTTTGCGTGGGCATTGTGAGAGGAGTGGTTGATGATCAGAAGAGTGTCAAGTCTAATGGGGGATAGAGTCGTTGAGTAAGACTTGTGTTTGTTCCTTGTAAATACACATTCATAGTGATTATTTATCTTGGGCTGCCCAAAATTATTTCCCATTGTGGTTTCCTCGTATATCCGGTGTTGTGAGCATTCTTTGCTTTACTTTACATGCTTTGATCACTAGATGCATGTATAGGATTAATGAAGACAAAATTTAGTTAAGATCAAATTGGTGCGAATTAAAAATTGGAAAAAGGGTTTTCATAAAAAGAGCGTTGTTTGTCATCCTTACAACACTTTCTGCATAAAAAAGGGGCCTAAAAATTGGTATCACAGCTAGAAACATATTTTTATTGCGTTGGTCCCTTTTTGCTGTTAAGGATGAATTTGAGTGGTTTTGAAAGTTTTCATGCTCCTATTTTTTACGGCACAAATTATGCTTATTGTAAGATGATAATGAGAAGTTCTTTAAAAACCATTGATGACCGTGTGTGGTTAGACATTGAAAAGGGTTGGTCACCACTAGTCACATGAGAGGATGAGGTCACTAGTTTGAAACCCGTTGAGTCATGGACCGTGGCTGAACATAGGCTTTCACTTTACAACTCTAAGGGCCTGCATATTATTTCCTCACATTTCACACCTGAAGAGTACAATAGAATCATGACATGTGAAACAACAAAAGAGGCTTGGGATACACTTGAACTCACTCACGAGGGCACTAGCATGATTAGGGAGTCTAAATTACAAAACCTCACTGCACAGTTTGAGACAATTAAGATGTTAGAGAGTGAGACATTTGATGAGTTCTACACTAGGTTGTCCACTATTGTCAATGAGTCGTTTAACCTAGGAGAGAGAAGATACCAGATAATCGAGTTGTAAAGAAAATCTTAAGGTTGTTGCCTAGTAGGTTTGATGCAAAAGTGACCGATTGTAGGTGACCTACAAACTTATGAAGTCAATATGTTTACCTCCAAGTAAGTGCCAAAGAAAGAAAAAGGCATTGATTTGGAAGCTCGGAAGGAGGAAACTAAAGTTTCGGATGATGATTCCAATTCCGATTTTGAGGATGTCGCCTTGTTGTCAAAGAAGTTCAAAAACTTTCTTAAATTTCAAAAGAGATCGAAAGATGCCAAAAAGTTTGAGAAATTCAAGAACAACACGGTAGATTCCACCCTTAAATATAAGAGTAAGAATTTTAATAAGGTTGAGTCGGATAGGTGTTTTGGCTGTGAGGGGTATGGTCACAAGGTTGCCAAGTGTCCCACTAGACTTAAGAAAGAGGGCATGAAACCGATAACTTATAGTGCCTCCTTAAGTGATAGTGATCCGGAAGAGGGAGAGAGTTCCCCGACTAAGAGCCAGCTTGTTGCTTTTTTAGCATGTTATGTGAGCGACGACTATAAATCTTCCCATGAAGATTCTCATGTGCATTAGACTTTTGAATCCGTTGAATCCCAAGTGAGTGAGGGAGAAACTAGTGAGGAAGAGGAGGTTAATGTGAAAAAGTTGTAAGTTGCATTTAATGAGTTGTATGCTGAGGCGGTGAAAGTGAAAAATGTAAACTCTAAATTTCAAGCTAGGTTGAATGAGTGTGCCATAGAAAATAAGGATGTTTTGATTGTGGATCTTAGGGAATGGGAGATGAATCTTAGGGAGAAGATAAACTATGTTGAAAAAGAGAGAGATAGCCATCGTGGTTTGATGGAGGCTTTGAAAAAAGAAGTGCTAGAGTTTGAGGTGTCTAGGTATGTGCATGAGTCTAGGATTTGTGAGTTTGAGGAGAAGTTAAAAGACTCGAGTAAGGTTAAGTTTGACTTGGAATCTAGATCGGAGAAGTTGGACAGGATGTTAGGCACCGTCCAAGTCAAAAGTGATAGGTTTGGTATAGGCTATGATGATCACATTGTTCCCATTCCCAAAGCTAATACCAATCATATAAGAGAGCCCACTAGGAATGTGAGGAAAGGTCGATATTTTGGTAATCATTCTCATCGTCTTTACACTTGTACACATTACGGTAGGAAAGGTCACAA
Source organism: Sambucus nigra (assembly GCA_949130495.1). Lineage (NCBI taxonomy): Eukaryota > Viridiplantae > Streptophyta > Magnoliopsida > Dipsacales > Adoxaceae > Sambucus > Sambucus nigra. The sequence continues at coordinate 192,846,489 of OX422220.1, forward strand.
TAGACATTTTTCCTATGACCTTAGGAATGCTCCTAGTAAGTTTATGAATAAAGTCGTGTCAGTTACCAAAATCCCCATGCGTCATGTCACACCTTCTTGCGTTAGGAAATCGAACTTAGAGGGTTTAGGACTAAATGTTCATGGTTCTCATTTGGTTTCACTTGATTCTTCCCATGCTAGATCTAAAGGATGATTATGTTACCATGTTTATCATACGCTGGTCTTTTCATCATGATTTATATCTTGCTAGTGTAATGACATGTGTATCATTTTGTATTGTATTTTTCATTTATTGAGTCTTATTTGAAAATTATAAAAGATTTTATTTTTGATAAAACTTTTTGACAAATACAAAAAGATATTTTTTTTTAAATACAAAAAGATTTTTGGTTTTAAATTTTTTTAGAAAAATACAAATATATTTTCATTTTATTTTTGTGTCATGAGTTTACATGTTTGATGTGGCATATTGATGTTCTTGGACCCCCTTCCTTTCGTTATCCATGTGGCTAGGATATTTGGTCATAATTGTTGATGCTTAAAATGATCTTAAGCATTATATTACGGGGTTGTTTCGAAGTTGATATGCATTTTAATTCGACTTGGTTTATATGCCATGATTCCACACATGCACGAGTTTATACGGATGTTTGACTACTCTTGCATATTTGAGTTTGGTGAGATGTTCTTAACTCAATTTTGTCATCTATGTGTAAGTAGACTTAAGGAGGAGGTGTGCAAGTAAGAACAGTTTATCGTGAGGATTGTATTAGAAAAATGATGAGTGTTCATGGGAAAGGGCTGCGGGAGTGTAAAATTGACTCGTCATGAAAGCCACCGTTTAAAAGAGCTCAAAAAAATTAAAGGCAATAAAAAGAATCATATGCCAAAATGGACTAAATTAGTTTATGTTCATTCCAAAATCAAAATATGATATATATTTGAGGGAGTTTGGATGGATAAATTAAACAACGTTTGCACCATGAATCCTAACGTTGAAAAATTGTATCGTGACGCTATTATTTGTAAAATCGTCAAAATTTCGAATTTGTGTGAATGGTGTTTATTTAGTTCATTAAGCTCACACTTTAATTGTCACATATGGCTAAGATAAAGTTTGATGATTTATTGCTATAAATTAGAGCTTATTAATCGTTTTGATTTGTTGGAATTGTGATTCATTTGTTGTAGTTCAGGCCTATACACTCCATGTTCATGTTTGAGCACATCAATACCATGTTAGCATGTAACTCATACAATTTTGAGTTTACTCTATTGTGTTGCCACCGTTTCCCAGTTTTCTTCCACTTTCAGTTAGTTTTTTCAAGAATTTTTTTTGCTGGGTGAAACTGTTTAATTTTTTGAACTGGATGTGAGAATTTGAGTCATTTGAGCGAGAAACAGATGTCGTACGATGTCTTTCTCTCGAGAAGCCTCTATCGTTCGAGCGATAGGGCTATCTTGTTTGGGCGACCAGTCTGGAATTTTTTTTTCCTCCTGTGTTAGTACCCTGGTTCATATTGACATATTTTTGGTACTGCCTGGTTGCTTCTGGACAGTTTGTTGTATGCAGATTATCATTGATCATATTTTACTACATTGTGTTCATTTAGTCACACCTGCTTAGATTGTTGATTCATGTTGTGTGATTATTGTTTACTAGCTACAGATTTTATATTGCTAATCATCATTAGTTGGTTATTTCATTGATATCTAAATATACTTCATTGATTATCTTACGCTAGATATGTTAATCATTTCACCAGGTTGTCTATTCGAGACAAAAAGGGGGAGAGATGTATGTGATGTAGGAGGAGAGTTTGTTTGAAGAGCAGATACATTTGTTGCATTTTTTTTGGTTTCATATTTGTGATCATATGCCCATTTTATATTGATTGGTGATACAAATTGGTATCATATTGTTTTTGCATCAGTAAAAATTGGTATCCTGATTTAGATGTTATTTACATATTGATATCATGTTTTGATCACATAACAAATGATTTGAATTTGATTTTACATATTGATTTATATCATTTGTTCCACTATACTTCAAGTGGTATTTGTCTATTTCATGTGTGTAGGAATGCTTAAGAGATTCGAGAATTCAAGACTATATCACATTCAGACAGTTCATACTTGTCGGGTCATCATTTACTAGTCTTGTCCAATAACTTTTTATTTTCGTTTTAGGGGATAGGATTTAGGCGTCATACGGCTTGACAGCCCGACTTATCATTTCACTGTTGTTTTGTCCCTAAATAATCAAAGGGGAAGATTTGTAAGGACAAAATTTCCAATTGAGTCAATTGTATGTTTATTTGACTTATTCCCGGAAGAAAATACGTTTGAGTTATAGGTAGTATTTTTATTCTCATGATCCCACACAGACTATAACATATTGAAGTTTATTGAAGACGTTGCGATAAATATTCAAAGAATTTATCATGCCCGTTTATGGTGCATATTTCGTCTTCAAGTTCAATTGCATTCCGAGATCACTTAGGTAAGAACACGTAATTTTAGTGGGACTCAGAATTTATTTTAAAATGTTTAAGGATGTTATTTTATTAAAGAAATAATTTTAAAATATTTGTAGAAGAGTTTGAAAACGTTTACACTTCGTTTACTCTAAGATAAAGATGGTTTAGAGTTGTGTTGAAATCAAATACACGCTCAGTGTCGTTCAAACGACCATAGAAGTTATTCATGTGACATGTGCATGTCTTTTGAGCGACATTCCTATGTCGTTCGAGAGATATGTTGACTTAAAAGCTATTATTAAACCTTGTTTTCTTAGAGTTTCGAAAGGTGTGCAATCTGAAATACAGTTTACGAACCAGTACATTTTTTGTACAAAGCTTTCTAGGGTTTTCTAAGTCTAAAACATCCTTAGAGTTTCAAAGATCCGAGTTTTCATTACTATATGCTATTGTGATCTTTGTTTGTACCAAGAAGAGTTTGGTCTACATAGAACTTTTCTAGGTTTTGCGGTGGAGAAGCGGAAGATCCATGTTCAACATCGTAGACATTACAAGCCATATCGGTGGACACCGACACATACATGAAGGCGTGTGTTGTGGACGAGCATCGTGGAAGTAGGAGTTTCTATGTGGGAACTGTGAGAGGAGTGGTTGAAGATCAGAAGAGTGTCAAGTCTCATGGGGGTTTGATTCGTTGAGTAAGACTTGTGTCTGTTCCTTGTAAATCCACATTCATAGTGATTGTCTGGCTTGGGCCGTCTGAGGTTTTTTCCCGTTGCGGTTTCCTCGTACATCCGACGTTATGAGCATTCTTTTCCTTACTTTACTTTCTTTAATCACTATATGCATGTTTAGTATTAATCAAAATAATATTTGGTTAAGTTAAAATTTGTGCAAATTAAAAATTGGAAAAACGTTTTTCATAAAAAAGAAAATTGTTTGTCATCCTTAAAACACTTTACGCATAGAAAAAGGGGCCTACATTTACCTTAGGCCTAGTACAAATATTTGGAGAGAATACATAGGTTTGTTGGGATATCCACCTTTTCAAGTGTTTATCCAATAGTATGGTCAGATTGCTATTTGCCTAAGTATTCTCTGTAGGTCTTTTAATTTCCATGGGAAATACATTATGATTTCGTGTTATACAACCGAAACATGTAACCCTCAGGAAATGACTATTAATTGTAATACATTGAAGAAGGCATCAAAAAAGAAAAATGACAATATCTTCGGATGCAAATAATAAGATAACTTGCTTTAACATTGGTTTGTTAGTTGAAACAATCAAAGCTAACTGAATTAAATAAAATAGCAAAAACTTAAATACCAAATGAAAATAATTAATAAACAAATGAAATTTGACTTTAAAAAAAAGGTTGGATGCGTTCTAATCCAGAATATCTATTTTCCCTCCATAGCTTCCAAGTGATAGGCCCTTTGGAGGTCATCCCTAGTGACTTTAAATGGTCCTTCCTAGTTTGGTCCCAATTTTTATATGATGGATTTCTCATGCCATGGACTATCTTTCTTAGGATGTAGTGTCAAACCTAGAACTTTCTAGGGTTCTTTCTTTTTTTTTATATTATATTTCTAAATGGTGATGGTACGATGCTAATATAATCAAGTATTTCTCCTTCTTTTCATCTTTTATATTCAGTTCTTCATCAATTCTCTTGTTGTTCAGTCTTTGATTAACTGTGGTTGTTCTCACAGTATGCAACCCTGACACTAATAGGATAATTTCCTACATTTCCTTTCAAATCTGACTAAAGGAATGTTCACTGATTTTAGATATTCCATTATCAAGTTAAGCCGGTTGAACAACGTTTAGATATTCCATTCTCAAGTTAAGGTACATAACCTTTTAGGAGATTCCTTGGTCCACTAGTAGATTATACACATCCCATTTAGCATTTTAGAGTGATTACTAGCGCATTATGAAGTGGAGTCCTTATTACGACTAGGTTTTCTTCCGTGAACACTATACATTTGGCATATTCTATTTTCTTTGGTCGATAACATTTGCTGATAGTGGGCTTGGTAATATCGATTTTGGAAATCCTCCACTATTATAGTGATCTTCTTCAAGTTCATTCCTTTGATCTGGTTAGGGTTTGATCTCCATAGATTACTGCGAACTCATTTCCTAACCCTTCATCGTCCAAGACATTATTACGCTTTTGATCACACTATTCTAGATTTTTTTTCCATTATTTTTTGCGACTAACTCATTCAGGTGGCTTTCTATTTCCAAGTATTATAGATGTAATTTAAGTTCATTACAATTTTTTGTTTTATTCTCGTGCTCATTATGGTAGGAGCATCTATGGGAAGTGTTTCTCTTGTAGGGGTATCCTTCCATCTTCCTCAGCCACTTGGAATAATACTGATCCTTATTCTTGGTCAAGATCTTGTATATTATTTCCTTAAAAACGGTGTTGATAGCACGTTAAGCTTTTCTAGGATCTGACTTTTTGTCTCCCTTTACATCGTCATTCTGCTTCTTACCCCCTTTTTAGTCCTATCTTCATTCTTGTTTGCATCTGGTCGAAGGTTATCTTAGTATGTTCTTGTGACCACATCTTTGACTTTTGCATATGTTCAATCCTAGACGTTAGATATGTTGGGGATAGATATATGATGAAAAATTTTAGGCCAAAAATCTTTGATTGACTATGTTATAGAAAGTGAGTAACAAAAACAAGGTTTAAGAGATTAAACACATGGTTTTGAATACAATAAATTTGTGGATCCACTTGCAATCCAAATATGGAGAAATGGTATTTGTTGAAGATGAAGGTATACCTTCTTTTGGTTCTCTAAAATATTTCTTGTCTCTACCAAAACACATGGATCTTCTGGTATATGATCCCCCAAAGAAAGGTAAGTATGTGGGTACCTTTTGAGATTAAAATGTTTGGTTTTGAGTGAGGTATGGACCTCTATCTCTAAGCCTCATCCAAAAAAGGTGAATAGTGTTTTCTATCCCCCTCTATAACTCTTAATAATGATTCTTCCAATTAAAACCCTATCTTACCCAATATATATCAGTATAAGTTGTGGGCTTAGGATAAACTAGGATTTAGAAGATTCTAGACCTAACTAGTTAGGCATATGGACTATACTAAGGACCCAAGATAATTAAATTAGAATCAATATAAATACTTAGAAATCCCAAATTATAACCCCATAATTTATTTCCAACTTTTGGCTCCACTTCCTAGAGTAAACACATATCTCGAGGTCGATCTCCTTGAATACTTATCCGATTAATCTGAGTTAGTGTACCTAATGGGTACTAGAATATATGTTCAGTAAACCATAACATAATGTATAGTCATTTTTTGGGACTTGATAATGTGCCTAACAATAATCCAGTGCTCATCGCCTAGGTTATACTAGAATCTAGTGACCATGCCAGTGTTATAGAAGATGTTCAGTCTTGTACACAACATCACATACATGAGGTTGACCACCATCAAAGCATAAAGTATATTCCTCATCCTCTCTATTAAATGAGGTATATTGAACATTGATCCTTAAATAAAGAAATTCCATTCTAGAAAGGGGTTAACCCTTTCTCAAAATCTTGCATGCTAAACCTTGTGAGCACGTGATCAATATAAGTTGTTCGGGATAAGTCCAATATCTTATTTTTTTTATCACTTATAATCTTGATCCTAAGGATGTTATTGGCTTCTCATATGTCCTTCATATCAAAATGAGTAGACAGATACACTCATGTACTAGACAATACACTCACATCATTTCCTATTAGGAGAATATCAACCATGTAAAGTAATAGAAATACCACCACAATTATGCCATGATTATTGTACTCACAATTTTCATTTGGGAATTGATGAAAACTAAAAGATTTGATGGCCTAATCAGAACGGATGTTCCAGCATCACAACGCTTGGGTTATATAATATAGATGCACTCATCAAGACTACTAGTTAAGAATGTAGTCTTAACATCCATTTGTCAAATGTTAAGATCGATATAAGTCGTGATGGATAACATAATACAAAAAGACTTCATTATGGATACCGATCTTAAGGTTTCCTCATAGTCGATACCATCTTTTTGAGTAAAACCTTTCACAACAAGCCTTGCTTTAAAGGTATGCACCTTACCGTCCATCCCTTATTTTGTTCTTGTAGATCCACTTGAATCTGATGGTTTTTTCCTATTCAGTAAGTCTAAAAGTTCCCCAACTTTCTTAGAATACATCAAATCAATCTCAGAATTCATAGCCTTTAGACAAAGCTTGGGGTCCTTATCTTGGAGTGCCTCATTATAGTTGAAGGGATTTGGTTGGTGATCCCTCATGATCTTACCGAAATGTTCATCAAAATACACTAACCTATTACACTTACGCCTTACTCTCCCATTATGATGTGGATCCACTTGTGGTACAATCTAAGTGTCATATGTACCCTTATCATCATTAATACTCCCACTACCATTAGGTAATCTACTATCGATATCAGGTTGTATTTTATCCAGTACAGGTGGTTTCGAAGCAATTACTTGGACTTTTTCCTCTGAACTTTTGCAAGATAATATTTCTTTTGGGCTTATGGTCTATCATATAATATTCCTCTAAGTAATGATAATTTGTGATATCAAACACTCACTAATCCTTAGGATCATAAAATTGACCACCCTCGGTTCCTTTTGGATTACCTTCAAAGACACATACATCTTTCCTTGATTCCAACTTCCACGTCTCCTTCCTCAGTACGTGTGTTGGAAAACCCAAGAATATGAACATCTCATAGAGTAGGAATCCTCCCAATACATAGTTATGTGGGAGTTATGGAGACCATTTTGAAGGAACTAAGTTCAGTAAGTACGTGGTTGTCTCTAGTACAAAACTCCAAAAGGAATGTGGAAGATTCGAATAACTCATCATGGATATAAAAGAGTCCTTCCTCCTTTCCACTACACCATTTTTTTATGGAGTTCCTAGCGAAAAAAATTGGTATGTAAATCCCACTTTCGATAAGTGTTACCTAAACTCTTCCAAGAGGTACTCCCCTCTATGATAAGAATGTAGTGTTTGGATTTGTGTACCATGCCTATGCTCCACCTCAGCCTTATACACTTTGAACTTATTAAAGGCTTCAAATGTGTGATGCATAAGTTAAACACTCCAAAACCCAGAGTAGCTATCAATAAAAGTGATGAAGTACACATAGCCGCCTCTTCTCCAAATAGTCATAGGTCCACACAAATTAGAATGAACTAGTTCCAACAAATCTTTGGCTCTATAGTCCTTGGTCATAAAAAATCTTTTGGTCATTTTACCCTCTGAGTAGGATTCACAGATGTAAAGTGCGACTGTGTGATAATTGATTAAATTGAATTTACAAGTTTCCAATTAACCCTTATTTAATTAAAGTCTACTTTTAACTCAAATAAATACAGCCCCTAAACATGCATCTAAGGTGCGTGTGTCAACCCATAAATAAATGAAGCATGTGACACAAAAATATGTTGAGACACAGATTTCAGGAAAAAACCCCTTTCGGGTAAAACCTTTATTTCAATATGAATCTATAAATCGCAACTTACAATTACATAGAGAAATCTGCAATGGATCAATGCGTAGCCAACCCACAAAGACACGCAGTCTTGAACTCAACAAAAGAATACACGCATCACCCTCCAAGGACTCGCAGCCCAAACAACAAAGGAAGAACCGCAGCTCTCCTCAATGACACGTAGCCATAACACTTTGTAGAGAGTCCCTCGGCAATGACACGCAGCCCTCGGTTACAAAGATCTCCCCACAAAGGTTGAACAATAGCAAATCTTGTGTTCTAGGGTTCCAAAAGATTCACCAAAGTAATTGGGAATTTTGTGTGTGAATCAAAAAGATGTTTGGCACATCAAAAATCGAAGTCTTGTTGTGTTTTAACTCTTAGAAACGTTTTCTCACAGACTTAGAAAACTCATCACCGAAATAGGTATATATATAAGAAATATGAGTCGGTGGTAAAAACACTCACGGAACTATTCGATTTTATCTCAGGCGGACCGCTCCGGCTTGGAGGCAGATCGGTCCGACCTCGGATCGGTTCATTTTTTAACAGGGCCTCTTCGGTTTGCAATCGATCCGGGGTTTACTGGTGCAAAGTGGATCGGTCCGGTCTGGAGGCGGATCGATTCATTTTTTAACAGGGGCGGACCGGTCCGATTTACCAGAAAAATAAAAAATCAAAAAATCTTTTAAAAGTCTCATTTTGCTTGAAAAAACTTACTTCTTATTTTTATAAAAAACATTTCATAAAAAATTCCCAATACTAAGTATGAAACTTTAAGGGACTTAAAAATAAAACTTTACCAAGTTCATTCTCGCATAGATTATGATGTTGAAGATGCTTTGATATTCGGATTCGTTGATGTAGATGCCATCTTAAGTTTATTCAACGGTGTAACGGCGTACAACATACATATTGACAATGGACAAAAATGTCCTTACAAATCTCCCCCTATGTCTATGCCGTTACATACATAAAAAATGTCCGAATTATCAACTAATGACCAATACAAATCTACCCTCCCATGAACCCTAAAGATGGAAAGATACAAATGTTTAAATCTTCATCGTTTGTTCTTCAATCTTCAACAATCATCAAATCTCAAAGCTTTTCTCATCAGGGTGTGCAACATATTGATCTTCAATCTTCATACCTACACACATTAGACAAAGCAAATACCACGTGAAATATCGAGTTTGAAATGAGATAAACATAGATACCAATTTATGATAAAAGCATAAGCTAAATCTCAAAAACTTCCCCAAAATTCAAACTCCCCCATAAAATGATAATTCTTTATCCCCCTTTTTATGATGTCCCCAAATAGACAAATGAGAAGAATGAATCAAATAAGCAAAATCGGGGTGTCATGGTACACAAAACAGGGCATCAAACAATATGGTAAACGTGCTCTTGCAAGGAGATTCTCAAAAAACAAATGCACAAACTATTTTTTATTTTTCAATTTTTCATACAAAGATAAGATACATTTGAAAAAAAATATGCTACAAAAATCACACCATGGATTTAGACTCAAACAACCAAGTCATGGAAATGGAATGAATGGGTGTGTACACATTCGATTGGTAAATCAACTCAATCAATCATATGTGCACGATGCATATGTGTACCCCTAATGAATGAACAACAAAAGTATCCTTAGGTGTAAAGATTGTTGAACTTAGATGACATCGTCTTATGCAAATTAACAAATCAAAGTCAAATGGATTTCCACACCAATAACGTCCAAAACTATGTAGCGCATTTTCAAGCATATCAAGAATGTGCAAACCCGTTTTAAATTCTGCAACCAAACTCCCTCATGCATATTTTCTTTTAGAGGTGTATAAACTAAATTCTCAAACTTTGGAGAATTGGTGCAAAAACCTAAATGACCCCTTTTTGGCATGAATATCTTTTTATTTCCTTTCAATTTTTTCGGGCTCTTTTAACCTCTTTGGACCCCAGATAATAAAATTCCTCCATTTTTAGGTCCAATTTAACGGTGGTTTAGTATTCGCAAAGGCAAAATGAACCTTTCGTTGACCTTCCCCATTTTCAAACAAAGCACACAAACTCACAAAACGGTTCTTATATGCACAATTTCCTTATTAAATTTTATCGTGCTTGGTTCGTTTTAAGGACAGGATTGAAGTGAAAACACCTAACCAACATGTGATAAGACAAGCACAATAATCAAACAAATCCGTGCATGTGTGCAATAAAGGAAACATGAGTCAAACATGTAGGAAGAAACACTTGATTACATCTTAATGACTCCAAACATTATAAAGAACAAGGATGAATTGACCTATTGTCTCAAAACACTATCAAATAGTCACATGAAAATAATGGAATGATGTTGTGACTCGGTCATCCTAAGTGTCCATCCATAAACGGTGCAAACAAAATACAAAAATCTTTTTGGATTTTCTCAAAATTTTATCAAAATAAAATCTTTTTGTATTTTTCAAAAATTTTCAAAAAAAATAAAACATACAAAAATGATACATACTAGCAATAGGCAAACAATGTTATCATGAAAATCACCCTATGCTAGTAAACAAGTCAAACCTCAATCATTAGGTGCGGAGGGGTTTTCGAAAGGTGGTGATAGCTTATGAAAAACTTCCATCAATTCTTGTGAAGTTTTGACTAAAAACTTAACTTGCTCTCCTAAGTGTGCAAACTCTCTCATGTAGTCTTCGGGGGCATGTAAAGTATCATGTGTGGGTGCATGTGTACCAAAAACACGTGTAGAGGCAAAACGTGACACATAACCCAACTTAAAGCAAAATTCCCTAAGGTGTCCTCTCCTCTTGAAATGGGAACAAAGATAAATTGGCCTAGGAACACCTCTCTCAAAAACTCTTGGACGCACTTTGCTAATAGGAATGGGATGCCTAGGTGGGTTAGGATGAGACTCACGTGAATCAAACACTAAAGTGGGAACCGACTTGGGTGATAATTGGGAAGTAGAAGCACCGTCATGACTTATTCCTACCTTCTCACCTTTACCCTTATGAACCACCTTTTCAACCTTCTTAGGTGCATTCACAAAAATTACTTTGACCTCCCTGGCAAGTTCTAGATCACTCTCGAGTTGGGATACACGTGTCGTCAGACTAGACAACGTGTCGGTCAAATCACACTTCTCCTTTACCAAAACCTCCTTCTCTCTCTCTCCAAATCTAAAACCGATGACCTAAATCACGATTATACTTCTTTGTTTTCAAGGTCTCGGTGTACAAATCTCTAAAAGCTTTTTGGATCTCACTTTCATCTCCACTTTAACTCTCACTTTATCCCTCACTTGAAGCGCTCAAATCATCACTATCGTATTCGTGTGCACTATAGTGGGACAAGGTGGGTGTGCTCACACGACTAGAAAAAGCTACAAACTTCTCACCACTAGTCTCATCACCCTCACCTTCACTACTATCACTAAGTGTGGCGGGCATAGCTACTTTCTTTTCTTTCTTTCTAAGCCACGTAGGACACTCAAATGACTTATGTCCCTTACCCCCACATTCAAAACAAGTGACGTTCTCAAAATCTTCCTCACACTCCTCACCGGAGTCATTCTTTTTTTCCCTCTCACCACTTTCTTTGGCCTTTCCTTTCTTTTTTTTTTTCTCAAAAAAATTCTTTTTATTGGAAGAATTATTTTTGTTCATGTTGAGAAATTTTTTAAAATTTTTCGCAAACAAGGCCATATCACTAAAATCAAAATCTCCCTCAGAATCGGACTCACAAAATTTTTCTTTCTTTTTCTTAAAATGAGTCTTTAAAGCAATGCCATTATCCTTATCCTTAATGGTTTTGGAAAACATGTCAATCTCATAGGTTTGAAGATCTCCTACAAGTTCTTCCAACTTAAGTGATTTCAAATTTCCTAAAGAGTTCAAAACAGTGACTTTAGGAATAAAGCGTTTTGGGAGAGATCTCAAAATCTTATTAACGACACGCGTGTTATCAATCACCTCACCCAAATTAAAACATGTGTTAACAATGTCTGACAAACGAGCATAAAAATCATCAAAGCATTCAGACTCAGACATGGTGATAGTTTTAAATTGGGTGGCCAAATTTTTTAATTTTGATTCTTTAACCGCATTCGTACCCTCATGTGTCAATTTCAAAACATCCCAAGCCTCTTTAGACGAGGTGCACGTCATAATTCGGCGAAACTCATCAGGAAAGAGCTCCAGAAATAGCACTCAGGCCACGGGAATTAAAATTGGACAATTTATAATCATCTTCAGTCGAGGTTGACACGGGTTTTAAAGTGGTGATGTTATTAACAGTGACCGTGGGAGGAGTCCAACCATTTTCGCAAAGTAACCAAACACGCTCATCAATATATTTTAAAATCGATTTCATACGAGCTTTCCAGTAGGCATAATTAGACCCGTTAAAAATAGGCATCTGATTATATAAGTGCTCCATAGGAAAAAATGCGAATTTTCACAAAACTGATTTTTCAAAAAAATCAATATCACACGATTTTGCGGAAAATAGGAATACGTGATAAATTAGCGTAACCCGCTCTGATACCAATTTGTAAAGTGCGACTGTGTGATAAATGATTAAATTGAATTCACAAGTTTCCAACTAACCCTTATTTAATTAGAGTTTACTTTTAACTCAAATAAATACAACCCCTAAACATGCATCTAAGGTGCGTGTGTCAACCCATAAATAAATGAAGCATGTGACACAAAAATATGCTGAGACACAGATTTCAGGAAAAAAAACATTTCGGGTAAAACCTTTATTTCACTATGAATCTATAAATCGCAACTTACAATTACATAGAGAAATCTGCAATGGATCAATGCACAGCCAACCCACACAGACACGCAGTCTTAAACTCAGCAAGAGAATACACACAGCACGCTCCAAGGACTCGCAGCCCAAACAACAAAGGACGAACCGTAGCTCTCCTCAATGATACGAATCCATAACACTTTGTAAAGACTCCCTCAGCAATGACACGCAACCCTCGGTTGCAAAGATCTCCCCACAAAGGTTGAACAATAGCAAAGCTTGTGTTCTAGGGTTCCAAAAGATTCACAAAAGTAATTGGAATTTTTGTGTGTGAATAAAAAAGATGTTTGGTACATCAAAAATAGAAGTCTTGGTGTGTTTTAACTCTTAGAAACGTTTTCTCACAGACTTAGAAAATTCATCACCGAAATAGGTATATATATAAGAAATATGAGTCGGTGGTAAAAACACTCACGGAACTGTTCGATTTTATCTCAGGCGGACCGCTCCTGCTTGGAGGCAGATCGGTCCGACCTCGGATCAGTTCATTTTTGAACAGGGCCTCTTCGGTTTGCAATCGATCCGGGGTTTACTGGTGCAAAGCGGATCGGTCCGGTCCGGAGGGGGATCGGTTCATTTTTGAACAGGGGCGGACCAGTCCGATTTACTAGAAAATAAAAAATCAAAAAATCTTTTAAAAGCCTCATTTTGCTTGAAAAAACTTACTTCTTATTTTTATAAAAAACATTTCATAAAAAATTCCCAATACTAAGTATGAAACTTTAAGGGACTTAAAAATAAAACTTTACCAAGTTTATTCTCGCATAGATTATGATATTGAAGACGCTTTGATATTCGGATCTGTTGATGTAGATGTCATCTTAAGTTTCTTCAACGGTGTAACGGCGTACGACATACATATTGACAATGGACAAAAATGTGCTTACAACAGACTTTCTACTTCCAATGAACTTAGTTGTCCATTTAAAACCATTCTTTGAATTATTTTTAGATTAATATGACTCAAGCGCAAGTGCCAAAGATACGTCCAGTTCAACATAGAACATACATTTCTCTTTAGGTTTTTTTCATTTAAGCATTCAATTCAGTATTAAGTAATAGCGGTGAGATAGGGCTTATAATACAAATGTCATTTTCCAATGTCCTCGAAAACATAAGAGATTTTAAATTTTTGATAAAAACACCATCATTTAAATAAACCAAATATCCATTCAATAGAAATCAAATTATGTCTAAGGCAAGGAACATAAAAAAAATCTACTAATATTAACTTATTGCCTTCACAAAAATTTAAAACTAAATTTTCTAAAGTTTCCACTGCTTCCTTGTTGTGGTCGTTCATAAATCAAAACATTTCTCTATCACTGAGCTTCATGGTTAAATGGAACCCCGTTTCAGTTCTTCTTACTAAGAAGACCATGCACGACTTCTTCCAATGTCCAAGATGTTTGTAGATATAATAGTAGCCCTTCGGCTTCTTACCTGCTACTTGAGGTTTAAAAGCCGTTTTAACAACCACATGTTATGCTTGAGACTTTTCCTTCTTCTTTTTATCATGTGAGATAGAAAAAGATGGCCCTTTCTCAGAAACCTGAACCACACCCTTATACTTGGTGATATTCACTACAACTTGGAGTTCTTTAAGTAATTATGCCACAAAGTAATAAAACTTGTTCATAGAATAGTTTAGGCAAAACTGTTTATAGGTTTCCAGTAGTGATTGGAGCACAAAGTAAGTCTGGTGTTCCCCATCAATTTTTTATCCAAGCTTTTACAATTCTCCAAAGATGGACATCATCTTAAAAACATGGTCATGCACGAGAGTACCTTCTACCATCTTAGTGTTAAACAAACTTTCCATAACATCTAGCCCTGTGTCATGATCTTGATAATAAAATATGTACCTGAGGTTCAGAATCATATCATAAGAGATTTCCTTGTGATGATGCTAGTGTTGTAACATATTGGTCATATAGTCAAATATGTATCAATGAGCCATATGATTATCCTTCTCCCACCTCTAATAAGATTGGGCATCCCTAACGGGTGCCCTCTCATCAGGCTTGGCAGAAAAAGTGCAATCACGACAAACTTATAGTCCTTAGTAGTTAGGACGATGTTTAGGTTTCTTTCCGAGTCTATATAATTCATGTCAATATGTTTTTCATTTAATATATAATCAAGTGGGTTTAATGCTAACCCATTTTCAAATTTGAGAATCATAAATTTTAAAAACGAAACGATTTTTAAAACAGACATGTGAGAATTAATTTTGATTTAATTTTAATTTGGCATCCCAGTACCGCGAATAAAAATAAAATCCCCTCGAGCATCCTAGTTCCCTTATGAATTGAGATTTTTTGTTGGGATCTTAAATCACTTCACCATAAACTAAACAAACTTTTTTCCTTCAATTATATACTCTGGATAGTTTAAGAAACTTTTGTCCAACATAATTGAATAGTCGACGTCTTTTAGTCCCACAACTATTACTCTTTCGAAAATGATAACACTAATTATGTTTAACTGTATACCACTGGTTCATTCCTTGTATTAGTACCCTATCGTGATGGACTTACCCATTTAAGGAGTTGGAACTCATTCCCATTTTAATTATAGTAATTATCACATAAGAGTTTCGTGAATACCAGATGCCGTGACATAATTCCATCCATTAGGGGGCCAAACAATCTAACAAGAGGAAAAAATCACATCACGTTATTAAAAAAACAATGAAGACCGTAAGGTTTATGTTGAAACACGTCTCCCACTTAATATTTTAAAACTTGAGGGTTTTTTAACATCAATATATTCAATTCTAAAAGGCCAAATTAAATTGTTGGTAATTTCCAATTTACTATATAAACTAAATTTCTCAATCACTATTTCAATTTTACAAAAATCAAACCATTTTTAAATTAAAATAAAACTCTGAGATCTTGACTTCATTCATAACTTAAAATTAATTACCCGATTAAATTCAATTTAGAAAATAATAAATTAAATAGATTTTCAAAGAAATATCATAATCTAGGTCGGTCTCTAAATAAAAAATCATGTTGTACATAAAACTCGGGTGCCCTTAATTAACTCATTAGTTATCACATGACATTATGAAACAAAAATAATAAAGAGACATGCAAATGTGAGTAAATGGAAATATGACATAAAAGGGCAATAATTCCCCTTCCATCACAGGCTAAATATCTTCCTTGAGTAGACTCCTTGAAGATAGTGGTCTAATAAGTGCTGGTGAAGAGTAATTGAAGAGTTCTTTGCAAGGTCAATCAGAGTAAAAAAGAATCCCCAAAAATTATCCTTCACTGCCTCCCTCGGCCACGTGAGCTCATGGTAATGCATCCTACGGTTGTGGCTTACTCCATCTTGATGACTTCTTTCCTATCTTGATACTTAGGGTTCTTGAGCTATGACAAAAACTACATCCTTTTGAGTTTCAAGAAGGCTTAAAAATTCTATCAATAGACCTTCATTCTTGATGAAAAAATAAATGCAAACCATTGAACTTCCACCAATGTTAAAGTTCAATGCAGAATAAGAAATCAAAAACATGATTACGTCTCCTCACAAAGTCCTCCAAATACATCAATAACATACAATGATTGAAAAAATATAATTACTGAAACCAAATCGAATCGAGGAGAAAATTAACGACAGATAAACCACCATAGGATCCATTCACATAACAAACATTCACGTGACCATAGTGGAAGGGATATAAACATTCAAATCCTATAAAACCAAGTTAGTACACAAATATACACATCCATTCACATATTTCGAGCATGTAAACCTGGGATTTAAGCCAGTGGACAACATGGGTTTTTCCTAAGAATGATCAATCTAAACCGGGCGGGGATCAATATGATATTACAAAAAGTCCATAACAAAAACCAGGTTTAAGATATTAAACCTGGGTTTTGAATATAAAACATTTGCGGATCCAATTGCAAATAACATATGGAGATAAGATATTTCTTGTAGATGAAGGGTTTTCATATTTTGGTCCTTCAAAATCTTTCTTATATCCACCGAAATGCTTGGATCTACTACTATAAGATTCTCCCAAATCTTAGTACGTGAGTGGGAACCTTTTGAAATGAAAACCTTTGGTTTTGAGTGAGATGTGGATCTTTCTCTCTAAGACTTCTTACAAAAATGTGAATAGTGTTTTCTCTCCTCCTCTCTAACCCTCAATAATGATTATTCTGCTTAAACCCTAGATTACACTAATATATATAATTATAAGTGTGGTCTTAGGCTAAACATGGATTTCAGAGAGTCTAGGCCTAACTACCTTAGCATATGGACTATATTCCAGACCCAAAACAAATAATTAAATTGGCTTTCAAATAAATACATGGAAATCCCAAATTACTATCCTTTAATTTATTTCCTTTATTTATTTAATCATAACTAAGTCCATTGAATGATTAAAACTGCAATATAATTTAATTTTCTCAAAATCACTCAGAATAACGAGGTGTTATTTGTAAAGTTAATTATGGTACGTAATGTGATTCCTCGCATTAAGTATCTAATACCCCCCTGGTCAAATTAATTTACCAGTAATAAATTTTAGCAAATATCTAATCAATTCCTTGATTCTCAGACTTAACTTATTTTTCTACTCTAGCGAGTTATAAACTAATCTAGTGATCATGTTTACTAGTGGAAGCAAATCTTATAAGGGTGTCAAAATACAAGATCTTTCTTGGATGCATACTCTAATGAATTATAATCTCAGACCCAATCACACAATGGTTAACCAACTTAAGGAAATATATTGACCCAAAATAAAATTGAATGTCACCCATAGCAATCAAAGCAAAATTTGTGCAAGCATTCAATCCTCATAACTCTCATGATTGAGAATCTATGCACCATTTTCAAATGGTGTGAAATGATCTAACTTTAATCATGATATCCCTTAGACTTAAATCTCACAGGCGGTCTCGTTCAATACATTCCTAGATGTAGCAATCATAATAAGCTTTCGAACTATCATATAAGTTCTTGAAGCATTAGACAAGTCCTTGTAGATTGAGATAAATTATTAGGATTTTACACATAACCATGTCGATAGGATGGCAACTCCCTATCTAAGTTGTGAATCTTTAATTATATTACAATTGGAACTCCAATATCCTATAATCTAGCCGAACCCAACTCACCGGAATTCCTAGTAACTACAATTAATCGACATATCAAAGAATAAATTTAAAATATTAATATAAATCATTCTCATAAACATGATTCTAATTTTAAATGAACTAGATAATCCTTTTATTAAAAAATAAAATGTCGTAACATGGTTTTAAGAATAAAACCCTAATAAGATCGTCGTTAGTGGCTGCTTCCTTTTTGGTGAAGGAGTGATATAACATTGAGTTGTTCAGTGGGTCAATTTTTAATAAGGCTACTGCTACTTGTTCAGTGTAGTCCTCCATCTCAATGTAAACTTCCCAATATCATCTGGCATATTCGCTTAGGGTTTCTCGAGGTATTTTGTTTAATATGAGGAGTGAGTCCACCCAATCAAATGGATGATATTTTTTATAAATCTTGCAATAAAGGCTTCCGCAAGCTTCTTAAAACTGAAGATGGATTTATGGGACTACTTTTTGAACCATTTTTCACCATGTCCCCTAAAATTGAGGGAAATATCTGACATATTATAAAGTGGTTATTTTTTCAAGGATTCATGTCTTGACGATACCGGTGAGCATGCTCGGTAGGATCTGTCTTTCCCATCATATATTTTTAATCTAGACGCGGTGAAATTCTTAGGCAGCTCAAAGTCTTCGATTGACCAAGTGAATATCGAATTCATTTGGCAGATGAGGGATAATCTATCTAGTTCCTTTATGGTCCTAGCTATTCTATTATATGGATGGTTATCCACGTATCTTTGCATCATATTTGAAAGTGCCCAATATGTGTGTTTGTCAAATAAAACCAAATTTTCACAAAAATTATCCAACTTTTATTGTGCACCAAACCAAGTTGTGAAAAAACTAATTCTTACTTTAAACCAACTTTATCTTGATTAATCCTATGCATGCATCTAGTGATTAAAGCAAGTAAAATAAAGTAAAGAATACTCATAATGCCGGATGTACGAGGAAAAAACCCAAAACGGGAAAACAACCTCGGACGGCTCAAGCCAGACAATCACTATGAACAATGGTTTTACGAAGACAGATTAGCCTTACTCAATGACTCGATCCCCACGGGTCTTGACCCTCCTTCTGATCTTTAACCGTTCTTCACTAGTGCCCACAGATAAATTTCTCTTCCACAATACATGTCCACAACACATGCCTCCACTAATGTCTCAGTGTCCACCGAATGTCTTTGCTTCGTCTACGCTGTCGAACAAGAAGTCCTTCTCTTTTCTTCACCGTAAAACCCTTATCTTCAATGGTAGAACAAACTTCTTGGTGCCGCAAGATCACGTAAGCATATAAGAATGATAACTCAGATCTTTGTAAGCTCTCAGGATGTGTTTATGCTTTGTAAACCATATAAAACATGTGTAAATAAGTTTCTGGTTCGAATATTATTTTCCAGAATGCACACTTACGAAACGCTGATAGAAACACGCTTTAAATAACAATTAAGTGCCACCTCAAAAAATGTGTCGTTCAAACGACAATGCCACATCGTTCGCACGACATGTTTATCTCGCTCAAACTAGATGACATGTCATTTGAATGACAGGGCAAAAGTTTGACTTTGTTGACTTTCTGATTAAAACGTCTCTTTTAAAAGAGATCCAGATTAGTCAAACTCTATTTCGAGTATATAAGAATAAAACGTAGTGTAAAAACTTAAAACCCTTTTAAAAACATTTTTCTTTATAAAAATACATCCTTATCTTTTATAAAAACAATTCCGAGCACCATTAATTATACGCATTCATACCTGAGTGATCTCGGAATGCAATTAACTTTGAAGACGATTAAACTTGCACCAATTAAACTTCGGCATGATTTAATTCTTTGAAGCTTTGCCACAACGTCTTCAATTTTCTTCAATACGTCATAGACCAAGTGGAATCGTGACAAAATAAAATCTCCCTATGACATATTACAAACACAATTTTGTTCACGGAATTAAGCAAAAACAATACAGGGACTCAATTGGAAATTTATGTCCTAACAATATTATAAAGGTCTACCTTGATACAGAGATTTCTAAGTCAATTTCTAGTGATATCCTTTTGTAGGAGATATTTCAATCGTGCCATGAACTTCTTCCTTAGATGTAACTTTTACTCGCTTGAGGACTAGAGGTCTAAGTGATCTGCTCGTGCTTAAATTTGTCCCTCACTATTTCCTACTTCATCATTTCCAGACTGTATTGAAGGTGAGTGTTCTCTTCCTATTGGTGGTGTGTGGCCACCTCCTACTTGTGAAGACGTTTCTCATAAATGTCTACAAGCCCCCATGATATCTAGTTACATCATGGCGGCTCATTTCTTTATAGTGTCTGATCTTCACAAGGATAATGTTGGTAGTAGGGGTAATCAAAGTTTGTGTAACACCCCGTCTAATTAAATACCGGGTGATCAGTCACATACCCAATTAATCAGAATATACAGTTGGTTCATTCTTAACATCACTGCCGAAAATAATTTTCCTATCACTCAATTAAGCTGGTACTAAAAACATTCCAATTTTAATTTAATAAAATTTCATTTTACCATATCTAACAATTCCACACATTCCATTCCATAACATAACTGAATACATATCACAATAGAATTTAAATGCAACTGGAATAAAACTTTTCCAGTAAATATATATCAATACATAAATCCCAATAGTAGTAAATGTAACACACCGACACGAATATAAAATCCTGACTCAAATAGAAAAGAAATAGCTGAAATCCTCTGGGGGCGACATGCCCTAAATGAAAGATCACTACAGAGCATGAATCAAATAAATGAAGGCGTCTAAACAATACTCCATAGCTCATTAACCATCCTAATCCTCTATGGCTAGTGTCCCTGTGGCTGGACACCCGATATAGAGGATACAAGAGGGAAAAGAAAATATGCAAGGAAACAGGTCAGAGCCCGATGGTAAAATAGTTTTGAAAATAGCAAGTGAATAATTGCAATATTTATCACTTATAATATACATGTTAGATTATCCGACTCTCTCTTGAGATTCTCACCTCTCATTTAGAGTTTACACCTAACGTACCTCTGAACCATTCTAGTTATAATTACCAAGCTAAATAGATTAACCCATTGTATCCATTCTTTTTAACCCAATTCATTACCACATTTTAACCCTATAATACATATAATGATGTTATAAAAATATACATCCATTTAGATTCAACGTGGATAAGTCCCTTATTAATACAATTCAATTAAGTGTTTTCATACGTAACTATCTTACATTTCTACTTTAGCCACATAGTAGATATCATCACATGTATATATATACTATACTATACTGCACCCCGAGACATAGCAGCGGTGCTGTATTACTCTTCTATCTTGTCCCACTACGTCTCGTCACTGTACAGGGGACTATAGGTTCGGTAAAGATCCCTTGAACCACAAATTTCAAATCACAAATAATGGAGGCGAACATAGTCCTAAGCCTTTAGGCTACCCACATACCGACGCGCCTAAATGACCGTTCTATACCATTGTTCTCACTAATGGTAATCGACCTAAGTCCTATGTTCTCGAGCAATAAGTCGAAGGTCCCATATATTCATCAGGATAAAACTTCCCTCATGCATACACCTCCCGTCGATAGCAAGTAATCTGGGTATGTCATACACATAAATTAGTAATCAAACAAATAGGTATTATCGTCTACCTATATAAAATTAGGTACTTATACTACTTATATCATATTAGGAATTCATCCTATCACAAGTACCCGTCATATCTATTGAATACTACCCTCACTTGTAATCATGATTATCATCATATTTTTTTATGTAGTTATCACTCACATAATATTTTATCCGACCAAGTACCTGTAAATATATCATTAATCTTACCCTTACTTGATATAACGATTATTCTCCTCTAAATCGTAATATAATTATGTAGGTATCTCTCACAAGAAATTTAATCCTCAAATCCAAATAATTTTCCAACATTAACCCAAGTCCCTCCCTCCTTGTTAATGTACCAAAATTAATAAAACCTCACCATGGGCCAAATTACCATTTTCTAATTATTATTTTTTTCGATAAAGGTGCATTCTGCCAGAAATATAAAATTACACTTTTGAGGCTTTTCTTCTCTGGTTTTGAAAAAAAACTTAAAACTGCAAAGTTGTGCTGAACGTGATTTTATACAAAAACTCACGAGCACACTGCCAATTTACTCTTAAAACAGACCTAAAATTATCATACAATGTTCGTCCTTTTCAACAATTTTTTTCACGCATTTTATCCATTTATTTCTCATCAAAACCAACACAAATCAATCCAAAAATTCTCCTAATTAATCTCAATTGATATAGTAGATATATGATCAGTTTTTAATAATCAAACAAACTAAAATCATGAAACAGTTTGGATTAAATCCTATTATTCTCAGAATTCTCATAGGTTCTTATTTCTCCAAAAATCATAATAACTAGGACTTCTTTTATCAATTGAAACCGAAAATTCGTGGATTAAATCATTTAAACAGAAATAGATTTATTCTATCTAATTTTCATATCAAGAAAAAATTCCAAAAACTCTATAGTTCATCCTTAAATCATGCAAGTTCATACTTCTTACTTAACCTATCTAGCATGGATAGTGTAAGCAATAAAATAAAGCGAGAATTACACTTGATTTAATTATGTAGGTCTGAACCTTTGGTGATGATGGTGTAGAATCCTTTCCTCATTTTTCGGTGGTGGTGCTGGTGGTAGAATGTGGTTAATCCCCTTTGGCTTGCCCCAAAAGTCTATCCTCCTTCCTAAGCAACCTCTTCTCCTCTCAAGAAACTCTTCACTTTCTCTCACACTAATACTTCTCAAATGTTTTGTGATAAAATGAAATGAACCTACGTTCCTCTCATCCATCACCTTTATAATAAGACAAATCCCAAAATTACTATTCACCTTCCAAATAAAATAAGTAAAATTCCCCTTCGGGGTGTCCTTTCATCTCCAAAGTGACCCGAGACCCAAATCCAACACCCGAATAGACTTTTTTGACTATTTCGACCCTTACGGACGCAACGGCACACTCAAAATGACCATAAGGTTGATATAAAATAATATTTCCTTTTTATTCATTTAAATTAGTCCCGACACATCTCATACCGCGTCCCAACTAAAGTTTCATAATTACCGTATTAGTAACTCATGGCAACATAAATAACATCATATTCATATATTACTTAAATATCACTAAGTAATATTCAGAATCATATATTCCAGTATCCAATAGTAATATAAAATCCGGATTAATCCCAATTAATTAATTTATAATTAATTCTAATTAGTCCCTTTAACTTTTAATTTAACTCATTTTAAAAGTCATTAAAAATTACGGGGTACTACTGTTTGTTTGGGTCTGATCACATATATTGATGTTTTCATTAAGGTCGTACTAGTGATCACCCTGAGGTGATGAGTACTCATTGTGTGAATGATACATGATCTTTTTTCAATTGCAAGGTTGAGATAGGAAACTTGTTTCCTATACACGACACTAATTGTAGGTTGTAAAATCCTACAAATAAAGATATAACAAAAATAACCAAATAAAATGAATATATCAAGCGCACACACACACAAGAACATAATGTGCTTGGTTCGATAACGGGTTTATGTCCCTGGAGGTTTTACTTTTCTATTAATTGATATTTAATCCTCTTCAAACCCTCTCATATCCGCTTATCCTCCAAATCCTTGGAATAGTCATTTGCGAGTGTTCTTGTAAGAAATACCAGCCAAGAACTAGATTTAAAAACCCCCGACCTCCTATAAATGTGTATTTACAGTATTATTTTCAAAAAAAGACACCATATCCTTGGCTACTTATTTCAAACACTCGATAGTGGGAAAGTTCTCACATGAAAAACCATCCATAGATATTATACGAAAAAACTTATTCTCTTTTTCAAGACACATTCTGATTAGGCGCAATTGCGAAGAAGACTATGTTAGGTTATGGGTATGAGTTTAATGGTACATAGGTAAATATCTCATGCGTACATTTAAATGGCCTCAAGAGTTTAAACCCGATGAATAAATTCCCACTATTCTAGTGTGGATTAATCTCCCAAACCTCCCTATTAATTTTTAAGCCAAATATTCTCTTTACTCCATTGCTCAACTTGTGGGTAAACCACTAAAGATGGATGCATCAATAGCTTTAATTGCAAGACCTAGCATAGCTAAAGTATATGTTGAAATTAATCTTTTAGAGGAGCACCCAAGAAGAATTTGGATTGGATGTGGCATAAAAGGATTCTGGTAGCAAATTGATTATAAGAATTTACCATATTGTGGTCGATATTGTACTAATAAGGGTCATTGTGAGAACAAATGCATTTTCAAGAATCGAAACAACAGAGACTTAATCAAGAAAGTTCATAGAAAAACTTCAATAGTTACTAAACCTCATGACCAACCAGCTACAATAGTTTAAATTTGGCAAGAAAAGCAATCCCAAGTTGAAGAAAATGTGAAATAATGTTGTATGGAGAATCAAGAAGTTCAACCCAAAGCCTCTAATTTGGAATATGGGGAAGTATAAATTTTGAAAATTCCAGAATTAATAAATTAAAATCACGTGGAGTAGTTACAATAATGTGATCTCACCAATGATGAGGTGATTTTTGTAGATTAGTGGAATTTATCTCCAACAGGTTTAGACCTCCCATAATATGACAAACATGAATCCTACAATAAGGATTTTCAATTAGATACTAAAGAAGAAGTCACTATAGTGCAAATGGTGGAGGAACCTAGAAATTTTTCTTCATGGTTGGATATCAATTTCAACAAGAAGTCAGAATGACAAGAAAGATCATTTAAGAAAAAATAAACCTTATATTGAGGAGAATCCTAAATCACTTAAACCAGGAAAGCCAATCAAGCCTATTCTAATTGATCCTCTCTTCAAGAGATTCACAAGTTCAACGGGTAAGAAAAATGCTCAAATTTTTTCTTTATCTTCTCAATTATTAATTTCATAGGTTGGAATGTTAGAGGATTGGTTAATAAATCCACTAATAGAAGAGTCAAGCGATTAAAGAAAATCTATTGTCTGCCTATAATGGCCCTAAAGTTGATTCATTCACCATAAGGAAATATTAGTTGAAATGATAATTTCCTAATAGTATATTGAACTGCTCCTATAAAATATGGTTTCTTTGGAATAATGATGTTCAAGTTAAAATTATCGTAGATGAAGATCATTTGTTGTGTTTGCAAGTGGATGTCCAAGTAATGGATAAGTTTGTGTTTGTGGCTATTGTATATGCCAAATGTTGAACTGTGGAAAGAATAATTTTATGGACTGGTTTAGATGATCTAACTAGTATATACCACAAATTTCCTTAGCTGGTTATAGGAGACTCAAATGTGGTCTCTAATGAAGAAGAGAATTTAGGTGGGGCCTAGGTGGAGTTTCATCCAATTAAAGATTTTAATAAAATGATAGTAGACAACTCCCTCATTGACTTAGGTTACTCTATCTTTATATTTACCTAGACAAATAATAGAGTCAATGGGACCATATTCAGTAGGTTGGATAATGAGTTGATCAATTAATAATGGATGAAAGAGTTACCTTCATCCAATATAAGCCATCTGGATAGAAATTGTTCATGCCATAACACTCTTCTATTGTCCATTAAATCATGTTTGGATGATTTCCCAAAGCCATTCAGGTTTCTTAACATCTGGGGAATTTATTCTAATGTGAAGGAGATAGTGAATGAATCTTAACCTACAAACATTTATGCCCATCATATGCCTCTTTTGACTTTTAGGCTTAAAAGGTTAAAGATTAATCTTAATGAGTGGAACAAAACTCATTTCAAGGACATCTTTCAAAATGTAAAGGATTTGGAAGACTCTGTGAATATCAAGAGCATGAGTTTGATCTTAATCCCAATGAAACTAATAGAGCTAATATGTTTAAGATTAAGGTCAAACTCAACACTACCTTGAGAAGGGAAGAAAGTTATTGGTATCAAAAGAGTAGGGTCAAATGGTTGAAACTAGAGGACCTCAACACTAATATTTTTCATGCATCAGTGAAGACTAAAGAGAGAAGGTTAATCATCAATAAGATTAAAAATTCTAATGATCAATGGGAGGAGTATAAAGAGGAGGTATAGAGAATCTTCATCAATCATTTTAAATAACTATGGTAGGCAGACTACTTAAAAATAAACTCAAACGTTTTGAATGTTATTTCAAGTAGTATCTCAGAAGATATGAATGAAAACCTCACCAACTATCCTATTGAAGATGAGATTTTTTTCTAAAATATCTAGCCTTAATTCATCTAGTGTCCCTGGTCCAGATGGATTTAGTGGAGAATTTTATGTAAAATTCTTGGATACTATTAAGCATGACCTCGTTTTGGCCATCCAATCTTTCTTTACTAGAGCAGAGATTCCCAAAAGTTGGTCCAGTACTTGAGTTGTTCTTATTCCAAAGATCAAAAACCCTTTTCACTATTCTAACTATAGAACAGTAATCCTTTGAAACTTCTCTAATAAAATAATCTCTAAGATTTTATGGGAGGGATTAATTGATATTCTTCCAAACATTTTATCCATCAATCAAAGTGGATTTGTCATGGGTAGAAGTATTCCAGACAACATCTTGTCGTCTTAGGAAATGGTTCATTCAATTGGTAGAAAATCCCATGGATCTAATGTCATTGTAAGGTTGGATATGTAAAAGGCATATTATAGTGTTTATTGGCCTTACTTTTGTGAAGTTATTAGAAAATTTGGCTTTAATAATGTTTTCATTGACCTGGTGTGGAGATTGATTTCCAACAATTAATATTCAATCTTAATCAATGGGCAAAGAAAAGTTTTTTTCAATTCCACAAGGGGCCTCAGGCAAGAAGACCCCTTATCCTCAACCTTATTCATCATTGTAGCAGAAGTCCTGAGTAGACAAATCAATCAGCTCTATAATTCCCATAAGGCAATCCCCTTCTCACATCCTCAAGGTAGTCAACTCATATCTCATATTGGTTTTACTGATGATATAATCACATTCTCTAATGGTTCCAAACACAACCTCAAATCTCTATTCAAAACTATTCATGATTATGTAGACACACGAGGTTAATTAGTTAATATCTCAAAGAGTTCTTTCACTTTTGACCCTAAAATTAATCCTAGTATAATGGCTTTGCCAAGCATATTATGTTGAACCCAAAGCCACTTCCTATAAAATACCTAGAATTCCACTTATCCAAAGGTAAATTAAAGACCATTCTTTATCGGAGCTACTACAAAAAATCATAGAGAAACTCAATACATGGTCATCCAAGTTAATATCTCAAGGAGGTAAGATCACATTAATAAGGCATGCTCTTGCATCAATTCCAATATATATGTTATTGGTGCTAAATCCTCTAAAAAAGGTTCTCAAGAGACTCAATGCTATGTTCAATAAGTTTTATTTTTTTTTTTTGGGGGGGGGGGGGGGGGGGGGATGTGCAATAAAGAAGGACCTTACTTTTGGATTATGTTAGAGGAGATTTGTTTTTCATATGAAGAAGGGGGCTTAAACTTCAGAAGAATGGAATATATGGTAATAACTTCTAACCTAAAAATTTATTGTCAATTCAAATATGACAAGGTCATGTAGGCAACTTTCATGAAAAATAAATATCCCAACTAGTCCAACTCAGGCACAATATCATGCATCATGAAAAGAATAACTTCTTCTAGAGACTTGGCTGAGGAGTTTATTGATGAAGATAAAAAGTTATGGCTTCCTTCAATAATAAGTGAATTCACATTCGAATCAACTTTCAGCATATGTAGACAAGACATACCTACTTCCCTTAGTTGGAAATCTAATTGGCTTCACCATTGTCCAATTGAGATATCCAACTTCATTTGGAAACTTCTGAACAAACCAATCCCATTAGAAGTTGAGATTCAACAAATGGGATTTAAAATGGCTACCAGGTGTAGATTATGTGAAGAAGAGGAAGAAACTATAGAGCATGTCTTTAATCATTGCAAGATTATAAAAGAAGTTTCAAGTTATTTCAGTAATGAAGTTTGAATTCAAACAAATTTTTCATTACTTAAATACATTCTTAAGTATTAGTGGACTAAAAAGCCTTTAAGAGACCATCAACAGTTCAAATTCGACTGCCTGCCCAAAGTGAATATTCGAGAATTATGGGAAGCAAGGAACTTAAACTTTGTTGAGAATGTACAGGTTATATCTAGTAACATAATTAACAATGTTGTTAATTTAATGGTAGATATTGGATTCAATAGGATTTTCAAGGATAGAGGTAGATCAGAAGGCCGATATATCATCAACTGGTTCAATCTAAGAATCAGTCCTAAAACGGTCTATTTAAAAAAATGTGCCTAGTCAAAACCTACCGTGGGATCTTAAAACTCAATATTGATGATGCATCCAAAGGTAACCCTAGTCCTAGTGGAATAGGAGGGGTAATCAAAGATGAAAAGGGATTTTTTATAGCTGGATTTGGAGTGGCTTTGGGTAACAAGTCTTCTTTATATGTCGAAGCAAAATCATTAGAGGATGGGATTAAAATTTGTTCTCAACTTAATTCAGATCATATTCAAATTGAATCTGATTCCAAAGTGCTGGTTACATTCTCAACAACAGAACCAAACCTCCATAGACCATTATAGATACCTTATATCATCTTATCCTCCCAAAATCCTTTCAAATCAATCACATGTGGAGAGTAACCAACACTGTAGAATATGCTCTAGCTTTAAAGGCTGCCTTTTCTCAAGACTCCTCACTATATTGGTCCTTTGACTCTCTTCCTCCAATCATTAAGGGCATGCTTAATCTCGATACGCAGAATTTTCCTCAAATTAGAATGACATACATTTAATTGTGATGGGAATACTATATAAATTCCCACATTTAAGATTCAATGCTTTTTATTTCTTCCTTATTTTTAAGGGGATCAGGATAAATCCTTAAATTATTTTATTGTTTGCATCTATAACTTTGGGCCTGACCTTTAGATTTAGTTTAGCTAAAGGCTTATATGCCACGGAGAGGCAATTTCTCTATTTTCTAATTTTTAATAATATGTGTGGGGATTCCGTCCCTCTTCTATACATTTTTTTTATAAGAATAAGTAGTTGATTCTAAGGGATCTCAATCACTGTGGTGGTTATCCCTATATGATCGACCATATCTTTTCCTTTGATTCTCATAAGTGGGTTAACTCCAACAATCTTTATCCTTGTATATGAGGATGAATGATTGGATCAATAAGGCACGTGACATATACACACATATGATGGATTATTTCCCTCACATTTATGATTATGATATAGTAAAAATATACATTATGACTGCGTTCTCGAATGGGAGTCATGGCGAGTGAATCTATATGACGAAACTAAGTGGGTTCATATTAGTAATCCAAGAAAGATCAATTTATGGACTTAAGTAGGCATACAAGTCCTGGAACATCCATTTTTATTAGGTAATAATTTTTTTTAGGTTTTTTCAAAACCCGAATGAAGCCTATGTGTATAAGAAATTAAAAGAAACATGTAAGTACTCCTTGTATTTAATCCAAATGCATGATGTACTCCTTGTCGGGATTGATGTGTAACAACCTCGATTTTCCACATTTAATAGCATTAAAGAAATTATATCATTATGAGAATTATTGAATAATTGATAAGATATCAACCAAAATAGAAATATATATCCAAATAACACAATAAGATATATTCGAATGCAATTATCTAGCTGACTAATATAAATATCCACAATATGAAATCCTTAATACATATTGTAATGGATAAACAAACAACTCTGGAACCAGCAAGATCATAAAAGGGATAACTTGTATATGTAAATCCAACTTGAAATAGAAGTGCATAAATTTATAACTCCAACATCTTTTACTCTGAATACTAGATAACATTAACCCTACAATCGGTCCTCCCAACCATACTTATATGACTACCGCATACCTAAAAAGAGGATTTTCGAAATTTCATGGGACAGACTCAACATTTTCATGAAATATCTATCTCATGTAAAACAATATTAAATTAAAGTTATGTATGTTTCATATCATCCCCAGCGGAACTCATTTCCAAGGCATCTTACTTCACCTTTATATAAGATAATCCTCATATATACCCAAGTTCCACAACTATCACATAACCTATATAACTTCTATCCTCACTATAGTATAATTTATTCATCAATAATTAGATACTAAAGCTAATACCTAATTTTAGTAATCCCATATCACCTAAAATCTAAATAAGTTAAACCCCTCAATAAGTACTAAATATCCTACACATTCCCCCACATAAGCTTTATTCATCACTAGAATAACTATATAATTACTTGATATCTGGATAATTCTACCCATCATTTGTATATCTTCTATGTTATATAATATCCCTGCAAACCTTCCCATCAAGGGCTTAGATACTATACTCATTAATATTTATGTAGGTTATGCCCATTGTAGGACTAACTACTATACTCATCAATATTTATTCAGGTTATGTCGTTCACTGACTAGATACCATACTATACACTATATAAGTAAGTACTAATCTCATCACATAACTCGATACATATTATAGGCATAACATGAAGGAACTATCCTTCGATGACCTCTCGTAGCTATTCGAATCGATCCATTGGATTTCTCACTCCAAATGCCTCAAACCAAAAAAGAAAAATCACTAGGCTGACACACAAATTGTTCAACCAAACACTACATTACACAAGGGATATAACCTCTAATGTCTCCCTTTTGCTCGATGGTTAACCCATAACATGTAAGATAAATATATCAGACCTAAACATAGAGTGCATCATAATTCAAGTTCATAGTACCTAGTCCAGTGAACAATCCCACCAGGTCCCAATCGATAGATTCCTTTTGAGTCTACTCACATACCCTAATATCTCCACACACATGACATACAAAGCATACAACACATAACACACATCAAAATAAGGTATATAATCATAATTCCGATGCTCTAATCGTCTCCTCGATTCAACCTCAATCCCATGTATTATATTTAACGTATACATGTAAGAGTCTATCTCATAAGTACTATATAATATCATATGTAAATCGTGAGATCCGTTGGTTAACATTCGTGTCAAACCCATGAAAAACCTAAGATGAACCCCTCTGACCAGGCACGATCGATCGACCGACCTACTAACCTACACGATCAATTGATCCCAAGGGCACCCAATTGATTAGTCCCTTGTGATCCTGATCGTTCAACCCTAAAAGGTACCAACTAATTAAGGCTTTCGTATACTAACTTAATTTTATAAAATTTTCACAAAAACACATTATCTTCAATTTTTTACATCCTATATCTCCATGGAAGGTTTTTCCAACCCCTAATCAGTTATAAAAACGTCATAAAATGGGTTCAATAGGATTTTAAGGAGATCTAACATCATAGGTTCATCAAATGGAATGATTATAACCTTAAACTATAATGATTATTTTATAAAATTATATGAGTACATTACATAGGTGGATACTAAACTTTGGCTCGTATAATATTTTATCCTTCGAACATTTTGTCTAACATTTAAGCCCCTTTACTATGTTATATTTTCACCAGTGCCCCTTCAGTCAACGTTCTTATTAAATTTAGTAGAATTAATAGTCAAAAATATATTTTATGACTACCATAGCCAAATGACATACCCAAATTATCTTCAAACCATATCCCAATCCATTATTTACAAAGTGAAAATATGTTTTATCCATGTTTTTTGTTCTTTTAGATATGATTTTTTGGTTCTTTTGAGCATAAGGTTTAAGTATGGGGTGGTAAATGGAATTTATACATTGATATAGTAAGGTTTATTAATTTCATTAGAATTAAATGAAAATGTGAAAGAAGGTCCACTGCTACAATCATAACAAACTTTAGGGGCTTAAATTATAAAAAACAATTAGGGCCAAAATGTTACACTATCCAAAGTTCAGGGGCCATAGTGTAATTTACTCAAATTATATTATTTAATTGGGTTACTTAATAAATACCCTTTTAACCATTTAAATTGTAGATTTCATCTTATAATCCTTATGTATTCATGTTAAACATAATATAATCTACTTTCTCCAATAGATTTAAAGATTCAATCATGAACTAGAGTTTCAATCTATGGTCTCCGTAGATTTATCTTTAAACCATTATTCCAATAAACTTAACTATGGTTTTGAAATCATCAAGCAAGCACAAATAAATTACAGATAATACACAAGAAGGACAAACATTTCTTGCTTAAACGTTGGTGTTGAATCTCAATTAATGAACCTCTAGTGTCGAATCTCATCTTTTTTACCACCCTTCCAAAAATTTAGGTTTTCTTATGTTTATATGTCAATTTATATGCTTATTATATGAACTAATGTCCCTTTTTAAATCATTAATGTTTTAAGTCCTCTTTGGGCCAGACTTAGATCCCCAAAATACTATCGTATTCTTCCAAATTTCTACCCAACCATGGGCCCATGTTAACATGTTTCTGACATAAATTTTAGAACTCTAGACTCCTCTTGATCTTGGTTTAACAAAACACGTCCTGAAATACAAAATTTTCCAACTTAAATTTATCCCTTCACATAATCAGGCACTTATTTAATTTAGATCTTTATTATTTAATCACTTATAATTGGTTAGCAACTTAAGATATGGGTTAATACTTGATAATAAGAGTGATATTGTCTATCCAATGTGATAAAGAACTTAGGAGAATCCAGTCACATGCTTAAGATCCATGTTTAGCAGTATCACAAGAATACGATGTTGGGATTATCGTGTGTTACTTACATGACAATGTTCTCTCCTGATTTATAATGAAAGATTCCAAGAAATGATTTCTAACATGGAATCATTATATTTAAGGATATCTTTACTAAGATACTTCATCAAATACAGAGGATAAAAGGCACTAACTATGCTTTGATGGTAAGCCTTGTGCATTTTATATTGTGAACTAGACTTGATATCTTCTTTGTGAATATCATGATCAATAGATTTTAGTCTAATCCAAATAAATAATATTGGATAATAATAATCACATTCTCAATGCCTTTAAAGGATTAAAAATCATGTTATTGTTGAACAAGTTGAGAGTATGTACTCATTGGGTAGGCTGACTAAGTTTATTAGTAAATTATGAATGCTAGAAAGTCTGCCTTAAGATATGTCTTTACTCTAAGACGTGGAGCTATTAGTTGGAGGAGTGTAAGACAATTATGCCTTATTGAATTAGTTACGGGTGTCTAATTTGTCACATCTTCAGAGGAAACTAATAAGGGACTATTGATTAAGAACCAGTGACCTAGGAGTCTTTATTTGAGTGTAGTTGGTTGTTACAGTTTATTGTGATAATAAAAGAACTAAAGATTCAAAAAATGGATAAACATATGGAACATAAGTATCACCTAATTCGAAAGATCAACCATAATGGTGATGTGATACGGACCAATATTACATTGTAGAACAAACTGGAAGAACCTTATATACTGATCTTAACTGACATTTATTTAAATGTGATGGGAATTAGATGCATGGCCATATGCTTTTTAGTGTAAGTGGGGTATTATTAGGGTAAAACCATGTGATTATAAAGAATCTTTTTAATGATAGTATATCTTTAGTTTATTTTAATAAGCATATGAATTTGAGAATGATTTATATTTATTATCAAATATATTGTTATATCAATTCGTTGTACTCAATAAGAGTTATGATGAGTATATTTTGGCTTACCGAACGAAGATGAGAATTTGAATTCTAATATAATTGAACTATTCATGAATTATATAGGAATTGATATCCTATTGGTATAGTTGCGTTGACAATATCAGTAGTTAGTCTTAACTACTGGAATATGTTCTATTGTTCAAAAACTACCCCAATTTTTTTTTTATAGAGATTGTTTCAGTACACTAGTAAATTTATTGAATAGTACTATATGTAAAATTAAAGTTTCTATACTAAATATTATTGACTTTTAGTATTATAAAGGGAACATAGTTCTTATTCCCTATTGAATATTGACTATTGAATTTTTCATGTAATTATTACTTTGATTCGCTAATGGGTTCAATTAATTAGATAAATAATATATGTAAGTTTGGTTAATAAAATTATATGGCCATTATTGGTATACTATTCTGACATGATATGCATTTAGGATCATTTAATTCTAGATAGTAGTGCGCCTTTATAAGTTTATCCCTTTGATTCTACCCAGTAAACCTAATTAATGTATTACATATTGATCTGATAGAGTATTAAATAGGTTAAGTTTATTAATCGAGGACTTAGATGTAAATGAAATTAAACTATTAGTAATTAAATATCCCTAAGAGGGTATTTGTATTTGTAATTGAAAAATGTCCATTAATTATTTATCTTAGTTCAATTTATTAATTTAAATTTGAATTAATTAAAACACTGTAAATATTATGCATATTAAATAACCACTTTTTAATTAGTTTTTAACCAAATTAATTATGTCAATTTTAGAATTTACCAATCAATTAATTATTTCCAAATTTGTATGAGGTGATATCAATTAACAATGGCAGAAAATAAAAGTAGTCACACAAATAGGGACACAGTCATTTAACTTGAAAATCCTCTTGAGAAAAACACACGCACCCACCCTACACATAAGTCCACTAGTACAAAAATTCAGGGATTACAAAAGAGAAATAGGACTTACAACCCTTGATTTTATCGTCATCTCAAATTATCATCGTTCAGAACTTTTAACATTTGTAATACTAGTTATGTAAATCTTCATCATAATGTTCACTTGATAGCAACAACTCCTGGGTATCGGTATTCACTGGTCTATTGAAACATATGCGCTTTTCCGAATATCCACCGTAACTTTCAGTCCTGGATCACCAATCTCGTAAACATGTCTTTGATCATAACCTAAGTCAATCAACTCACTAATATCGAAATCCCTCACAACCAATGTCAAAACCTCCAAAAAAATTAATTGAATTTATGGGAATTTTTGTTTTATAAAAATGCCAACAATATATGCAATTTAATAAGAAAAGGGGGTTTTCTAAAACATTAAAAAAAACTAAATAATGAGTTTGGCAGCTTTTTGGGGTTGAAAACTCTAAATGGATTCTTTATGTAAAATATAGAGGAGTTCTTTTGAACTGACTCACAAACAATGTTTATAATTTTTTTCTTATTTCAACAAATTTAAGGACATAATTTCCATAGTCCATAGTTTACATGGAGTATGTCGTATACCGCTACAACCGTCGAGAGAAGCTCATAATCATTCATTCATGAAGACGGATTCAAATTTCAAGCATCTTCAACATATGCACGACATGAGGTATAATTTCGTATAGAAAGTGTTTAAGTTTCGTAAATGCTTTACTTTAGTATTGGGATACTTTTCGAAATAGTTTTCTAACAAAATGAGGCATTTTTTCTAAGTAAATAATTTTTCAAGAACTGTAAGCGAGCTTTTTAAAATAAGAATTTTTTACTCCCATCGTTCAAACGACAAGGCAATATCGTTCAAACCACTACTTCTAACGACATCACATATCGTTCGAAGGGTCGTTTCTTGTCTGTTTCAAAAAAATCCATACTATTTTTTGTTTTTAAAGGTCATTTTTAAAGTCATTAGTAATGACATTTGATGTTGTTCAAATGACCTGAACATATCGTTTGAACGACTTTTAACGACATGCACCAACACAAAAAATTTGTTCAGCTATTAATATCTATTTTGAAGACCTTTTTCATTAAGATTTTTTATACACGAAAATTTCTTTTTGGCCGACCTTTAGTCTTCATCTTTTAGGGTTAAAAACTTAGTTATTGATTCACCAAAACATTCAAATTTTTTGTGAACCATTTGTGGAACCAAAATACTTCTGGGAAGTTTTATCTTTGTGGTTTGCCATCTTCACAGCTGGATTAGTAGTTCTTGTGGGAGCTTCTTACTGACAACTCCGGTTATTAAGGTTCTCGAGGGGATCTTTGTTGGTGCTAGGCTGCGATAGATTCATTGTAGATTTTGTTATGTAATTGTAAGTTGTGATTTGTATTATATATTGAAATAAAGGTTTTACCCGAAAGTTTTTTTTTCTGAACCTCGATTTGTGATTGTTTGATTTACATATTTGACTTATATCACATAGATGCATGATTAGGGTTTAATTAATTTGGATCAAAGATTGGATTTAATTAAATAAGTTTGAGATTTAGAAAGTTGTGAATTAAATAATTAATATATATCACACATTTACAAATTAGTATTAGAGTTGGTTACTCTAATTTATCGAGTGATTCTTTTTTCGCAATTTTTTTGTGATATCGATTTTTTTTTAATTTTAATTCTGAAAATTTTTGCAATTTTTTCGATGGAGAACTTATATAATCGGCTGCCCGTCTTTGATGGCGCGAATTATGCCTATTGGGAATTCCGAATGAAATCTGGTTAAAATGCTATTGATGAACATGTCTGGATTGTTTGTGAAAGAGGGAGGACTCCTCCCACAGTCACCGTTGAAAATGTCACCAATCCTAAACCCGTGTCAGACTGGACTGGGGATGGTTCAAATGGAGTAACTTTAATTCCCGTGTCCTGAGCGCTGTTTGTGGAGCCGTCACCCTTGACGATTTTTGCCATAATATGACATGCACCACATCTAAAGAGGCATGGGATATCATCCAATTGACACATGAGGGTACCAACACAGTTAAGGCATCGAAATTATAAAATTTGACCACCGAGTTTGAGACCATCACCACGTCAAAATCTAAGTGTTTTAACGAGTTTTGTGATAGGTTGTCGGACATAGTCAACACGAGATTTAATTTGGGTGAGAAAATTGAGGACACGAGGGTTGTTAAAAAGATTTTGAGGTCACTCATATCCCGTTTTATTCCTAAGGTCACTATTTTAAATTCTTTGGGAATATTAGATACACTTTGGTTAGAAGAACTTGTAGGAGACCTTCAAACTTATGAGATATACATGTTTCCTAAAACCATTAGGCCTAGGGATAGAGGGATTGCACTGGAGGCACAATCTAGAAAGAGTGAAGAAGTGTTTAGGAAAAAAGAGAGGAAGAAAAAAGAGAGAGTTTGTGAGTCTGAGTCTGAGGGAGAGTTTAATTTTGACGATGTGGCCATATTTGCTAAAAAAATTAAAAAAGTTTCTCAAATTTTCCAAATAAAATTCTTCCAATAAAAAGATGTTTGAGAAAAAAAAAAGAGGCCAATGAGAGTAGTGAGAAAGAGAAAGAGGAAGATGCGAGATGTTTTGAGTGAAAGGGCAGAGGGCACAAAATGTTTGAATGTCCCGCTATGCTGAAGAGAAAGGGTAAGAAAATTTCTATGCCATCCACTCTTAGTGGTAGGGAGATCTGAAATGGCTTCTAGTCCTCCCATTTGCCTGGACTATGATCCAAAGCCTTTTGATGACAGCTTTTGTTCAACAAATCATGATGATTCCCTTGACAGACCAAACACACCTTTTGTCTAACACCGCTCATTTGCTGATGTAGTGGGTAAAAATGATGCTCCATGCATGTTGGAAGCCACTTGCCTTCCCTCATTATCTTCTCCATATCTTCGTGGAGAACAGTAGCAATTGGGCTGCCAGATGAGGCTTATAATGATGTGATTAATGATTGTGGATCCTCTTCGCTAATGGGACGTATTATTCATGCCAAAGGGGAAAAGCCTTGGAAACTCTCTGAGCTCAAAATAGAGCTCAAAATTATTTGGCAGAGCAAACAGGAATGGACTCTCACACCTATTGGTAAGGGTTTTTTTAACCTTCGTTTTTCTTATGCTTCGGATAGAAATAAGGCCTCGTCTTTTCGTAGCTTTAAACTTAAATCCGGAATATTTAGGACATTTCAATGTGTTCCTGACTTTTTCCCAGAAACACTTGTTATTTCTACTGTTAATGTTTGGGTTCGATTTATGGGGCTATGTCAAGATTATTGGGACCCACGCCTCCTTCTGCAAATTGCCCGGGGTGTGGGTCTCCCATTACGTATTGATAAGGCCACTATGGAGCGGACTTATGGCAGTTTTGCACGAGTCTTAGTCGAGGTAGATCTCTCTTCTCAACCTCCTGAGCGTATTTCGGTTGAAAAAGAGAATGGTTCTTTTTTTGTCAATATAAATTGTGAGTCTCTTCCTTTATTTTGCAATTTTTGCAAATCAGTGGGGCACTTAATTACTGAGTGTAGGAACTTACATAAAGAGGTAGTTCTTCCAAATTCGAAGTCTCAAAAAATCTCATCTACGAGAACCAAGGTTTCAGCCGAAAACAACCATAGCCATGCTTCAGGAAGTTTAAGATTTTTGGCCAAAAACGGCATTACTGTTACTGACTCAGTCGATATTAATGAAACAGTTAATATGGGAAATGAGAAAGGGTCAATTCAGTTATCCTATCCCAATAAGTTAAATGATATGGAGATGTCAGGTGTCCCTACTTTTTATCCAGTTGGTATGATAAATAAAGGCTTTGTTGTTACTAACCATCTCGCACCCTCTGGCTTTGGGGCTGGTCCGGCAATTAACCAGCGTCTCAGTCAACATGGTGATGATAGAAATCCGCAGGTTGTTTCTAATTTTCTGGGAACAAATAATAAAAAAGTTGGGAAGATTGATTCAAATCTGAATGACCAAGCCTCTGTTGCTACAGTTACAGATAAGTCCTGTTATTTACTGGATCCTTGTACTATGAGAGGGCATCCATCAATCAGTCAGCAAAAGAATGATGTTTTTCAAAAAATGAATGGAATCCCAAAGAATCTTGAAGGTTTCGGCTTTAGTGAGAAGAAGGAGAAAAATTGTTTCAACAACTTGGGTACCAGATCATTGTTGACTCCTAAATCGACGGCAAAAATTATGGAGAAAATACCAAAAGATCCGGATCTCGAATGACTTTGACTCAGTAGATTTAGAAAAATCAAGTAAGAAGGATGGGAATTTTATTAACTCCGTTCAAGGCACTAAAAATATGGATATTCGAAATAGTTCTTTGGAAGATACTTCGGATAAGCAGGATTCATACGGTGAAATGCCGTCTCTAGAGAAAATTCCAGATCCTATGTTGGCAACCCAAAAAATAAAAACAAAGTTATATTCATCACTTAATCCAACGCGATTCGATCGTATTAATAGGAGATAAACTTGTTTTGCACAATGATCTAATTGAGAGTTCAACTTCTGATGAAGACTCTAAAAGTGATGAAGATATGACTGCTTTAGCGAACATTAATTCAAGTGTCGAGTTATCCCAAGTTAATCCTATTTGTGTGAAAATTCACGACGAACGCGGAATTGATTTATTCATGGATCTCCCCAAAGCATATGTGGCAGATTCTAATCTTATCTTGAATGGTGTAAATTCCACTGGGAAAAATGGCAATTGGAACGTCGTCCGCAAACATAGAGGTTCTAGAATTCGTAGGACCTAAATGCTTCTTAAATTGGCTTTAGATTTTTTTCTTTTTTGCAAGAGTCCTGCTTTATCGCTTGTAGGTGCCCTTGGAGAGGCTTTTTCTCCATCTATTAATAAAATAATTTTAAAAAAAAAAAAGCCACTCTTAGTGATAGTGATGAGGAGGTGAATGATTCTTGGGATGAATCGTCACATGGTATGTGTGTCGTCATTATGGCAAGTGAGGGTGAAAGCGAGGTTGAAAGTGAGGGTGAAAGCGATCTCCAAAAATCTTTTAGAAATTTATATGCCGAGACCTTAAAGATGAAGAAGTTGAATAAGGAGTTATGTCTTAAGGTGTTAGATTTAGGGAGAGAGAGATAGAAATTTTGAGCGGATGTGAGGCGTCGGCGAGCTAACTCGAGGAGGTGAAAGTTTCTTTAAGTGAGCATTTGATCGTCTTAGGTCGGGCAAAGAGTGAACTTGAATCCCATGTGTCCCAACTCGAGATATATCTCGAACGTGCTCGGGAGGTCAAGGTTACTATAAAGGATACATCTAAGAAGGTTGGAAAGATACTCCTCGGTCCCTCTTTCCAAATTTTTGATAGACAAGGAACCGACCATGATGGTGCATCCACTTACCATGTTGCATCCGATCCGATTCCCGAGTTTATGATAGATCCATATGGATCTCAACCTAACCCACCTTGGCATCCAATTCCAAATAGGAGAGTGCGTCCTAGACAATTTAAGAGATATTTTCCTAAGCCCATGTATGTTTACACCCATTGCAAAAAGAGAGAACACCTCAGGGAATTCTATTCAACTTGGGTAGTGTGTCCCATAGATTTTTGCCACATTTTCCCACACCCGCACCCGCACATGATACTTTGCATGATCTTGCACACCACATGAGAGAGTTTGCACATATTCAAAAGGAAGTTAAGTTTTTTGTTAGAACTTCACATGATTTGATGGATGTTTTTCATATGATGTTACCACCTTTAGAAAACTCCTCTGCACTTAGTGGTTGAGGTTTAGACTTGTTTGCTAGCATAGGATGATTTTCATGATGATATTTTATGACTATTGCTAGTATATACCACTTTTGTTTTCCATTTGATATATTTTTCGAAAAACCAAAAAGTTTTTTTGTTTTTGAAAAAATTGAAAAAATACAAAAATATTTTCTATTTTTTTAGAAAAAAAAGAAAAAGCCAAAAATATTTTATTTTGATAAAATTTTTTGAAAAAGACAAAAAGATTTTTGTATTTCGTTTTACACCATTTATGGATGGACATTTAGGATCACCAAGTCACATCATCATTCCATATTCATGTAATTATTTGATAGTGTTTTGAGACGACACATCATTTCATCCATG
Source organism: Sambucus nigra (assembly GCA_949130495.1). NCBI lineage: Eukaryota > Viridiplantae > Streptophyta > Magnoliopsida > Dipsacales > Adoxaceae > Sambucus > Sambucus nigra. The sequence goes on from OX422220.1 coordinate 192,887,404, forward strand.
TGCTTTATAATGATTGGAGTCATTAAGATGAGATTTGAGATTACTTTCTACATGTTTGACTCATGATTTCATTTAATGCACACTTGCATGGATTTATTTGATTATTGTACTTGTCTATCGCATGATGGTCGAAGTGTTTTCATCTCAATCATGTCTTTAAAATGAACCAAATGCTATAAAACTTGACAATAAAAGTAGTGCATGTAAGAACCATTGCCCGTGAGGAATTTGTTTAATATGAAAAAATGATGAGTGAACACGGGAAAGGGCTACGCAAAGACCATTTAACCTTTGCATGAAAGCCACTATTTGAAAAGAGCCAAAAAAATGTGGCATTGTAAAACGTAACCGAGACCAATCTAGTCTAGATTGATATGATCATTAAAAAAAAGAATTGAATAGAAAAATATTATCATTCTTATTTATAAGGGAGTTTGGTTGGAAATATATCGAAGGGTTTGCACGTCTTGACAAAGTCTTAAAAAAGCATTACATTTTTTTAGACTTTATTGGTGTGGAAATCATTTTAGACTTTGATTTATTGATTAGATTGAGTCGATATCGTTTGAATTCAACAATTTTTACACCCGGGGACGGTTTTGAGTTCATTCGTTAGAAGTATTCATATTCATCGTGTACATTTGTTATGCATGTTTGAGTTGATTTACCTATTGAATATAATCACACCCATTCATTCCATTTCCACAATTTGGTTATCTTAGTGTAAATTCATGGTGTTTTTTTTTTTTTGTAAATTATCTTTATTTGAAATAATTGAAAAAATCAAAAGTATCCACAGGATAAAATAACTCCTTTTGAGTTAATCCTTTCATGAGTGTAGTTGATTTATTCATGATGATTTTCTATGGTTATCGTGACACTCCGTGCTTATTTTTGTTTATTCTTTTCCTTGTCTATTTTGGACAAACACAAAAGGGGAGAATGAAATTTGAATTATGGGGAGTGCAAGTTTGAATTATCGGGGGGGGGGGGGGGGGGGGGGGAGGGGATTTGAGATTTTATCATTGATTGATATACTTGATTTGTGCTATCTCATTTCAAACTCAATACATCATGAAGGTATTTGTTTTGTTTATTATGTGTAGGACTTTGGTGATCGTTTGTAAAGAACATACAATAAGCGCAAGGAAAGAAAAGAGATTTGATTTGAAGAGATTGAAAGTCGAAGATTTTTTAAGAATTGGAAGACTTGCATTTTTTGTATCTTTCCGGATTTTGGGTTGCATGGGAGGGTATTAAATTTGTATAGGCATTTTATTGATAATTCAGATGTTTTCATTTTATACCAGCATAGACATAGAGGGAGATTTGTAAGGACATAATTTCTATAGTCCATATTTTACATAGAGTATGTCATATACCTCTATAACCGTCGAGAGAACCTTCCGATCATTCGTTCATGAAGATGGATCTAAATTTCAAGCATCTTCAACATATGCACGACATGAGGTATTATCCGTATAGAATATGTTTAAGTTTTGTAAATGCCTTACTTTAGTATTGGGATACTTTTCGAAACTGTTTTCTAACAAAATAAGGCATTTTTTCGAACTCAAAATAAGTTTTCAAGACTTGTAGGTGAGATTTTTAAAATAAGAATTTTTCGCTGTTGTCATGCAAATGACAAGGCAATGTTGTTCAAATGACACTGACATGTTTTTCAAAAGACTGCTTCTAACGACATCACATGTCGTTTGAAGGGTCGCACAAAGGGTCGTTTCTTGTTTGTTTCAAACGAGCCCGTACTGTTTTGTGTTTTTAAAGGTCGTTTTTAAGGTCATTAGTAACAACATATGATGTCATTAAACTGACATGAACATATCGTTCGAACGACGTGCACCGCCTCAAAATTTTTGCTCAGCTATAAATACCTGTTTTGAAGTCCTTTTTCATTAAGACTTTTGATACACAAAAGTGGATTTTGGCAAACGTTTGGTCTTCATCTTTTAGTGTTGAAAACGTAGTTCTTGATTCACCAAAACATCCCAATTCTTTTGTGAATCATTTTTGGAACCAAAATACTTCTTGGAAGTTTTATCTTTGTAGAATGCCCTCTCTACAACTGGATTGGTAGTGCTTGTAAGAGATGCTTGATGAAGATTGCGGTCATAAAGGTTCTCGAGGGGATCTTTGTTGGTGCTAGGCTGCGATCTATGAGGATTTGCTATGGTAGATTCATTGCATATTTTGCTATGTAATTATAAGTTGCGATTTGCATTATATAGTGAAATAAGGGTTTTACCTCAATGGTTTTTTTTCCTGAACCTCGATTTGTGATTGTTTGATTTGCATTTTTTATTTATATCACATAAATGCATGATTAGGGTTTAATTAATTAGAATCAAAGATTGACTCTAATTAAATAAGTTTAAAATTTGGAAATTTATGAATTAAACAATAAATCGATATAACGTATTTACAACAAGAGTCCTCATCAACGCCAACAATTAGAAACCAATTAAGGATGGTTATTAAATAAATTTGTTGACCACGAATTGGATGAAGGAAAAAAACAAAAACAAACCAAAAACCAAATAATAGAACACATGCAACAACAAAAACGCAGTCAACTGCAACCTTAGTTGTGATATGCCCACTATCTCCCCTAATTCGCTATAGCGGTGGGGACATACCACTGCAGTGTCAAACTTATTACGGTGGTCACAGGGCTTAATATTTCATGATCAAGCCATGGATAAACCACGAGGAACATTAGAATCGTAATAAAATATTTCTTATATGAATTTTTATGAAAGCCCTTTAGATTGAAACCTTTTAGGGACAATTTAAAATTCCACAAAAAGTGTTACTAAAAATATATAACACAAAATGTAAAAAATAATCCCTTAAAATCTTTGAAAAATATTTTTAAAAATCTTTATAAAATTTACTAAATTAAAATTAATTTTTATATTTCAAAAAATAAAATTTCCCAATTGTTACACCTGTTTGTATGGATTGGAACTTTGGTGTGATGGATCGTATCATATCGTGTTGATGTCATTGTATCGAACATGTAAATATGGTTGTGTAGATGCTTTTCAATAAAACTGACACAAACCTAAAATATGTTTTGGATCAGAAATTTCAACAACACGGAGAATTATGTTCTTACAATAACTTAATATGTGTAATCATATTATAGGCTAGGTAAAATTTATAGATATTGTCTTTAAATTAATATAATGTAATTTTGAGGTAATTTAATTATATTCAATTACAGTTGTATGGTGGAGTTGATTTCAATTAATGGGAAAGAGGTAATTGGATTACGTGTATGAATAAGAAATCCACTGGTTCTATATTGGGTGAATTTAATTATTTTCCACATCTGCCTGATATAATCATTAATAATGAACAATCCCCTCCTCGCTGACCTTAGGGTTTCCCTTCCCTATATATAGAGAATGGGGGAGCACAAATAAAGGTACCCACTCCCTCACAAGGAGAGAGGGAAATAGATTAAGAGAGAGGAAGAGTCTAGGGTGAGAGAGTAGATATAAATATTAGTAAAGGTAAGAAGATGCATACCATGTTTGTATATTTTCTTCACTTTTAAAACCTAAAAAACCACTCTCGTGCACATAACATCTTGTTTTTTATACTAAATCAATAGATAAAACTATTCATCCAAACTGAGAACATTTTGTACAAATTTTTTAGATTTAATTATGTGGTGAAAGTAAGAAATTTGAGGTTATTTATATATATTGGAAAAACTACTAAACATATTGTGATGCTCGTGAGATTTGATGTCTTCTTGATCACATTGTGGTACCATGACTCATTTCTCACTATATACGGAGGAGATTTGAGGTGTTAAAGGTACGTGCGACGGACTTTAGGTATAGGATTTTTCAATTTCACCATATAAAATTTCTCTTCAAATCTAGTGTGAAAGAGCATGCATTTCCTAAGTTTTTTTTCTCCTAGGTTGGATTTTCCTTGTCAATTGGACTTTTGTGAGTTTAATTTGAGAATAAAATTTCATTTGCACTCTAATTTACAGTAATTTGTTTTTACCTTGATCAGTTATGGTTAAATTTTACTTTTTCCCAAATTTACCTAAAAGTTAAATTCGTATAATTTTCTCTCATAAGCTATAGTATACCATTATAATGTAATTTACACTTTCATCCGATTTGAATTTATTTAATCGATGTCTAGATTATATAAATAATATTTTTAAGAGTTTATTATAGATACAGATCTTATTGACTGAATTCCTGATAAAATTGAACAAGTGGTTTAAGAGAATTTCAAAATTTTCACATAGTTCTCATAAATGTCATATTCACCCAAGGCACATATTTCCCTTGCAATCATAAACCATCCAATGCAAAACTTAGATAGTACTATGGTAATAATATCGTATAGTTCAACCACCCTCATCTATCAATGGAAGCCTACGATTTGGAAAACATTGGGGAAGAATCTACATATGATGAAGTACTTGATGAAGTACACTAGTTATCGTACCCCTTAGAAACGTTAGATTAATCTCATAACAATGACATGGATAATGACATACTCGGCATGGATTTTTTAGTAAATGTCAGTGCCACAACCTTATAAGTAGACATGAGTATATGGTGGGTTAATTCCATAGATCCTCAAAAGGTTTCACAGAAAACTGATGTCACCCCATCGATAATCAATTGGTCCTAGTGTTGCATTTAGCCCAAGGCAGTACCCACACAAGAACAATTTCCTTAGAAAACTTGTTTCTTTCATTGGATAAGACAAATAGGTAAGGATAGAGTACCTAGTGTTATACGATAAATATAGGGTGACTCATGGACCCACAAGAAGGTGACACCTGGCTTCACTAATAATCTAGCTAGAGACCTCCCCTGCTAAAGGAGCTAAGGAGACTCGTGTAGTCAACTCATATCATTGTCGGCTTAGTCGAGGGAAACAAAGCTAGTTGAGACTCCATTATTTAATAGTGTCAAAGTAAGCATGTACCTCATGACTGGATGATGTCAACATCTTGATACACATGCAATTGGAGGAGATGTGCAAATATTCTCCCTCATGTGCCAAAAACTAATTTATGATTAATCTTCCACTTAGTTTGTAAAACGTGTTCTCACTTCACCTATAAAAGTTAAGACATGTGTCCCCTCTCTCCTGTCCACGCTCACTAACCTCATGTGAGGCATAAGACTTTATCTCATTATTATGTTGTCCAAATATTTAGAGATCTTGAGAGCTTGTATATTATACTATTCAATGGATTTTGTCGAGTAATCAATTGTCATAAGAACACACATGGACGTAGGCACCAATTTGGATCAAATTGTGTAAATCTATTTATTTTATATCTATATACTGTCTAAGTCTATTATATGTTTGTATTTCAGTAATCGTGTCTCTTATATAGTTTATCTACTAGTAATTATTGTACTTTGCAAATATTAACACCATACTAATTTTTAGCAATAACAATTGGCACTGTCTTTGGGAAATGACTAGCCATGTTGTTTCCCCTAATTTTGTATTGTTAGAGATCAACAATACCCATTTTTAATGAACCAGTGAATTGCAAGCCAATTTATTCTGGTTTCCAAGGGTTACAGTAGTTTTAGATGAAATTTTTATTTAATTCCTATAAATCCATTAGATCTTTGTTTAGATCTCTATTTTGTTGTATTTATTTACATTCGCCGCAAACCCTTTATTTATGCACCGCAATACCCCTATTTTCTACTTTTGATATGTAACAGACTAGGGCCATGGTTGATTTGGTAGCCTAAATTACATCCCACATCTCCCGGGTGAGGCAAAGTAATGGTTCATATATGTATATTGTAATATTCCAACACCGAGGTTTTTTCAGATCCATTTGTAAAGCATGTGGTTTATGACATCTCGTGTCAGGGGTTTAATCCCCGTTGCCACTAGTTTGTTGATGTGAGATGGAATAAAATGCCAAGCCATTGTGAGCGGCATTTATATTAGGGAGAAAATAATGGTGGTAGAGTGGGGTATTATAAAATGGTATCAGATTTAACACCCAATCAAAATAAGTGTGCGAATGTTTTGGGTGATTGATGATTTCAACCCAAAAAGGATGGTGGTCTCCCTAAGAGGGTGAATTGTAATAGGTTTATTCCATGGTTCATTCGACATTTATGGAGTTACATCCCTAATTGCCTATGTGAGATAAAGTAATAGTTCATATATGTGCATTTGCACTCTTCTAATACTGATGCCTTTTCAGCTTCACTGGTAAGGAATGGTGTTTATGACACCGTATATTAGGGGTTCAAATCCCATTGGCACCATTTTGTGGATTGGAGCTAGAATAAAACTCCATATCATAGTGAGCATTGGTTAAATTAGGAAAAATATCCATGATGATAGAGTTGGGGTATTAACATTTTATTTGAAATGTCATATAATCCTTAGAGTAGTCATGAGATGGATGAAACTATACCTTCTACTCCAGTCAGGATGGCCAATTTGTAGAGCATCCTGCAAATCTTGGCTAAGAGCCAAAATTTTATATAGTAGAACATGACGCTGATGACCCAAAGTATCACAGAAGGGTAAAATAAACCATGCCAGTCTTGAATGTAATTGAATCCTATCAAGCCAACTATCGGGGATATCTCAGATAGAAGGCGGAAGATATCTCCACAATCCCCGCAAAGGAATAAGGGGAAAATACACAAAGAATGACATTTGGACAACCTAAATCATTTTGATCTCAGTTCAGGTAGTTAAAGGAGCATGTCAGATAAGAGCTGAGTCTGATTGAGATGATTTGTCCTATAAAACGGGAAGAACCTCAACTATCAAAACAACAAAAGAGTGGAACTAAAGAATTTAACCTCCCTATCTGAACATACTGGATAGATTCATAAGGGAAATTCCTTCGTATGTCGGATGTCTAATTTAAGAGTCATCAGGGGACACTCAAATAAAGAAAATAGGGAAGAATCCTAATGATCAACTTCCATAGGAGCTACTTATTTGGCCACATCTAGATGTAGTTCGTGGGCCTCAGCTAGGTTCGAGCACACTTTCATGCATGATAAGAGTTCAGTTGAGATTCAATAACGAGCCGAATAACTAGTAAAGGTCAGAAGATAGAGAAGAACTAACTGTGGAAGGGTTCCATCCAGCAACTGGAAGATCGGTTGGAAGATTTGATCAAAAACAAAAACCCTTTGCTGAGGGGTTATATGGAAGGATCTCCTTTTGTTCTATCCATATTGAGTTATCCAATCCCAGCAAAGCTCAAGTCACCTTTGATCAACCAAGGTATAATGGGAAAACTGACCCTTGCACCTTATCGACAAGTATCAGGTTAATATAGATATCTACTCTTTGCCTGCTAAAATGAAGTGCTTGGCATTCTACAGTACTTGGATTGGATCTTCCCATGTGTGGTACATGGGGCTCCCAAGGGAGAAAATAATAAATTTCAGGAAGTTTCCAAGTCATTTTATCAAAAAAAAATCTTTGGTATAAAGCGTTAGAAAAGAGTCACTCACCTACTCAATGTCAAAAAGAAACAAGACAACACGACGAGAGAGTACATTAACAAGTTTAACAACAAAAAAGTGGATGTAGTGGACTATGATGAGAATAAAGATATCACCTTAATAATGAGTGGTCTTATACTAGGGAATTTGAACTAGGTTCTTGAAAGGGAGCTACCTCCTACAATGGTTGAACTCCCACATAAACTCGGGAAGATCATGAACGATGAAGAGGCTATAATAGGCAAGGAATCTGGTCATGCAAAATATGATATAGAAGGAAGCTCAGATAAGATGGATAAATGTAACAATCCGAAGAAAGAAAAGCTAAATAATTTTAATGAGTACAATACCCTTACTATATAGTTACATCACATCCTCGATGAGATTCGGGGAAGTGAAAAAATAAGGTTGCCAAAGAAACTTGAAACTCCCTCTAAAAGACGAGGCAAAAGTAAATGGTGCAACTTCCACATAGACCACATCCATATGACTGGTAAATGTTTGTATTTAAAAGACTATATTTAAGCTCTAATTAGAAGAAAAAAGTTGAAAAAGTATGTATACAAGTTTGGCTGAGCAACCGAACCTAGGGAAGTATAAACGATCAAAGTTTCCTCATAAGTAGAAAGACGATCGAAAGTGTATGAAGGAAGAAGATGATTTTGATGAAGGCACATAGATGATCTACCAAAAAATATTAAGGAACCTAATAAGACAATTGGTATAATCTCTTTAGGAATGGATTTTGTTTTAAGTGGAGAAGCATGGGCTGGAGACGAACCTGCAGAAAGGAAAGAGTATATGAATGAAGCAAAATCTTGTGGAGGAAACTATTAAGACAAAGTCAAAATAGCTGAGACGGTAGATAGAAGACCTCACAAGGTTAACAGAGATCATCTGATAATGGGATTTTCTAAGGATGATCTGACACTATTCCAAATATCGAGAATTATCACAATCAGTTGGTCACAGTTGAAGCCTGTGACCAGGTGGTCATGGTCCAAAATCATGACCCCTTTCAGAATATAGTGACCAATTTCTTGATCGGGTTAAAAGGTGACATCAGTAATGAAATGGCCATGGTTTGGGTATATGATCAGAGGAGTCATGGTCCGAAACCGTGACCCATCCTTGACCTTTTAGGTACCAAAGTTCCTGCCAAAAATGTCACCATGATGGTTATGGTCTGAATTGTGACACGCCCCTGACCAATCCCAATGAATTATAGTCACGGTTTTAGACCGTGCCACTTAAATATAGTTCAAAATGGACATGTTAATATGGTCACAATAGGGTTCACGATCTAGATTCGTGACTATTTTTCAGTGTCTAGATTCGTGACCATTTATCACTCTTTAACTAGTCATAGTAGGGGTTACGGTCTAGAGTCATGACCAAGTATCAGTGTTCCATTGGTCACAGTATGTGTAACGGTTTTGAACCATTGCTAAGTTTAGAATATAAATTCGAGACTTAGGTCAAATATCACATGAAAACCAACATTTATCTCTCTCTCTTCCTATCACCCTCTTCACTATAATTACGATCCTCTCACTAGCCACCGACGAACACCACAGGCCACTCTACCTCTATCCACCACAGTACATCTCTCTATCTCTCTGTGTATGAATGTTTATCTGTGTGTATGTTTTCAATGTGTGTATGTTTATTTCAGTGTGTGTGTGTGTGTGTGTGTTTCAATATCTGTGTTTATGTGTTTTAATGTGTGTGTGTGTGTATGTAAATATGTGGGTTTGTGTGTGGGTTTGGGGGAGTGTGTGTGTGTGTGTGTGTGTATATTGATTAATTGAAACTGATATATTGAAATTGGCACTCTTAAATTTGTATGTTTAAATTGAAACTGGCATATTGAAATTGAAATTGGTATATTGAAATTGAAATGGGAATACTGAAATTCGTATAATGAAATTGAAATTGGTATATTAAAATTGAAACTGGGTATATGAATGTGAATTTATATAAGTGCACATATGAATGTTACACGCAGACACATACTTACACACGTACACATACACACACACATATTAATGTTACACACACGCTTATATATATATATATATATGTGTGTGTGTGTGTGTGTGTGTGTGTGTGTGTGTGTGTGTGTGTGTGTGTCATATGTGAACATGCATAACACATTAATTCCTATATATACATGAAGTCCCTCATATACTGACACACATACACATATATACTCTCATCCAAATACAATTGGAGAACAATTATGTTAACATATTTTCTTCTCTCTCAATGTGCATAAGGAAATGGAGAATTATTATTGAAGCTCAACTTATTCAAGTTTCTTTCTTTTTTCAGGTAATTTTACTTATCTTTTATTTTATATAATAGTCTTATGTAGAGTTATAAATTCTTAGTTAACTTATTGTGGTTGAATTCACCCTAAGTGGTTGATGTTTAAGTGAAGACAAATTAGTGGAACGACTTTCACATTATCGGACATATAGTAATTTTAGTTTTAATTTAATTAAAATGTACTAAAATTAGACTTCTTGATTGTTTGTGTGTGAATACTATTGCATATAACTTCTTGGTTAATTTGTTCTGGCCATGTTCCCTTCCTTAAGTAATTGTTGTTTGGGAAAACACAAATTAGTGGAAGGGATTGGACAATTGGTGGACATATAGTAATTGTAGATTTAATATAATTAAAATGAACTTAAATTGGACTTCTTGTGTATGATGGATAGGATGGAAACTGTAATTATTTTGTGATTAAATAGAGTCATTGCCTCTGTGACATATATTCTCACCCTCCTTCTATATATATTCTCAAAAAAATGAGTCACAGTAGTAATTACTTTCAGCAAGAGTACGAGAAGGGGAAATTTGACCGCACTAAAACATCTTTCATTAGTGTGCGCCATATATAGGGAACTCATATTTATAAGTATGGCGATAGGAAAATTGAACAACTTAATTGACGTACAAATTGTGGATTTAATATCTCGCAAGTGTACATGTTCGATCGTATTCTGTTTTCCATGATAGAATGCTGGGGTGAGGTAGTGGAGAATATATTTCCCCTTAATAATGCCGACATGTCACTAACGTTAGTGACCCTATTAGAAAAAACTGAAAAATATTCATCCATTATGGATACTACTCCGTTAAGAGAGCATTCACCCAAATTGCAATGTTTCGTTACATATTCAGATTAAAGATGATCTTGGAAATAAGTTGAATAAGAAAGAATTACGAGTTAATCTCACAAACCTTTATACATCAATCATATATATTCCTCCGCCCAATTGACTGCATGTAAAATTTCATAGATTTTTAAAAGGTAATACTAATTGTATTGAACTCAGACACATCGATCATATTTTAAAAGATATTGAAAAGGTATATATATATATATATATATATATATATATATGACTTTCGTGCATTCGTCGCGAATTTTTTTTAATTGCAGGAAATGTTGAACAGGAATACAAATAATCAACCAAATAGCGAAACACCATCAATAATGCGCTTTCTTACACCCTAACCTCAATTCTCATATCCTCCGGGTTATAAATACTTTACTCTATCGCAGATTTGGTCTCCCACTCCATCTTCGATTCATCAAACTCAAAACACCCTATTAGTCCAACATCCCCACCTCTTGCAACCGAGGAATCGAAAGCAATCCTGAAGAAACCTATTTGGTTCTCCTTGGGAGGGGAACATCCTATCGATAATAAATCTGGCGTTGAGATTTTTAAAAATTGTTGTTTGTTTCTTGAAAAGATGGTTGTGGGTATCGGGGGTTCAGACAACTGGAAGAAGGTTAATCATGCCATAAAGGATTACGTGTGGAAAAAACTTAGTAATTTTTTTTCATTCCCAGCTGGTTCGAAGACAAAGGTTCTTTCCTTAGTAGTTGGCCAATTGAAAACTTATCGAAAGAACCTTCGAAACATTTTTTTCACAAAGGGGAAATGAGTTCTACTATTTTAGCGTCCAAGTAAAGAGTTCCCTCAAATGTTCAAATGCCCACTTCTTGGAGAATGGGGCCAGGAAGGGAAAACGGATCGAAAGGGAGAAAAATAAACTGAATAGGTCAAATAAATTTGATGTTCATAAACTTGGGGAAAAATCTTATGATTATTTGAAGGGTGAATGGGCAGACCGGACCAAAGGACTCTGTAAGAAGGTTAAAAACTTAATCGGGTCAACATGTACTTGCATGCTTGATGGGAAAAGGGACCAATAAATTATCAAACCAATTAGATCCAACTCTAGTGAGTTTTAATTTAGTTATCATATATATACACATTATAATAAAATGTTGTCAAAATAATAGTTCGAAATATAATATCATGTTACAAGAAATGATTGAAGTCATATTGAGCAGTCAGTTTGAGTAAATCCCCTATGAAATTAAAGCAGATACCCTAACCAAGGTACTTGGGAGGGATAAAAGGGCAAGGATAAGAGGTGTGGGCTCTCTGCATATGCCAAGTAGAAAAATACAACACATTGCACTTGTTTTAGACAAGATATCTTCGGTGAGGAGTCACGTACTGAGCCTGGAGAGAGAACATACTAGGACAAAAGTATAGGTGTTAGAGCATCTTCGGAGGGAGGTGGAAAAAAATGGTAACAACATGGAAATATTATCGAATGAAATAAAGGGGTTGGTCTGATTTTTTACTCAATAACATGATTTCCCCTCTCAGATGCCTTCTCAAATATTCCCATATCTTATGCCTCATGGTTTCCCCTCCCAAATACCTCCTCCTGGAACATCCTCCACCCAAATGCCTCATCCTGGAACATTCTCCTCCTAAATGACTCTTCCTATAACATTCCTCCTACCAAATGCCTCCTCTAACATTCAATGGATCATCGCCGTTCATGCATGGTGAATATGATGAGCACTAATATATAAGGGAAGTATCCAATTACAGGATTGTTGGCTTGTTCACTCTCGTTGTCATGAATGTCTTAACACCTATCATAATCGCCTTTTGGCGGTGGGTGAGGCTAAGATATTAGTTGATACAATAATTGTGGGTTGTGTAGATGAGGGTGTGCACTTTGACTAAAGGGAAGGAATTATGTTAAAATATTATCATAGTTGTTTTATTATGTGGACAGTTCATTTGTTGGACATGATTATGCGTTGAACAATGTTTTCTTTTGGAACAAATTTGTAATATTTTAATTATATGGGAAATATGTTTGGTTTTATTCCATATTTACTAATTGAACGAGTCAAATGAGTTTTCTTTATTATAAACTGAGAGTTATTATATCAAACATGACCTTTGATTCAACCTTGTTATACAGGTGACTTGAATTTTGAAGAATACTTAATGGCTTTATCACAATATAAAGAATTTATGGGAGAGATTCATAAAGTATTTGATAATTATATAATTTGTGTTCGAGGATTTATTAAATATGCAGATAGAAATCTTAACATTGATAAGATTTCGTGTCCATGAAACCATTGTATGAATGATAAATTTAAGTCTTTGGAAGACATTGAATTGCATTTACTAATGAGGGGTATGGTTCAAGACTGTAAGATATGGACATTCCATGGGGGGAAATGTACCATACAATTCGAAAGAATTCACAGTACATAACTGTGTGACGGAACCCCACAGGGTGAAAATGGTGAACGATTTTCCAGCATATCGTCTTTTGACCGACCTAATTGATGATGCTCACGGAGTCCGCCACCATCAAAACCACCGGCCTAGATATGGATACTGTTCATTATGATAAACTCAATGAACAAGATGATGCTGAATTACCCGAAGATCGGGAATACATATGGTTGAAAGTCGATGTGACTAGACCTTTGTATAAAAATTACAAAGAAGATCACTCAGTATTGTACACAATGATCGGTTTATATAATTTAAAGAGTCAACTTAGTTTATCGAGCAGTAGCGCAACTAAAATTCTTAAGTGGACTAAAGACATTCTCCCAAAAGAGAACACACTATCGGATAATTATTAGAGCATGAAAAAGAGCTTGGACGGTTTGAGTTTGAAGTAAAAATCTATTGATTTAGTCTCATACTCATGCGAGGAAAAAAAATTGATGCAAAATAATGGAATATCAATTTCCCTTGTGTTCTTATGCAGTTATCAATAGAGATAAAAATCCAAAGGATACGGTGCTAGCCTATTATGGGATTGTCTAACAAACCCTCGAACTATATTACTTAGAATTCCAAGAAATCGTCTTCTATTATGACTGGTCGAAGCTGGAAGACACTAAGAATGGTTGTAAAGTTTATCTCGCCTTAAAATTTGTCATGGGAAATTTATCTAAGATGAAGGTATTCTACTCTAAGTGAAAAAGTGACAGCAATTGTTCTGTTGTTATGCATGCACCGAAGGGTTTCACTACTCAAAAAGATGAATTAAAGTTTCCTACAGTGTTCCAGTCTTCTCTTGATGACAATCCTAATTTATCCGTTCATTTAGTTGATTTAGATGAAGATTGAGTTTTGAAATATTGCATTATTGTCATTTAGTTAACTCTTGTATGATAGCCCTATTTGTATCGTATGTATTGGAACAACCCTTGTATTTATTTACGTTTGTGTGTCTTCTACTCATATATTTATTTTTCTTACACTTTCTTCCCCGTCACTCACATTCTTTGAAATATCATTATGTAGATCTTCTTAAGTTTTGAATGCGATACATATTCTGTTGATGTTATATATTTGTGTGGTTGACTTGATTGGTGATTTGTATTATGTGATGTTAATCGAGGCACAAGGTGTCAGAATCTCTTATTGATAATACTACTTCCATTTTCTTATATTATTAATTGCAGGCCTAGTTGGAGAAGACTTGTTTAGAGACCTACTTGGAAAAGGGACATTTTGAAGTCTTATTTCGTCGAAGGAAATACTATGGCTTTAGTTATTTAATTTGTGTTATATTATTATTTTTTTATTTATGGATGGCGTAGTGACTTAACATTTATTTCTAGAAATGTATAAAGGTTTAAAAAATGAATAGGTTTTATTTGGATACACAATTTGTTTTTTTTAATTTCGTCACGATTTTGAGTCGTGACCAAACTTTTGTAAATAATAAAAAAATCAATGTTTGACCACGACTTAGAATTATGACTCCTAGTGTGACCATTTGAAATTATAAAATATATAGTCATGGTTCAAAATTTTGACTATCTATTTTATAATTTAAAATGGTCACATTGGGGGTCGCGATTTTGAGTTGTGATCAAAATTAAATGCCTATTTAATGGTCACAATTTAGGTCAAGGTTCAGAGACAACACCACCAGGTCAAAGTCTCAAACCGTGACAACACAATCAACACTGATGTTACCCACTGTACTATATCTCATAATTTTATCACCCTCAATATGGTCACGGTCCAAAACCGTGACCTATGGGCCCTGGTCATGATCCAAAATCATAACCATTAACCTATTTGGGTGTAGTGTGTGTGCCCTATTGCATCCCCACAATGACCTAATGGTAGTGAACCTCATGGAATCTGAACTCATTATACAGAGAATCATGGTTAATAATGGAAGTTTAATTAATATCCTATTGTATTAGTGTTTTAAGAGGTTGAAATTGTCTATAAGAAAGATGAAAGCCTATCACCACTCACTTATTGGGTTCTCAGGGGAGGTATTGTACCGCTTAGGAACTATTTAATTTGAAGTTATAGTAGGGGCATAACTGACCTGCAGTACACAAATGATGAAGTTCTGAGTCATGGATAAGAACGTGTCTTCAACCTATAACATCATTTTCAGCACGGTAAGTTTGAAGAAGTTTCAATTAGTTTCCTCTACAATACATCATGTAATAAATTTCCCCTTGAACTTTCTAGTATCCCAATTGAAAGGTAATCAAGTGATGACACGAGACTGTTATTTCACATCAATCACAGAATGTGAGAAGATGATTACCACTTACCAAATCGAGGCTTTAGATCCTTAAAATAAAGAAAAGGTTGTTACGGGTGAGGCGGTTAAGGAGACAAAAACCGTGGTGCTAGATAATGAACATCTAAAGCGAGTATTCTAAATAGGCTTGTCCTTGGACCCGAAGCTAAAGAAAGAGCTCATCGACTTCCTTAAGCAGAGAATTAGTGTTTTTGCATGGAGCCATGAAGATATGATAGGTATAAATCCAAAATTAATTTGTCATGAGCTCAGTATAGTAAAAGATGCCAAACATGTGAAGCAAACGTGAAGGGTGTTTACTAGAAGAGAGGATTGCAGCCGTTGAGACAGAGGTTGATAAAATTAAGAGAGAAAAGTTCATCGAATATGTGAAATACCCCAGCTTCTTATCAAATATTTTAATGGTGGAAAAGAATAATGGAAAGTGTCACATGTATATAGACCTTATAGACCTCAATAAGGCCTATCCCAAGGACCACTACCCGACCATGAATTGACAAGTTGGTCGACGCCACTACTAGACATGAGCTTCTAAGATTTATGGAAAGATAGAAGACCACTCTCATAATTAGCCGCGACATATACTTCTATAGTGTTATGCACTTCGAGCTAAAAAATACTGGAGAAACATAACAAAGGTTAGTTAATCGAGTCTTCAAGGAGACGATAAGAAAATAACATGGAGGTTTATGTCAATGATATGTTGACCAAAATCAAGAAAAAGGATGAACACATTCGCGACCTCGACCAAATATTAGATGCAGTGGAAAAATATTAAATAAAGTTGAACCCTGTTAAATGTGTGTTCGGTGTTCGAGTAGGGAAGTTTTTGAGGTTTATCATTAATAAAAGGATTATTAAAGATCACCATGACAAAATTAAGGTCCTCATTAACACGCAGTCATCAAGAAGTAAGAAGGAAATCTAGGTGTTGACAGCCAGGGTTGTAGCACTGCATAAATTTATGTCACGAGCAACAAAATAAGTCTTGGATTCAAAATTGAAACTCACAATGAGGCACTAGTGAGTCAGAGGCACTAGTGACCGGACTGGTATTAGAAGCATCACTTGGAGCTCAGCAACTATCAACTCACAGTGACTCACAACTAGTGGTAAATTAAGTCTTGGGTGTATATGAGGTAAGAGAATATACGATATGTTAAAATAACTAGAAAAGGTAAAGACGTTATTGCATAAATTCACAGAGGAATATATAGTAAGGATAGCCAGAATAGAGAACTCAGGAGTTGATGATTTGGATTATTTGGCTTTAGCAACTAGATATGAACCGAGGAGGAATTTTCAAGTAAAGTTTATAGTACGTCGGTGTTTTAAAGAGGAAAGTGCACATGTGATGGAGATAGACTTGGGCCCGTCATGGATGGACCCAATCCGATCAAATATAAGGAATGGAAACGCTCCTATTGATCCTAAAAAGGCTTAAAGACTTAATTATAAAGCTAGAAGATATGTGATGGATAACAGAGTCTTCTCCTAGAGGGAATTCATCTTACATTTCTTTCATTTCGTTAATATAAAAGAGGTTTAGGATCTAATCAAGGAGGTGCATAGGATGCACATGCGATTGGAAGATCACTAGTTAAATGTGTAGTAACATAAGGCAAATACTAACGGGCCATGAAGGAGAAATGCATTATATATGATAAAAATTACAATAACTGTTAATGGATTGCTCGGTCTTCTTAACCTTTTACAATGTGGAGGAGAGACATGTTAGGACAATTATATAAGTTGAAAGGAAGATTTAGATATGTGGTGCTGGAAGTCGATTATTTCACAAAGTGGGTAGAGGTCGAGCAAATAATAGAGATTAGCTAGCCCAAAACTTTCCAGTTTGTCTGTAAGAATGTAATTTGTCTTTATAAAATGCCTTAT
This sequence comes from Sambucus nigra, assembly GCA_949130495.1. Classification (NCBI taxonomy): domain Eukaryota; kingdom Viridiplantae; phylum Streptophyta; class Magnoliopsida; order Dipsacales; family Adoxaceae; genus Sambucus; species Sambucus nigra. The sequence goes on from OX422220.1 coordinate 192,904,758, forward strand.
GTTTTCATCACTAACCACGGGGCCGAGTTTGATAATGATTGGTTTGGAAACTATTGCGTTAGGTCCAAGATCAGAAAAATGCATTTTGCAGCAGGTCACCCTCATTATAATGACTAAACTAAGATCACTAGCAAAACCCAATTAGATGGGATGAAGAAATGCTTTGAAGATTTAAAGGAAAACTAAATAAATGAGTTGCAGAGCACCTATGGGCTTACAGGATGACCCCCATGACTGCTACGAGGGAAACTCCTTTGATGTAAACTTTTGGATCTGAAGTTGTTATACCAAAACAAATTGGTTTGTCAAGCCATAAGGTCCTAAACATCAATTCACTAGTTAGCGAACATGCCTCGGCTTGACCTGGAGTTAGCCGAATAAGTGAGGGAACATACAGCATTGAGGGTCACAGCTTATCAGTAGAGGATAGTTATATTCTATAATAGGAGAGTCAAGATGAGCTCATTGAAGGAAGGGTACCTTGTATTGAAGAAAGTAATTCAAAAAAGTAAGAAACTAGAAGAAAATTAGCACGACACGTATATGGTCAGTTCAAAAGTGCAACCTAGGATGTACATAATCAAAGTAATTATGTTATTAAACTAATTCGAATAAAAGATAAGTTGTAAATAAATAAAAAGAAAAAGGAAGGAAAAGTCAAAAAGTTATAAAATGAGAAAATATAGTTTTTTGTTGAAGGAACGCTAATTTTGTCTTCTTGAATGGACAAATTTATAGTTGTCTGCAATAACTAACTCTCTTTGTCTCCAAGTAACTTTCTATTTTAATTCAAATTAATTATCTTCAATAACCACCCATGATTGCCTCCAAATAATTTTAATTCGAATTCAAATAATCGCCACTTTAAACCTTCCACCAGTTCCACTAAATTTTCCTATAATAACCATCATATAACCGCTACTAAGTTCCCCCATCATCTATCCACGTGTCGAAAAACATCAAGAGATGATCTCAGTAAAATATGGTGTAAATAAACGCCTCGCCCCCCGTAATTTTTGAGAAAATTTTAGGTGGTGGAGACTTGATAATTGCAGTCTTGAATAGATGTTGAAGTTCATAGTAAATAAATGGAAGATTTTAATTTTCAATTTCTATCGTCGCTAAATAAGGTGAATAACTTCAGCCATTTTAGTTTTGGAGGTCACCATGGAGGGTGAATAATCTCATCATTTTTAATTTTCTAAGGTCTCCAAAGATGGTGAATAATAAAAAAAAATCTTTTAAGGGAACCAAATATGGTGAATAATTCCCAAAAATTTCGAGCTTCGAATGGTCACCAAAAAGGTGAATAATTGCAATATTTTTCATCTTCGAAGGTTACCAAAGATGGTGAATAATCACAAAAAATTTACCATCGAAAGGTAACTAAAGATGGTGAATAATTAAAAAAAAATTAACCTTCGAAGGTCACCAAAGATGGTGAATAATTGTTACATTTTTAACGTTCAAAGGTCACAAAAATAGTGAATAATCATAATTTTTTTTTGCCTACGATGGGTCACTATAGATGGTGAATAATTTTAATATTTTTTACCTTCAAAGGTTAGCAAAGATGGTGAATAATACTATGGAATGTACTATAACAGTCTAGAAATTTGACATGAATTCCTAAGATGGACGTTATATGATTTGTATACAAAATGACTCTAGAAGTCAAGCTTCCAACACAAAACGTGGTTCATTATTTGGACCTCTGAAGATAAATTTATGATCGTTTTACTCAAACGTGTTTTGATGATAACACAAAACTTTATAAAATTCTAAAATTTTGGTTTGACATCCCAAGCATGGCATTCTCCCAGTATTTTGAATTAGAAAATGAGTTATATACATAAATAAATATATGGAAATCAATATTCCAATGTAAAAATCTCTTCCTCACTTGGGCCTTTGTAGAGAGAGTTATAACCATTTTACTTCAATGTGTTTTTGTGACAGCACAAATGTCACACCCTTTTTTATATGAATGCACAAGAGAGTATATATAAAGAAATGAATTAAAGTTCAGACAAAAACAAAACTTTATTCATTATGAAAATAGTACACATAGTGTATTACCACCGCCGGGGTGAATTACATTTTATTTGTCAACACGAACTATAAAGTAGAAAATTTAAAAGTTCCACTCCTTCCACCGATCTGGCTTACTCTCTATCCACACAGTCACATATGGAAATAGGTGACTAGTAATTGTCTCCTAAGGGGAAGAGATATTATCCTCTTTCTCCTAGTCCATCTGGAGGAAAAAGAAATCAGCATAAATATGCTAAATGAACTTTAACAAATATATATCAAATATCTATATAGATGAGAGGTGGAGTGTGTGTATAATTCAGTGTTTGTATAGCAACATTAAATAATTAAAGCTGATAATCCCATACTTATCAGTTTATTAAGGGTCACGTGAAGAAAATGAAGGATCTTTCAACTGTTGATTCCATACTTACCAGATCACTAGGATGGTATAGAAATAAGTAAGCCATTAGTAAAATTAAATAATAAATAATCCAACACCTTTGGATAACAACTGGCTGTAACAACCCGCCTAATAAAATACCGGGCGATCATTCCTATATCAAATTAAAACAGGAGTCGCATATGGATCATTCTCAGCATCACTGTCGGAAACCAATTTAATTACTAATAACCTATTAGGCGGGTGTCAAAATTTTACTTAACTAATCTTTTTAAGCAACTACACAAATAAAACATCCGCGCAGTTTATATATATGAAACTAGAAAGAGATAAAATAACCGAACATTAGGTTCAAATATGATACAACCTAATCGAATGCACATAAAAGGCGATAAAAGAATAAATAACAGCAGTTGGGCTTTCAGCCCGAATGTATATAAAATACCTCCTATCTAGATTACAAGGATAGAAGCTCATATCGAGAACCTGCATGCATCCACAGCTGCTGCAGCAGACGTCTGACTCGAAGGAAGTGTCATCCAGGCGTCCCTGTGTCTGGACACCTATATATATATGTATATATATATATATATATAGCAAGAGAGGAAAAATATAGAAACGGGTCAGAGCCCGATTTGTGAAAATATTTAACAAGTGCATAAATGCTTTATTTTTTTTAAAAAAAAGTTTTGTCTCATATTTAAATTGGTATCGCACTCCCACGAGGTACCCCTCACCTCTCTTCTAATAGTGCACACCTATCGCATCCTAACAAATACCCTAGTCAAGCTACCTTGCCTAATTAGTCCGTTACCCATTTTAACAATCCTAGTTAACCCATGTACTAACGGCTAAACTTCTCCCCAGTCTCAACACTATGCCATGTTCGTGCATGGGGTGTCTCGCGAAGCGAAATCCAAACAAGGAACCCCCCCGATACACTACTACTTGGCAAGGTCGATCGTCGAGATCCATTTGACCCTTAGCATATGACTTATATATATATATATATATACTCATATAATAATATACATATTTGCTCAATCTCATATACATCTTACAATATACATCCGAATAATATCTCCCGGACTGAGGTTTACCCGATACTCATCTTTATAATGCACATCCGGATCTATCTCCCGGACTGAGGTTTACATTATATTCACTTTTATAATGTACATCCGGATCTATCTCTCGGACTGAGGGTTTATCCTTTTTCATTTTTGTCTCTTTACTCTCATAGAGATATATATTACCTTGTTCTCATGCACAAGGAATATACTATATAATACACATCCGGATATATCTCCCGGACTGAGAATCTCTATATTCTCATAGACATATATATGACCTTGTTCTCATGCACAAAGAATATACTATATAATACACATCCGGATCTATCTCCTGGATTGAGAATCTATATATTTTCATAAACATATATATTACCTTGTTCTCATGCACAATGAATATACTATATAATACACATCCGGATCTATCTCCCGGACTGAGAATCTCTATATTCTCATAAACGTATGTATTACCTTGTTCTCATGCACAAGGAATATACTATATAATACACATCCGGATCTATCTCCCGGACTGAGAATCTCTATATTCTCATAGACATATATATTACCTTGTTCTCGTGCATAAGGAATATACTATAATCACCTCGTATATATATATATATATATATATATATATATATATATATATATATATATATATATATATATATATATATACACACACACACACTCATCTCTTATCAAGTGTATACCTGGCTATAATTGCAAATCTCAGAAAGGTATTAAGTATTTTCCTTACTTAAATACATCTCATACCTTAATCGCAGTTTCGGATTTATATGCTCTCCCGATATTTCGATTTATAATCGTACGATAAGTATACCCTCAATTTATCTTTAACCTGTAACCCAAATTCCATCCTAGTCACCTCGTAGGATTTATTCAACCAATACCAATATAATTATGTTTTCCTACACGCATAATTATATAGGCCTAAATGCCCACTGAAATATCTGAGGGATTATTCGTCACCAAACACCCTTAACTTAAATAGGTCATGGATTCCATTTCCATGAACCCAATGACTACATTTCACTCGAATAATAATCTAGAGGTCCCCACTCTATATTTAGGAACCCCTAAGATTTATCTCCAAACAATTCTAGCCTTAATTCTCCCAATATCATGTTTGATTTCTAACTAACGATTTCGATCTCGGACAGCCTTCAGTAGAAAAATCATTATAAATCCAAAAAAAACAGTAAAATATGCGGCTCACTCCCACACGACCGTATCAAAAATATCTACAAATTTTATTTTTTGACCAAGAGCCAAATCGATTCGCCTCTAGGCCGAATCGATTCGTCAATGATGTTGGTTCCTATTCATCATCTTCTCCGAGACTGTTTCAGCCATCAACATACCTCCAAGCTTTTTGTTTCTTCTCCTAACCTCTTCCAACCTCAACCAACAACATATAGACATATAAATAGGGGTTCTAAACATCCTAGAACCAATAATCCACAATTTAATTCAATGAATTCCTAAGTTTCTCGAATTAGAAATTATTCGGGGTTTACTCGTTTTAATTCCCGAAAACCCATTTAACCCATGAAAACCCAACCCAAAATCATTAGGGTTTGTTATTACCAAACTATGATATGATATTTATGCTCAAAAGTTAATAAAGCAAGTAAACACTTGCCTCGTGGATAAAATCTGACGATCTCGAGTCGAGTCTGGCGGAGTTTGGCCCGAAATCTCCCTTTTCTTTCCTTTTTCTTCCTTCCTCTCTCTCTTCTCTCTTTTCTATCTACTCTCTCCCTATCACCCTCCTTATATAGGGAGAAAAAGGGTATATACCTTTTAAAACACAAAAATGACTCATTTACTCAATTACGAGTTCCTTTTAACTCTAAAATTTCTCGAAACTCAGTTTCGACCATTGGACACTCTTTTCTGACTATCTAGGCCATTTCGAGACTCACCGTGAAGTCAAAATTTCCATCCGAGGTACTTGACCGCAACCCCCTATTTTAACCCAATACATCTCAATGCGGATTTTCCAATTAAAATCTTACCTTTTGTCGCTTTGCTCAACAACGACATATAATTAAAATACTTCGACATATTTACTGAATGCCAAAGTAAATATAACACCCATAGGAAATCATCTTTATACTTGAAAATTCCAAAAATTACTATTTTGAGAAATTCCTCAAAATTTCAATTACACCCAATTATGGAACTTAATTATCCCCCAAAAGTACGGGTTGTTACATACTTCCCCCCTTACAATGGAATTTCATCCTCGAAATTCGGATATAGCCTACACCACCAACCTAGGATTAGAAATTTCCACCACGTCTTAGTACCCCAAAATCAAAAGGTGCTAACACGATGGTCCCTTATCAGATTCCATCTATATCAAGGTGTACTCAAACATACTAGCTTCACCACAAGCTCATCTTAATTTATACTTGCTAACGCACAACAACAACGCGTTACTCCTATTGCTTCTCTAACTTCCAATAAGAGAAAAGAGTCTGTAACTACCGCTTTACATCTCGCAAAGCTGATACTCTTACTAACAAGTGTTCGCTCGTCCACAGCAGGACAACTGATTTCCCTTAAAAAGGAAACTCTACTAAGACTTGACCATTTTCGTTAGTCTCGTCGCTTATCTTGGGCACGTTACCTCGTATTGCCCCTTCTACATTTGAAATATCGCGTATCTCTCACGACATTCCATCCAACACACTCCAAATCCATTCGTGACTGCCTCCCGGTATAAACTTCAACTTTATACACTAAGCCTTTTCGATTTCAGGCAGTATATAAAACCATCTTACTAAGTTGCCCATACACCTTTTTAACCCGTGTGCATCTGCACAACCATTGTAAACGTTCGACAAGTAACACTCTCTCTAAATAAGGGTTCCCTTTCCTCGGTGTAATACTCACACATGGGTCTTCCCAACCCGAAAAATCCCATTCTTCTCAAGGTTAACCAACCAATCCTCTCATGGTTAACTTCCCAAAATCTTCCTATATCGGCGCTACCAACTCTATTGAACTAACATCCTAATAATGCTATTGTCTATGCGTCGCCCTACCTATGCGAAACGAGTATAATCCTAAGTATATTCCTAGTGCCCAAGGCCTCTCTCAACTTCCGACATTTGCTTGGTTTCATGCATGGGATGTCTCGTAAAGTGAAATCTAGACAAGGAACCCTCCCGTTACACTACTCCCTCGCACCGTCGGTCACCGAGATATAACGGCCTAAGGCACACCAGCGGGACGTCCTAAATCCTATCTTGCTATCCTACTAATGCATTTCTACTATTCTATCCTGCCACCTAGGCGAACAGGAAAGTCTAACTACTCGAGGCGCACACTTTCTGCAAAGGCGTTACGAACATCATCCCCAAAACATATTTCCTCCAAAATTTGCCTTTTTATTAAGGCCTAACCACAAGACTTAAATTAATTTTTCTTTACCTTGCCTCACCTTTACTTGCGGTGAGAGAAACATTTTGGTTCTTTTCCATAGCACAATATTTCCATAAGTATACCACCATCACATGGCTCATAGTCTATAGTGTTTTATCCACACTATATGACTTATTCCCGAAATTAACATTCTCGTATCCTATAACATCTCTCCACTCCCGACGTCGTTAAGGTTCATGTGCGGAGCGTCTCGCAAAGCGAAATCCAAACAAGGAATCCCTCCAATACACTACTACTTAACTTTGTCGGTCGTGGAGGTCCGTCAACTTCAAATACGCAATCGGGATAACCCCATCCCCTCTTTCAACCAAACATGGTATGAACTCCCATCTCTATTCAGGAGACATACCACCAAGCGCTCGTACTAACTCTAAGTCCTTGCGCAAATAATCATGAGCTTAAACTCGTAGCTCAACAAATAAATCTTGCGTGCCTTAAATCATATCTATAAGGTCGCCACGCACTCAAATCATGATGATGAAAAATATACTCACAGAAGCTCCATCCATCCATATAATAAAGGCGAACTCAACCTGTATCCAGGTGAGATATCACAACAACAACCCGTTCCACCCTGCGGACACGATAGTCTTGCCATCATTAACTTGCTATCCTTCTGAACAACAATTAACATAATATAATCACAATACTACCATACTCATATAATGTGACACCCCGACTAATTAAATACCGGGTAGCTACTCCTTTATTAAATTAATTCAAAATGCCAAGTTGGTTCAGTTAATAGCATCACTGTCGAAAACATTTAATGATTACTAACCACCTAGTATTTAAAAAGTAAGTTGTCAAATTTTAAATTAAATCTGATTAACATGCAATAAAAGAATTATGAAAGAATAACATAACCATTCACCATAAAGAAGCAATAGAATAACCAACAAATAATAATAAGTCTGGAGGAAATACTCCTCACAACAATCCCACAACTGAAATAAAAAGAACGGTGTACCCTCAATTAATTACATGCCAAAATCTGAATAACTGAAATATGAAATGTCTCTAAATAGAAATGGGCGACATGCCCTACAAATGATGAAACTGAATATAGAGTCAAGACTAGAAAAGGAGGCGTCTACTATCAAGGCCCTGTAACTTCCACAACAGCTACAGCTCGTCACCTGAATGGAAATACTATGCATGGTGTCCTTGTGGCTGGGCACCTAAAACGTTTTTACAAAAAAATAGATTTGAAAGCAAACGGGTCAGAGCCCTAAAGTGGAGAGTATTTTAAAAATAGCAAGTGCTTTAATAACATTAAAACAATGAATGCAAAATACATGTTGGACGTGCACTCACATGAGCTCCTCACCTCTCAACTAATGTGCACTCCTAACGCATCCATAGCCCGTACTAGTTATGCTACTAACTAACTAGTCTAATACAAAACCTGGCTTCACTTTATAGATTTAAGGGTTTATTCGTGTCATTAAAGTATACCATGTATGTGCCTTAATTCCCTAATAACAACCTTTTATTATGTGGAGTTCTCATTTTAATCTCTATTAAAATAGCACAAGTATACACATCATTACTTTACTAAGTATTTCATTGAACATTAGTTGTATATTATTCACATCATAAATATACATTATAGGCACCCCTAGTCTAGGCTACGGTGCACATACTCTGCTATCTCATCCCGGTACATCACGTACAAAAGGATTACAAATTCCGAATCTCTCAGGAATTGTTAGAATAAGCACAACACACAAAAATGGAGGCGAACATAATTCAACATATCCATGGGTCACGTACATACCTACGCTCCATAGTCAGCTGACTTATTAACTCACAAATAAGTCATTGTAGTATTATGTTCTTAAGGTACCAATCTAAATCCCCCCGTAGGCACACAAAGATTAGTTGGCCCAACACGAACGACGACCACCGTGATAGCAAGTATGGTAGGTATGTCATACACATAAGTCATATACTAAGCATTCACACGTCTTAGATATCTTAATATTAATAAAGGTATATTCTACATCCCTATACCATTATTCCAATTTTATGCATTTTAAGTCTTCCGATAATATATAATGTAGACTGTCGACACATCTCACATCCTAGTTTCTTATACCTAAAACCTATCTCAAAGAGGTTACTAAGTCTCCTATTATTTCCACATTTAATTTCATTATTCTTAAGGTCATTATTTCTGCCACAAACCTCATTTCACCAAATCATTCGAATTTACTCTTTTAACCCTAATATTATCTCCCTCGTCGAGCTTTAATGGATTTTAGACAACTATCCCAAATTAAATTCTAATTAAGGTTCGATTTCACAACCATACCTACTGGTCTTCCTTAAGTCTAAGAATACTCACAAAGTCTCCATCAATAATTTTCTAGGGTTAACATCCTTAAAATTTTTAAACGGGAAGATTTTACTCATTCTGGGAAGGTCGATCGATCAACCTTGTATGTTCGATCGATCGATGGTGGTCGATCGATCGACTGATGAATGTCGATCGATCGATTGCACCAGATAGGTTACGGACTGCTTCATTTTGTAGTCCACAAATCGTCCCAAAAATTCATTACAATGCATGAAACTTCATTCTAACGTTATAATATCATCAAATAATCATCCTACAACATTATTAACGTTCTAAAACTAATTAATCATCACCCAAAGGCCTTATTTAGATCAAAACATCCTCAAGAACCCTAGTTTTCTATTTCTTTCAAGAACAACAGTAATTCTCTTCTTTAATCCGGTTTTAGATCATAAAGTATTATGTTTTGGATTCATAATTCGTCCAGAATATATCTACATGCAATTCCTAACATGGTTTATAGTTTTAATCCTCAAAAATCATGGGTCTATATCAATCTTCCAAGATAAAATTCGATAATTACACTAAACATGGAAGAACACATTCATTGAATCAATTGTAACTAAATCACTTGCCTTATGTTCTTCAGATTTGTTGTTGAATCTTGGATGTAGGTTGCCCTCTCTTTTTCTCCCAAGGTTGAAGGTTGAAGATGGGGTTAGGATTCTCTCTTTGGGAACTTCTCCTAACTTCTCATGAAACCCCCGTAGCCCTCTAATCAGTTAATTGCTGGTAATGGGTTAGTGGGTCATTAAATTCCCTATTTTAAACTCCCAAAATTCGTTGGTCAAAATTCCTAAAATTCCAAAATTACCAAAATACCCTTTTAAGTTGCCGGTATGGCCTAAAAATGCCCCGGGACCCAAATTAAACCCCCGGCTAGTGTTTTCTGACTATTTCGACCCTTCCGGACGCGTTGGCGCACTCAAAATGACCATACGGTTGATAAAAATAAAATCCACTTTTTAATTAAAATAATTATATTCCTGACGCGACTGTCACACGCGTCCTAACAAAATTTCCAAATTGCCGTATTTCAATTTCACGACAAATTCAATATATTCAATATTCATTATAATCAAATAATACCCATTATAATCAAATACCAACTCACATCTCGTTAGTATTTTATCCAGATTAATTCTCAATTAATACCCATTTAATTCAATTAATCCCATAAATAAATATCACAAAAATACGGGGTATTACATACTTCCCCCCTGATAACAGAATTTCGTCCCGAAATTCGGAACTAGAAAGTACCTGGTAAAAATAACTCGGGATAACGTTCGCGCATCTCATCCTCGCGCTCCCATGTGGACTCCTCGACATTATGATGTCGCCACTGAACACGCACTAACGGAACTATCTTTGACCGCAGTTTCCGCTCGCTTCGGTCTAAAATAGCAATCGGCCCCTCCTCGTAGGAGCTATCAGGCTGGAGATCGATGTCCTCCAAAGCAATGTGAGAATGAGCCAAATCATCTCTAAGATATTTACTTAGCGAGGAAATATGAAACACATCATGAATCCTGTGCAAATGCTCCGGTAACCCAAGTCTATATGCAACAGACCCAATCCGCTCGATGATAGGAAATGGCCCCACATATCTCGGTGCCAACTTCCCCTTCTTCCCAAATCGCATATTCCCCTTCATAGGAGATACTCTAAGTAAAACTTGGTCCCCCACTTGGAACTCCATGAAGAATCTCTTCGCATCAGCATAGCTCTTCTGCCGATCTTGAGCTACCCGAATGCGACTCCGTATCAATTCTATCCTTGCCGAAGTATCCTGAATCACTTCCGGTCCAAGTAGTTTGTTGTCCCCCACCTCCAACCAACATGCTGGGGAACGACAAGGTCTACCATACAACGCCTCAAATGGAGCCATGCCAATGGTGAACTGGTAGGAGTTGTTGTAAGCAAACTCCACCAGTGGAAGATACTGCTCCCATCCACCCCCAAAATCAATGATGCACATACGCAACATGTCCTCCAACATCTGATTTGTACGTTCGGTTTGCCCATCGGTCTGCGGGTGATATGACGTACTCAACCGCAAATCCGTGCCCATTTCCTCCTGAAAACTCTCCCAAAACCGTGAAACAAATATCTTGTCTCGGTCAGACACGATATTTAGGGGCACACCGTGAAGTCTCACTATTTTTGCAATAAAGAGCTGGGTATATTGTCCCGTAGTGTAGTCTGTCCTTACGGGTAGAAAATGAGCAACTTTGGTCATCATGTCCACAATTACCCAAATGGAGTCGTGACCCCTCTGTGACGTAGGTAACCCCGTGATAAAGTCCATTGAGATGCTCTCCCACATCCACATCGGGACCTCTAATGGCTGTAGAAGTCCTGCCAGTCTCTGATGGCCACTTTTACCAGCTGACAAGTGGCGCATTTAGAAACAAACACGGCGATATCTCTCTTCATCCCGCTCCACCAATACTGACGTCTCATGTCTTGGTACATTTTGTCCCCACCGGGATGTACCGCGAACCGTGAGCCGTGCGACTCTGCCATTACTTCGTGTCGTAATTCCTCCCCTTCTGGAACTACCAGTCTCCCATTGAAGCATAATCCCCCATCTGAGCTAACGGTATAGGACTCGGCTCCCTCTGCTAGTAATCGAACTATCTGCTCCTGACAAAACGAGTCATTTGCTTGTGCCTTTACCACCTTCGTGACAATCTGCGGTGTAACAGTCATCACAGACATGAACGATCGGGCCACTGCATCCTGGTGTCCTAACTCTTTCCACTTTGCCTTCCACACCCCTGCCACCTCATCTACTGGTCTACGGCTCAACGTGTCTACTTCCACGTTAGCCTTCCCCGGGTGATATTGGATATCAAACTGATAATCCTTAACAAATTCAACCCACCTTCGCTGCCGCATATTCAACTCCTTCTGCGTGAATAGGTACTGTAAGGACTTGTGGTCCGTGAACAATCGAAACTTCTCCCCCAAAAGATAATGTCTCCAAATCCGTAGGGCAAATACAACTGCCACTAACTCCAAATCATGAGTGGGGTAATTCTTTTCGTGAGGCTTATGCTTATGGGACGCATAAGCTATGGCCTGACTCTCCTGCTGCAATACACCTCCAAGTCCTTGTAAGGACGCATCGGTGTAAACTAGATACTCAACTCCCGGTCTCGGCAATGCTAACACAGGTGCTGAGATCAACTTGTCTTTCAACTCATCGAATGCCAACTGACAGGCATCACTCCAAATGAACGGCACACCCTTACGAGTCAGATGTGTCAAAGGACCCGCTATCTTTGAGAATCCCCGAATAAACCTCCTGTAGTATCCTGCTAAGCCCAAGAAACTACGGATCTCAGTCGGTGTCGTGGGCTATCCCCACTCCCTCACCGCGGATACCTTCCCCGGATCAATAGATATCCCCCGGTCCGAAATAATATTCCCCAAAAACTGAACCTCATTCAGCCAAAATCGACACTTCTCATACTTTGCATACAGCTCGTTCTGACGTAGCGTCTGCAAAACCTGCCTCAAATGCTCGGCGTGCTCCTCCTTTGTCTGGGAGTAGACCAGAATGTCATCAATGAAGACAATGACGAACTGATCTAGGAACTCTCTGAACACCCTATTCATCAAGTCCATAAACACGGCTGGAGCATTGGTCAAACCAAAAGGCATAACCCGAAACTCGTAGGAACCATATCTCATTAAGAAAGCAGTCTTCGAGACGTCCTCCTCCCTAATACGCAACTGATGGTATCCCGATCGCAAATCAATCTTTGAGAAGAAAGAAGCTCCTCTCAGCTGGTTGAATAAGTCATCGATTCGGGGCAACGGATACTTATTCCGTATCGTGACCTTATTCAACTCCCGGTAATCCACACACAACCTCAATGATCCATCCCTATTCTTAACGAACAACAGAGGGGCACCCCACAGCGAAGTACTCCTCCGTATAAACCCCTGACCCAACAACTGCTCAATCTGATCCCGTAACTCTCTCATCTCAGCTGGAGCCATACTGTAAGGTGCGCGGGCAATAGGCTGAGTGCCCGCATCAAATCGATCATAAAATCTATCTCTCTACTCGGAGGTAATCCAGGTATATCCTGAAATACATCAGCAAACTCTCGAACAACCGGAATCGAATCAAGTGGTATCACCACTTCCTTAGAGGTCTCCTCCTCTATATAGTACAAATGAGTGGACGATCCTCCCTCAGGACGAGGCATCGCCACTAGAAACATCTCCTGCCCGGGAATGGCAAAGATAATACTCCTACTAAAACAGTCAATCATGGCTCGGTACGCAACTAGCCAATTCATACCAATAATGGCATCATACTCGGTCATCTCTAACACTAACATATCCGCAGGTAGAGTAAGCCTCCCGATCTCTATACCCACGCCCCTACATATAAGGGAAATCATGGAACCCCTACTCAGCGATGAATCTACACAGGTAACCGTGCTCTCGGCGGTGTCTAACAACGTAATGGTGCGTGCAAATGAAACAATGTGTAGCCCCCGTGTCAAATAAAATACGCCCCAGAGTCCCCTGAATAGAGAACATACCCTCAATAGCTGGTGGATCCTGTGGGGCTGCGACCTGTTGGAGCTGATACACTCTCCCATACTGAAGTTGTCCCTGCTGAACTGGGACTGCTGGAATGGGTGGTAATGCTGCCATCTGTGGTGGTGCTGGGAGGGCGGCAGGAAACATAGGCCTCTGCGGCTCCTGTCGAGCACCCTGCTGCTGCTGCTGCGGGGCCCTGCCCCTATCAGGACAATCCTGACTTTTGTGGCCAATCTTACCACAAATGAAACACTTCCCCTGGAAGCTTCCCCCTCGCTGCCCCTGCTGACCACGGCCCTGGCGACCGTTACCATTTCTGCCCTGGCCTTGCTGGCCCTGCTAAAACTGCTGTTGACCATTCTGCCCCTGCTGGCCCTGATGGCTATTCGGACCCTGCTGGCCATTCCGGAATCCCCCCTGACCGTTCCTGAAACCCCCTGATCGGAATCTCTTAGAATCCCCCTGTTGGGAACCCTGATCACCCTGCCTATACTGACCCTGAGCTGATTGTGCCCCGCTGGCACCATTTCCCCCTATCCTGCCCTGATGGTTGGACTCTCCTGATCGCTTCCCCTATGTCAAGTGAAAGTGGTGGTCCTGGCAATGGAGCAGTGCTGCGTTAACCACATCAGAATAAGTGGCTAACAAGAGATTGCCCAACAAGTGCTGACGGATCCTCCAAGTCAATCCATCCATAAACTTTTGGATCTTCTTCCCTTCCGTCGGAATCTCATCAAGGACAATGTTCAGCAGATTAGTGAACTCTGCCTCATACTCCGCTACAGTTCTCCCCTCCTTCTTGAGGTTCATTAGCTTCCTCCTCATTTCCGTGTGAACAGCTGACGGAAAATACTTGCGGTCGAACCGCTACCAAAACTCCTGTATCGTGAGAGTATCTCTCTCCTCCATGGTGGTAATAGACTCCCACCACTGCAGTGTAGATCCCACTAGCTTGAAAGTAGCTAGTATCTTCTTCTGAACATCGGTGCACTCATACATCCTCAAGTGCCTCTGAATGTCTTTCCTCCACTGACTTGAAACCACAACATCGGAGCTACCTGCGAACTCCGGTGGGTGTGCTTTCTGAAAAGCATCACATACGCGTTCCCAAGCAGACGGGAATGCATGTGCCTGAACCGGCGTGGCTACTGGCGCCTGAGGTGGTGCCTGCTGTACAACGGCGAGAGAGGCATCTACCGCTTGGGCTAAAATGGCTGCAACCTCGGCGGCATTCATGGTGCCCTGTACTGGAGCTGGCTGGGGCTCTGGCTGTGCATTCCTAGGAACCCCTGGTGCACGTCGTGGAGGCATCTAAAATAAGAGTAAGTTCTATAAGTTCGCAGTTATAAACCCATAATAGCAGAAGAGCGAAGCATACATAAAAGAATACAACAGTCCTAAAATATAGGGCTCTACATCAAAGAAAGCTCAGCGGAAACATAATAAGCCGTACAGATCCTAAAGGACACTAGAACCTGATGCTCTAATACCACCTGTGACACCCCGACTAATTAAATACCGGGTAGCTACTCCTTTATTAAATTAATTCAAAATGCCAAGTTGGTTCAGTTAATAGCATCACTGTCGAAAACATTTAATGATTACTAACCACCTAGTATTTAAAAAGTAAGTTGTCAAATTTTAAATTAAATCTGATTAACATGCAATAAAAGAATTATGAAAGAATAACATAACCATTCACCATAAAGAAGCACTAGAATAACCAACAAATAATAATAAGTCTGGAGGAAATACTCCTCACAACAATCCCACAACTGAAATAAAAAGAACGGTGTACCCTCAATTAATTACATGCCAAAATCTGAATAACTGAAATATGAAATGTCTCTAAATAGAAATGGGCGACATGCCCTACAAATGACGAAACTGAATATAGAGTCAAGACTAGAAAAGGAGGCATCTACTATCAAGGCCCTGTAACTTCCACAACAGCTACAGCTCGTCACCTGAATGGAAATACTATGCATGGTGTCCTTGTGGCTGGGCACCTATAAGGTTTTTACAAAAAAATAGATTTGAAAGCAAACGGGTCAGAGCCCGAAAGTGGAGAGTATTTTAAAAACAGCAAGTGATTTAATAACATTAAAACAATGAATGCAAAATACATGTTAGGACGTGCACTCACATGATCTCCTCACCTCTCAACGATTGTGCACTCCTAACGCATCCATAGCCCGTACTAGTTATGCTACTAACTAACTAGTCTAATACAAAACCTGGCTTCACTTTATAGGTTTAAGGGTTTATTCATGTCATTAAAGTATACCATGTATGTGCCTTAATTCCCTAATAACAACCTTTTATTATGTGGAGTTCTCATTTTAATCTCTATTAAAATAGCACAAGTATACACATCGTTACTTTACTAAGTATTTCATTGAACATTAGTTGTATATTATTCACATCATAAATATACATTATAGGCACCCCTAGTCTAGGCTACGGTGCACATACTCTGCTATCTCATCCCGGTACATCACGTACAAAAGGATTACAAATTCCGAATCTCTCAGGAATTGTTAGAATAAGCACAACACACAAAAATGGAGGCGAACATAATTCAATATATCCATGGGTCACGTACATACCTACGCTCCATAGTCAGCTGACTTATTAACTCACAAATAAGTCATTGTAGTATTATGTTCTTAAGGTACCAATCTAAATCCCCCCGTAGGCACACAAAGATTAGTTGGCCCAACACGAACGACGACCTCCGTGATAGCAAGTATGGTAGGTATGTCATACACATAAGTCATATACTAAGCATTCACACATCTTAGATATCTTAATATTAATAAAGGTATATTCTACATCCCTATACCATTATTCCAATTTTATGCATTTTAAGTCTTCCGATAATATATAATGTAGACTGTCGACACATCTCACATCCTAGTTTCTTATACCTAAAACCTATCTCAAAGAGGTTACTAAGTCTCCTATTATTTCCACATTTAATTTCATTATTCTTAAGGTCATTATTTCTGCCACAAACCTCATTTCACCAAATCATTCGAATTTACTCATTTAACCCTAATATTATCTCACTCGTCGAGCTTTAATGGATTTTAGACAACTATCCCAAATTAAATTCTAATTAAGGTTCGATTTCACAACCATACCTACTGGTCTTCCTTAAGTCTAAGAATACTCACAGAGTCTCCATCAATAATTTTCTAGGGTTAAAATCCTTAAAATTTTTAAACGGAAAGATTTTACTCATTCTGGGAAGGTCGATCGATCAACCTTGTATGTTCGATCGATCGATGGTGGTCGATCGATCGACTGATGAATGTCGATAGATCGATTGCACCAAATAGGTTACGGACTGCTTCATTTTGCAGTCCACAAATCGTCCCAAAAATTCATTACAATGCATGAAACTTCATTCTAACGTTATAATATCATCAAATAATCATCCTACAACATTGTTAACGTTCTAAAACTAATTAATCATCACCCAAAGGCCTTATTTAGATCAAAAGATCCTCAAGAACCCTAGTTTTCTATTTCTTTCAAGAACAACAGTAATTCTCTTCTTTAATCCGTTTTTAGATCATCAAGTATTATGTTTTGGATTCATAATTCGTCCAGAATATGTCTACATGCAATTCCTAACATGGTTTATAGTTTTAATCCTCAAATTCATGGGTCTATATCAATCTTCCAAGACAAAATTCGATAATTACACTAAACATGGAAGAACACATTCATTGAATCAATTGTAACTAAATCACTTGCCTTATGTTCTTCAGATTTGTTGTTGAATCTTGGATGTAGGTTGCTCTCTCCTTTTCTCCCAAGGTTGAAGGTTGAAGGTTGAAGATGGGGTTAGGGTTCTCTCTTTAGGAACTTCTCCTAACTTCTCATGAAACCCACGTAGCCCTCTAATCAGTTAATTGTTGGTAATGGGTTAGTGGGTCATTA
Organism: Sambucus nigra; assembly: GCA_949130495.1. Lineage (NCBI taxonomy): Eukaryota > Viridiplantae > Streptophyta > Magnoliopsida > Dipsacales > Adoxaceae > Sambucus > Sambucus nigra. Next base: position 192,922,621 of record OX422220.1, read on the forward strand.
AATTCCCTATTTTAAACTCCCAAAATTCGTTGGTCAAAATTCCTAAAATTCCAAAATTACCAAAATACCCTTTTAAGTTGCCGGTATGGCCTAAAAATGCCCTGGGACCCAAATTAAACCCCCGGCTAGTGTTTTCTGACTATTTCGACCCTTCCGGATACGTTGGCGCACTCAAAATGATGATACGGTTGATAAAAATAAAATCCACTTTTTAATTAAAATAATTATATTTCTGATGCGACTGTCACACGCGTCCTAACAAAATTTCCAAATTGTCGTATTTCAATTTCAAGACAAATTCAATATATTCAATATTCATTATAATTAAATAATACCCATTATAATCAAATACCAACTCACATCTCGTTAGTATTTTATCCGGATTAATTCTCAATTAATACCCATTTAATTCAATTAATCCCATAAATAAATATCACAAAAATACGGGGTATTACATATAACACATAAAATGAGTTGTACAAGCCAGATATATATCTATTCGAAATATCAACACCTGCTTTTATAGCGAATGAAGTAAAATATAACTCCGCTACCATGGAAAACACATGGGCCTACGTTATATAATGTTATCGATACTGCGATAAAGCTCGAATTACACACATGAGTCTAGGGCTAGAAAATATCACGACTTTATCTAGTCACACCAATTATACCTCTTCCTTCTGAGGTGGAACTCATAACGATAACTTCGCCAATCTCTCTGGCTACTTCAAACGATTCTCGGACTTAATACACTTGTCACAACTGACCCAAATATTTCTTTAACCAATGCCCCATCTCGGGTTACCCCTACCCTTTTAAGGTTATCAGTATCTTGGAATCCATAGCCGCGATCCTGATAATCACTTTATTAGTTCCCCCTAACGTCCTCATGGAAAGGTAACTCCACCAATGGCCTCAACAGCCCTATTTCAACAAATTCCCCTGGTGGATGTACATCAATGGGGTCCATAAACACACCCACATTCTCCACAAGTGTCAGCAACACTTTTCTAACAATCCTATCATTCCAGTGAAGGACCCTTTCTTCATTGTACCTACCTTGACTCGGTACAACGTTCACTTCTCCATATTACTCTTTATTCACTGTCGGCCTCTAGCCGATCCTTATGCGAATAATTTAGAAATCGCATTCTTCTCATTACTGCTAAATAATGGGGACTCACGGTTAAAACTATTCGTAAGATCCCTTTCGAACCATTAACTTCACTGGAAAATTCAACTTTAGTACCACTCTCTACTACGGCAATACTACGGTACTCATAACTACTATTCTTTAGTAGTCGCCACTAAATTCCTTAACAATTGCCACAAGGGAATGACCTCTATCGCGGTCCTAGTCCCCAACTTTCACCAGCTGGTCCAACCAGGCCCAGCCTCCTGCTGCCCTCCTTGCCCCGCACACGAATCTCGAATGAGCGCGCAAAAGATTTCTAAAATCTTATACTATGGTAGGAGAACGAAATCTCACAAGAGAATCAATAATCCTAATCCTGAGGCACTATATCAAATCGAGAGCAACGCTGAAAGCGTAGTACGTCCGTACAGATTCCTAAGGACACTAGAACCTGATGCTCTAATACCATCTGTAACAACCCGCCTAATAAAATACCGGGCGATCACTCCTATATCAAATTAAAATAGGAGTCGCATATGGATCATTCTCAGCATCACTGTCAGAAACCAATTTAATTACTAATAACCTATTAGGCGGGAGTCAAAATTTTACTTAGCTAATCTTTTTAAGCAACTACCCAAATAAAACATCCGCGTAGTTTATATATATGAAACTGGAAAGAGATAAAATAAACGAACACTCGGTTCAAATATGATACAACCAAATCGAATCCGCATAAAAGGCGGTAAAAGAATAAATAACATCAGTTGGGCTTTCAGCCCGAATGTATATACAATACCTCTTATCTAGATTACAAGTATAGAAGCATTTATCGAGAACCTGCATGCATCCACAACTACTGCAGCAGACGTCTGACTCGAAGGAAGTGTCAACCAGGCGTCCATGTGTCTGGACACCTATATATATATATATATATATATATATATATATATAGCAAGAGAGGAAAAATATAGAAACGGATCAGAGCTCGATTTGTGCAAATATTTAGCAAGTGCATAAATGCTTTATTTTTTTTAAAGTTTTATCTCATATTTAAATTGGTATTGCACTCCCAGGAGGTACCTCTCACCTCTCTTCTAATAGTGTACACCTATAGCATCCTAACAAATACCCTAGTCAAGCTACCCTGCCTAACTAGTCCGTTAGCCATTTTAGCAATCCTAGTTAACCCAGGTACTAAGGGCTAAACTTCTCTCCAGTCTCAACACTCTGCCATGTTCGTGCGTGGGGTGTCTCACGAAGCGAAATCCAAACAAGGAACCCCCCCGATAGACTACTACTTGGCAAGGTCGATCGTCGAGATCCATTTGACCCTCAGTACATGATTTATATATATATATATATATATATATATATATATATATATATATATATATATATATATACTCATATATTAATATACAAATTTGCTCAATCTCATATACATCTTACAGTATACATCCGGATAATATCTCCCTGACTGAGGTTTACTCGGTACTCATCTTTATAATGCACATCCGGATCTATCTCCCAGATGAGGTTTCACTTATATTCACTTTTATAATGTACATCCGGATCTATCTCCCGGCCTGAGGGTTTATCCTTTTTCATTTTTGTCTCTTTACTCTCATAGAGATATATATTACCTTGTTCTCATGCACAAGGATTATACTATATAATACACATCCGGATCTATCTCCCGGACATAGAATCTCTATATTCTCATAGACATATATATTACCTTTTTCTCATGCACAAGTAATATACTATATAATACACATCCGGATCTATCTCCCGCACTGAGAATCTCTATATTCTCATAAACATATATATTACCTTGTTCTCATGCATAATGAATATACTATATATTACACATCCGGATCTATCTCCCGGACTGAGAATCTCTATATTCTCATAGACACATATATTACCTTGTTCTCATGCACAAGGAATATACTATATAATACACATCCGGATCTATCTCCCGGACTGAGAATCTCTATATTCTCATAGACATATATATTACCTTGTTCTCGTGCACAAGGAATATACTATAATCACCATGTGTATATATATATATATACATATATACATATACACGCATCTCTTATCAAGTGTATACCTGGCTATAATTTCCAATCTCTTAAAGGTATTTAAGTATTTTCCTTACTTAAATACATCTCACACCTTAATCGTTGTTTGGGATTTATATGCTCTCCCGATATTCCTGTTTATAATCGTACGATAAGTATACCCTCAACTTATCTTTAACCTGTAACCCAAATTACATCCTAGTCACCTCGTAGGAGTTACTCAACCAATACCAATATAATTATGTTTTCCTACAGGCATAATTATATAGGCCTAAATGCCCACTGAAATATCCCAGGGATTATTCATCACCAAACACCCTTAACTTAAATAGGTCGTGGATTCCACTTCCACGAACCTAATGACTACATTTCGCTCAAATAATAATCTATAGGTCCCCACTCTATATTTAGGAACCCCTAAGATTTATCTCCAAACAATTCTAGCCTTAACTCTCCCAATATCAGGTTTGATTTCTAACTAACGATTTCGATCTCGGACAGCCTTTCGTAGAAAAATCATTATCAATTGAAAAAAAATCAGAAAAATACGCGATTGGCACCCACGCGACCATATCGAAAATATCTACAAATTTTATTTTTTTATCAAGAGCCGAATCGATTACCTTCTAGGCCGAATCGATTCGTCAATGACGTTGGTTCCTGTTCATCGTCTTCTCCGAGACTGTTTCGGCCATTAACGTACCTCCAAGCTTTTTGTTTCTTCTCCTGACCTCCTCCAACCTCAACCAACAACATATACACATATAAATAGGAGTTCTAAACATCCTAGAACCCATAATCCACAATTTAATTCAATGAATTCCTAAGTTTCTCGAATTATAAATTATTCGGGGTTTACTCGTTTTAATTCCGGAAAACCCGTTTAACCCACGAAAACCCAACCCAAAATCATTAGGGTTTGTTATTACCAAACCATGATATGATATTTATGCTCAAAAGTAAATAAAGCAAGTAAACACTTGCCTCGTGGATAAAATTCGACGATCCCGAGTTGAGTCCGACGGAGTTTGGCCCGGAATCTCCCTTTTCTCTCCTTTTTCTCCCATCCTCTATCTCTTCTCTCTTTTCTTTCTACTCTCTTCCTCTCACCCTCCTTATATTGGGAGAAAATGGATTTATACCTTTTAAAACCCAAAAATGACTCGTTTACTCAATTACGAGTTCCTTTTAACTCTAAAATTTCCCGAAACTCAGTTTCGACCATTGGACACTCTTTTCTGACTATCTCGGCCATTTCGAGACTCATCGCGCAGTCAAAATTTCCATCCGAGGTACTTGATCGCAACCCCCTATTTTAACCCAATACGTCTCAATGCGGGTTTTCCAATTAAAATCTTACCTTTTGTCACTTTGCTCAATGGCGACATATAATTAAAATACTCCGACATCTTTACTTAATATCAAAGTAAATATAACACCCATAGGAAATCATCTTTATACTTGAAAATTCCAAAAATTACTATTCCGAGAAATTCCTCAAAATTCTAATTTACACCCAATTATGGAACTTAGTTATCCCCCAAAAGTACGGGTTGTTACACTGGCTAGTCACATAATTAAAGTGGCACTCATATGTATATAGCAATAAAAATGGCTCTCAACATCGAAAACCATAGTCCAAGTAGAAAAATTTTGTGGGATAACACGACAATCTACTCCCTAGTTAATACTGATGCTTTTTTAAGAAGAATAATGCGCAAAAGTGTAGGGTTAATTGAATCATTATAACGACTTGTTATGATAGCATTTATTAGGTGAGAATGGTTAAATTTGATCTGAATGATCATAATTACAACAATCAATTGATATAACAACATATGAGTTTGGTAATTTCTACACATACTTGGGGTCAAATTTGGCTATCATTGAATGATATCAACAACAGTTATCAAATACGCAAAATTTACTATTAAAGAGGTAAAAGAAACTTATATGCTCAATATTTTGAATTGTTTATGGATCAGAAGTGGATATCGGGAGGAGCTAGTACTTGATTATATAATATTTCGGTACATAAGCATTTGTCTGAATTGGGGTTAGGTTGGTCAGTTTATACAAAAAGTTGTATCTTTTAAAGTTTTAGGGGTGTAATTGTAAATAGTTTTGGACTTTAAAATCTTGGACTTAAGGTTATATTAGAACTTTGGTCTAGAAGACTTTTTGACTTAAAATATTTCAAAGTACTTATAGGCAAAGTTTGGGTTCAAATTCATAAGTTGAAAAAGTCAGGAGGGATCAAATTATAATTTTAAAAAAATATTAAACTTAAAATGCCCTTTTTTCCATAACATAGGCTAGGCTTGATAAAAATAAAATAAAAATATTGGAAATTTTTTTAGAAAATTTTGATTGGTCACGTGTCCTCACACGCGTGGTCAATGTTTTTGGTCAAAGAGTACATCTTCAACCTCCTAATTTTTTACTTTAAGATTTTAGATTTTTGACCGAAGATATCTCCTTCATTTCTAAACCATTTGAGATTATTTCTAAACAAACTCAACCTAAAGTTTTATAAGAAATTCAAATACATAGGTTTTATGGATTGAGATGCAATATATCGTATGTTCCATAATAGTGTGGTTTGCTAAAATTTTGACTTAACATTCATGGCTTTCAAGAATATGGCATAGATTCTTATCAATATAGTTTGGTTTCTGCCATGTTAAGGCGCAGTTTATTTTATATTTCAAACTTTGAGATGGATTGAATAAACGAAATTTGAGATTTAGAGTTTTATGTTTCAGAAAAGACTTTCAATCGATCAGAGGTTATTATCACTGTTCTAAAAAACTCGCCTAGGCACGCCTAGGCTTAAGGCTTGGGAGAAACGCCCCGCCTTACGCTTTTCACGCCTTATTCTTGGTAAAACCCTTAAGGTGCACTTTTTTCTAAAAACAACAATGCTTTAGTGAAACGATGTCGCCTTTTAAAGAATTTGTTTACAAATCGGACCATTATCTCATCCAAAATAATCAAATAGTATTTTAATTTGCATATATTCAGGCATATTTTTATGATATGTGCAATTTTTGTATTTTAATATCCTTGTTATGGTTAAAAAATATTAAAATATATTAAGAAGGCCTAAACGCCTTTTTACGCCTTTTTACGCATAGGCCCACCTAGGCTTCTAAGGCTTAAGGCTTGGCCTCCACGCCTCAATCACGCCCCGTATTTTTTAGAACCTTGGTTGTTATACACATTCATGGTATTTAATCATTGCATTAGAGTTCCTAAGGTTCTAGTGAAGATATTCAAAGCTTTAAATGTGTGTTCTAAATCTTATTTCAAAGTTCACTATTAAAGCTGGCTTTAATGGTGGAATTTTCATATTTTTCACCTATAACTTGTTTTTCACGTAAAGTTTCACTATTTTAATGTATTCTGGCATTATTGCAACACATAAATCATTTGGAATTATAATAACTCAATGTAATGCATAAAATGATGGTTACTTGTTTTGAGTGAAAAATCCAGTTTTTCAAATGCTATTGAGGGGAGTTTTTAATGTTGAACTCATGGGGGGTTTTATAATGTTAGAGCTGAGGAGTTCATTGGTTTAGATGGGTGGTGGATTTGAACTAAATTTATAGAGTTTCCTAACTTAGTTTTTGAATCTCACATGTTTTCATGGTTCAAACATGTGAAATTTATCATTTAAGGACTGGGGGCTGTGTGTAAATAATAAATATTTAGTTTTCAGTCCATGGTTGATAATGTTTGTACTTATATAGCCTCAAAGTGTGATTTTAGTCAAGATTAGGGGTATTTTTGTAATTTTAGAAAGTTTCAGTGGCTGGAATTATAATTTCTAATAAATTAAAGTCCAGAGGATCAATTTGATATAAAGTTTGGGTCTAGGGGTTGAGCATAGGTTAAGTTATGATAGTTTAAAGTTTTCAGGGTCTAATTTGTAATTATAAAAACTTCAGGAATCCTTAGTTAAATTGGAAATTTTGTAGGTCCTATAAAGTAGTTTAGTCCTTCTTTTAAGTATAGTTAAATTTATATATTCTGGGATGAGTAAATTGCGAATTATTGTCTCAAAATTTGGGTACGAATATTACAATTTACCAACCAAAAATAAATCGTCCTTGAATTTAACCTTGAAGAGATCAGGATATTTATCTTCCATAGCTTGTTCTGGTTCTCATGACGCTTCTTGTTGATTTTGATTTTCTCAAAGTATTTTAACTGAGGGAATTTCCTTATTCTTGAGATATTTCACTTGGCAATCCAAAATTTGAATAAAGCATACTTCAAATTCATGGTTTGGTTCGATACATATTGCTTGCCATATGATGGTATAAGAGGGATCAAATATATATTGGCGTAATTGGGACACGTGAAATACATTTTAAATGTTGGATAATTCTATAGGTAAATATAATTGATAGGCTACAGGGCCAATACAATTGGAAATAGTGAAAAGTCCAATATATCTGGGGGTTAATTTTCCTTTTCATCCAAAGTGTAAAATTCCTTTTCGAAGAAAAACTTTCAAAAATACTCGGCCATTAACTTGAAATTCAATGGGATTCTAACACTGATCTGCATAACTTTTCTGGCGATTAAGGGTTGCCTCTAATTTGTCTTTAATTTTTTGTAACTTCTCAATAGTTTCTTAGATTATCTCGGGACCAAATTGTTGACTATTTCCTGATTTTATCTAGCATACAGGTGAACGACAAGGTCTTCCATATAATGCCTCAAACGGGGCAGCTTTAATAGATGACTGACAACTATTGTTGTATGAAAACTCAACAACGGGTAAATGTTCATTCCAATTTTCTAGCATATCTAACGTACAAGATCGTAGGATATCTTCTAATGTTTGAATTGTACATTACGATTGTCCATTCGTTTGTGGGTGGAATGTTATACTCAAATGAAGTTTGGTACCCATTAAGGTTTGAAATGCTTGCTAAAATTTTCCTACAAAATGGGAATCTCTGTTTGATATTATGTTATAAGGAATTCCATGTAATCGAAAATTTTCTCGAATGTAGAGTTTACTAAGCTTTTGAAACGAATCAGTGGTTTTTACTGGTAGAAAATAAGCAGACTTGGTAAGTCAGTTTACTATTACCCAAATGGAATTATATCCTTGGGACGTAGGAGGTAGTCCACTGAAAAAATCAATGGTAATATATTATCCCATTTCCACTTAGGGATTGGTAAGGGTTGGAGAAGTCCATCAGGGTGTTGGTGTTATATCTTTACTTGTTGACAAGTAAGACATTTCCTTCACAAAATTCTCGATGTCATTTTTCATATTTGGCCACCAATATTGTTTCTTCAAGGTTTGGTACATTTTGGAGCTTTCGAGATGAATCAAAAACTTAGAACGATGGACTTCTTATAATACTTTCGCTGGAAGAGATAAATCTTCAGGTACATATAATCTATTTCTAAATCATGAATATGTTTCCTTATCATATGAGAATATGTGATTCTTATCCTGGAGGGATTGTTAAAAAGGATCTTGAGATTGTTGGACTAAGATTTTCTCTCTCAATTCAGAATATGTAATTGTGGGTACCCATTTCCGATCATCCCATTATTGTAGAAAAACACGTCCATAAGGGATAATTAAGTGCTCGACCCAAATTATGGGCCACGTTTGTTAAACTAACATGAGATAAGACGAAGCCTATCCCCAAGAATCTTGAAGATATATTCAAGGGAGTCATGGCTTATCATGGAGGTTATAACCACATTCTATGATGAATAAACTATGACACTTGGCCCACGGCATAAGGGATGTAATAGAGAAACCCTTTTGAGAGATACATAATAAGAAGTAGTAGACCTCTCCGTAGATGTAGGAAATTTTCCTAACCACGTATATTGTTGTGTTGTGATTGCATTCTTTTCTTAATCTTCTGGTGATTGATTTCTTCTATAATTTGTGTTGTGTTTTTTGTCACCACAATTGGAGCTGTATGTGGGAATCGACTATTAGTCCTATGAAAGAAATCATCAAATGGGAAGCCAATAATGTCTCACCACAGTAGCAATGTCCCTCAAGCAAGCGATATTCAGGATACGCTTGTCCCTCCAAGGGTAAGGTCTGAGATTCTCCATTCAAACCCCAAACTCTGCCAAGAGACGAAGGTCTCTGAGGAAGGACAGGGGCCCTTAGGTCCACACAGATTTCTAGATTGATTGATGCTTATGAAGCCAGACTCCAAGAACAAAAGGAGGCCACGGGTAGGCAAGAAGACGAAAATGATCACCTAAAAAGGTGACTAGAAAGAATGGAGAGGGCTCCATCGGAATACGAAGTGATGCCACTCTGGCCATCCCCGCCGAACCCCGCCGCGGAGGGAGGAGGAATCCTTCGGGTCCCGCGCGTCCCCTCTCGGGAGAGAGCTTCGGCCGGCGTCGATTTTGTGAGGTGTGAAAAATGTAGAGAGATTCAGAGTCGCCAGTCTATTTTACTCAAAACAGACAAAAGAAACAGAGGAAGCCACCCCGAAGGATGGCATCCAAAGACATACTGGTGCGTGCAAAACGAAAATGATTCGAAAAGGGTTCGGAGGCTTAGTTTCGAAATGGGAAGGTGTTAGGCACCCATTTCGGCCTTTCGGTCTCTCATGGATATTTGCTATTTTCCTTTATGTTTCCCCCCGTGAGATGTGTGCATGTGTATATATATAGAATGGAGGTAGGAATCCTCGGCTTGTATCATGGAAAAGATAAAGCGAGTCATCCATAGGAAGATTATAAAAGTAATATTAGAAAAATAAGATTTACGCGGTTACCCCTACGTTGATCGCTATAAAGGAACGATAACGCACATGGACTAATGTGTCACTAATACTAAGGATATATATAATATAAGAAAATTGGATTTAGAGAAAATAGGAAATGAGAGAAAAAGTGAGCGAAAGGACTCGAGTCCGGGTTTTACCCCGAGACGCCTACGTAGCCTATAAAGGCATCAAAGTCCACGTAGTTCACATACAAAGCAAAGGGGTGGGGTTTATCCCATTAATCCAAATGTGGGATTTCTTATTTGTAAGTGTGTGTGTGTGTGTAGAAAAGGTGTTTTAGTTGTGAGAAAAATGTGGAAAAAGTGTGAGAATCCCTACTTGGAATTTATGAGCAAACCCTCTTTTTCTTGTTTTGGGGTTTTTATTTATATGAAAATAAGAGATGTGCAATAATACTAAATAAAAAGTATATTAGGATGTGTGAGATGAGATTATAAAAGTGCTAAGTAAGAAAACAAGTTATTGGGAATTCAAGAGAATTTAAGAGAGAGAGTTTGAGAAAGTTGGACCTTCTTGAAGATCTTGAGCTTGATCTTGAATATTGGAGAGCAGCCCTTGAGCTTGGATGATGATGGAGAGTGGTTAATTCACCAAGTTTGATCAAAAAGATGATGAAAAGTGAAGATAAAAGAGAGATTTGGAAGTTGAAATCACGCTGCCTTCGAGAGAGGTTTCTGGGATTCGTTCAGAGAGATTTCTATCAGATCTGGGCTCCTCCTGCAAATGAGGCCAAGGCCTCATTTTATAACCCTAGGGGACTACTGATCGGCCCTATCATGGCATTGCCGCTCGGCAAGTGCCGATAGGCAGGATCTGGGACCTGCCATTTGGTAGTGCGCCTCAGGATTTTTCGAAAAATTGGCCACGGAGGGCAAACCGTTGGTCAGAATCGCGCACAGGGCATACCTTTGGAAAGGTATTTCAGAGACCTTCGAAAGTCCTTTGGACCGCTACCGAGTTCGAGAGTTGACTTTGGGTCAAATGTGGCTCGGAAGCATTTGTCGGTCCATTGGACGGGGAATCATGCGGACGCAAACGGCGCGTTCGTCCGCATGGTAAGTCCGAATCGCGCACGGGGCATACCGTTGGAAAGGTTAGGAGATTTACTTTGACATTACAAAGAGTTTGACCCAGTTTAGAGAGTTGACTTTGGTTAACTGAGCCCGAGAAATGCTCGGTGGCTTCCCGGAGTTAAACGGATCGTTCGTCCGCATGGAAAGTCGGAATTGCGCACGGGACAGACCGTTGGAAAGGGTATTCAGTGCCCTTCAAAGATTCATTTAGCCTTGGTTGAGCTTAAGAGTTGACATAGGTCAAATAGAGCTCGGGAACGCCCGGTGGACTCTAGGTCAGGTTTCGGACGCAAATGGCGCGTTCGTCCGTATGGTAAGTCAGAATCGCGCACGGGGCATATTGTTGGAAAGGGTATTGAGTGCCCTTAAAAGATTCATTGAGTCTTGGTCGAGATGAGGAGTTTGACTTTTGGGTCAAACTGAGTCGGGGGGTGCCCGGTGGCTTCCAGGTCAGTGCTCGGGATGTGACCTGGGTTTATACTGATGAAGGGAGGTACTAGGGACCTAAGGAGAGTTAAGGGGTAACATAATGGGGTGTCTATAGAGCCCATCGATGGGTGAGTTTGGAACAAATGATAGTCGTCGATTAGACACCGCATGATGCTTTTGAGGGAGTATGACCGATTCAGAGGGTCGAGGTCGATTCTGAGGACCTAAGAAGTATGCTGGGGATGATCAATTCGGAGGATCGAGGTCAGTTCTGAGGACCTAAGGGGATGAGGATGACCAATTCAAAGGGTCGAGGTCAGTTCTGACCTAATTCAAGTGACGATCCAAGACCGGGGTCAATTCTGACCTAAGAGTGGTGACGACCGAGGACCGAGGTCAATTCTGACCTAATTCAGGTGACGATCTAAGACCGGGGTCAATTCTGACCCAAGAGTGGTAACGACCGAGGATCGAGGTCAATTCTGACCTAACTAAGGTGATGATCCAAGACCAGAGTCAATTCTGACTCAAGAGTGGTGACGACCGAGGACCGAGGTCAATTCTGACCTAACAAAGGTGACAATCCAAGATCGGGGCCAATTCTGACCCAAGAGTGGTGACGACCGAGGATCGAGGTCAATTCTGACCTAACTAAGGTGACGATCCAAGACCGGTGCCAATTCTGACCCAAGAGTGGTGACGACCGAGGACCGAGGTCAATTCTGACCTAACTAAGGTGACGATCCAAGACCGGGGCCAATTCTGACCCAAGAGTGGTGACGACCGAGGACCGAGGTCAATTATGACCTAACTAAGGTGACGATCCAAGAACGGGGCCAATGCTGACCCAAGAGTGGTGACGACCGAGGACGGAGGTCAATTCTGACCTAACTAAGGTGACGATCCAAGACCGGGGCCAATTCTGACCCAAGAGTGGTGACGATCGAGGACCGAGGTCAATTCTGACCTAACTAAGGTGACGATCCAAGATCGAGGCCAATTCTGACCCAAGAGTGGTGACGACCGAGGACCGAGGTCAATTCTGACCTAACTAAGGTGACGATCCAAGACCGGGGCCAATTCTGACCCAAGAGTGGTGACGACCGAGGACCGAGGTCAATCCTGACCTAACTAAGGTGACGGTCCAAGACCGGGGCCAATTCTGACCCAAGAGTGGTGACGACCGAGGACCGAGGTCAATTCTGACATAACTAAGGTGACGATCCAAGACCGGGGCCAATGCTGACCCAAGAGTGGTGACGACCGAGGACCGAGGTCAATTCTGATCTAACTAAGGTGACGATCCAAGACCGGGGCCAATTCTGACCCAAGAGTGGTGACGACCGAGGACCAAGGTCAATTCTGACCTAACTAAGGTGACGATCCAAGACCGGGGCCAATGCTGACCCAAGAGTAGATAAAGATTGTATTTTGATTCTACTGGAGAAAGAGCTTTGTGATTCCGATTTGAGATGGGGAGCTGCTAGCTGGGGGAATCTTTTTAGGAGACCTCGCAGGGGACAACAACCTATTTTGGGTGCTTTAAGAGAATTCCGCTGGGGAAGTGATCAGGTGATCCTTAGGGATTTTCTGGAGCTTTGCCGGTAGAAGTTTTCACTTAGTTTTTTAGGATTCCGCTAGGGAAGAGGGGTTCCGCTGGGAAAATTTGGATTGTCCTTTGGGAGAGATTGCTCGGGGCGAGTAGTTCTTCTAATTTCTGCTGGGAAAAATACCATGTGATATTGTACCGCACCGGATAGCCGATGGTTGTAAAGTCTGATGAGGAGGTGATTCGGTGGTCCGGGCGCCTGACAAGAGAGGTCAATCGCTTGGATTTTGAGGGCTCCTTTGGGGAAAATGGTGTGTCACCCGAAGGAGTGCGAAATTTCCTTGATGAAAACGTTCTAAATCCTTCCTGGGCTTTTTAGGAATTTTCCGGGGATTTTTTGACGCTTTCTGGTATTTTCTGGGAATTTTTGCACGAAATTTTAAGGGGGGTGTCGGTCGGCATAGACTGAGAGGTGCCATTCGGTAGTGGCACGGACTTTTGGGCTGCCTCGGGAAGGTGAGGAGACAGTGCCAATCGGTATGGTGAGGTGGGTTGCCGATCGGCATGGCGTTTGGCCTCCTATATAAAGGGGGCGAATTCCCCCCATTTTTCACAGCTTCCTGCCTTCTCTCTTTCTGCGATTCCTCTCTGCGAATCGTTCTAGCATTCCGATCTTCAAGAAATAGCCCCTTTTGTGAGCATCGCTGTCCACCGGGAGTGGTTGACCATTGATGACTGGGCGAATGTGGATTGGAGGGTCAGGGTGCCCCTTGCTTTGAGGAATGAGAATGCCTTTGATGCATTCGAGCCGGTTGCGGACGAGCGGACCTTGCTGCGGGAGACGTCGCGTCATCGCTCTTCGAGAGTGATTACCGATGGTTATGTAAGTAACCTGACCTTTGGCATTATTTCCTTTTTGGGTGATTTTTCCTTTTCTTGACCTTTGACTGAATTTTTCCTTTCGCCAGTCGGATATTTCTTTGAAGAACATGCGTGCCCGCAGGACGATGGGGCTTAGGGATGTTTGGGAGCATCTTCCACCCGTGGTGTGCTGGATGGTATCATCAGCGGGTTTTGGGAGGTTGGTGGCTGCACTGGATAAGACGCCTCGTTCGACAGCAGTTTTGTGTGCCTTGGGGGAGAGGTGGTGGGACACTACCCACACTTTTCATTTTGGCTTCGGGGAGATGACGGTGACTCCCATAGATGTCCAGCAACTACTGGGGCCGGATTGTGATGGGGAGCAGATAGAGGTGGACCGCTCTTTGCGGGTGAGGACGGAGGCGGTGTATGCGGAACTCGGTGATGTGAGGAGGATAGTCTCTGGAGATTCTATCCGGCTGTCCTTGTTGAAGGATGTTTTGCTGAGCAGGGTGGTTGATGTGGAGGACAGACTGCAAGTGAGGCAGATGGCCCGGTTGTTCATTTTGTTGGTGCTGGGAGGTTTGATGGTGGCGTCGAGCGGCGACATCGTCCATTTGTGGTTTCTACCATACTTGAGGATGTTTTCGAACATCCCTTTCTATGATTGGGGGAGTCTGACCTTGGCGACCCTTTACTCTTCTCTGGATGCGTTCAGCTGGTGCTGCCAGCAGACTTTTACTGGAGCTACGTATCTCCTTGAGGTATTCTTTACTTTGCGCATTTACATTTCATGCATTCGCATTTTCCTTTCATGCATTCGCATTTTCCTTATGCGTCTCTTATTGCTTGTGAATTCAGACGTGGTTTTATGAGGTGATTGGGTGCAACACCCCACTTATTACTCTGAAGGACGACACCGTCAGGGACTTCTGTCGCTTGTATCGATGGCATAAGGCTAACCGGCAGTCGAAGGGATCTCTCTCCCTAGAGGCGGTGCGTCAGGTCATGAATGACCTGACCAGTGGTAGGGTAAGACTCTTTCCATTTCAGCCTTAGTTTTTTTTGCCTCTTCTGATTTTCATTGACTTATGCCTTCTTGGGGATTTTCAGGTTTCCTTTTATCCTTGGGGGACCTCCATTCAGGATACGAGGGTGACTGGGGTGAACGCGCAGATGAGGCGTTTGTTGGCGCATGAGTTCGGCCATTCCTGGTACCTTGGGGAGAGGGTGATCCGTCAAATTGCTGAGGAGGAGGTGGTGGTGCCTCCCGCGCAGCCTCTTACTTTTATGAGGTGGGAGCGATAATTATTGGAGGATGAAAGGATCACGATGATGATTGGTGAGTCCTATGCATTGTATACTGATACGGCCATGCCGTATGATTATATGGACTTTGTGACGAGCTGGTTGATGGCGCCCAGTATACATGACGCTTTGCCTTTCCCTCCTGCTGGTTCGAGTCGGGCGGTGGGGTCTTCCCACAGTGTTGGTGGTCCGTCGGCACCTGCGGTGGCGGCGACCTCGGAGGTCCCTTTTGTTCGGCTGCACACTCCTTCGTACAACATTCGGTGGGATGATGGAGGGACGATGCCGATGCTACAACGTCCTCTTACGATGGATCCGGAGGAGCTGGGCTTGATAGAGGACGTCCTTCGTCCTGCGGTAAACCTTTCAGTTCTTTTCCTCTCTTTTTTGATTTCTTTTGCTTGATACTGATTCTGCCTTTCCTTTACAGCAAATCCGGGTGTCGACCACTTGGCTCAGGGACATCAGGGATTGGATATCATCAGCAACTGCCCACATTCGGGAGGTTGTCCCTGTTCCTTCTTGCTTGGTGCCGTCAGCCTCGTCCGGGGGAGACTCTGGCTCGGGTAGTGGGGGCGTGTCGTCTCGCCGTAGGGGAAAGAGAGCGCATCGCCGGGATGGAAATTCTTGAGAGAGAGAGGGAGTGAAATGTGGGTTTGGGTTGAGTCCCGTTGTTTTTGGCTTTTCTTTATTTCCTGCAAAAATGATGTAACACAGAAAACATATATATGCAATGCAATGCGGTTTTTTGACTATCTTTTATTTTAATGATGAAATGAATGCATGCGCTTTTTAATTTGCTGCTGAGACCGTAAAAAAAGGAATATTTTTAGAAATCTTTCAAAGGAAAGTTATTTTATTCAAAACGGGGAATCCCATAAGGAGGGAACAAGATTCTTGAAATTCTTTTGAGAATATCAATTTATTTTTATGGAGTTTTCTGATTTGACAAAGAAGGAATGGAGGAAATTTAAAAAAGGGAATTATATAAGGAGGAAAAGGGATTTTGAAATTTTGTTGAGAATATCAATTTTTATTTTTCTTATTTTGACAAAAGAGGAAAAAGGGAGATTTCCAAAAATGGGGGGTTGCCGATCGGCAAGCACCCTGGCCTGCCTATCGACAGTTCAGTCCAGTCCCATCAATTGAAAGATTTGATTGGTACCCTCTTCAGCCTTTAGTACCTTGTGGGGTAGGGTTCCTTTCGATTTCTACAGGGATTATGTCCCTTGTGAGGATTTTTAAGTATAAAAATGGAGAAGGGTGGAGTGTTTTCCTCACACCTTTTACATTCTTCATACCCACCCATCATCTTTTAGTCTTGCAAGATGGCTCTCCCTGGTAGCATTGAGTTTGTCAACTACCTCGAAGCCTTGGAAGCCATGTGCTCTTATAATGTTGACTATGATGCTTTCAACATGCGTCGAGTCTCCTTGTGGCTAAATCGACATTTTGAGTGGAATATGCTGATGGCGGCAGTACAATTTTGGTACCCCGAAGACCATGTATTCCACTTTGGGTTGGAAGAAGTTTGTCCTACCTACGAGGAGTTTTCTGCCATACTAGGCGTGAATCCTAGTGTTGCCGTGGCTTTACCCAAATTTTCCCGTTCTCCTAGGGATTTGTTTACTGGGCTTCTTCATATCTCACCTTTGGCGGCCAGGTCATTGGTGGCCGGAGGAATGATCTCCCTCCCGGCGGTGTTGCATTCTGTGCGTTCGTGGGAAGTAAGTGATGCTGGCTATGCTGGAGCCTTCGTTCTGGGCCTGGTTTCAAAATTTTTGTTGGTGACTGGGGAATTACAGGTGGACCCACAACTTGCAGCCATTACCTCAGGGATGTCATACCGTCGCAATCCTGCGGCGGTGATATTGGCGGAGACTCTGAATGGCCTGGATGCTTGGAGAGAAGGTCGTTCAGACTTTTTGAGGGGTAGCCCTGTGATGCTGTTAAAGTGGTTGTCTGAAAGATTCCTCTTGTCGACTCCTCCAGAATATCCTTTGTCGAATGTACCCAACTTCTTTTTGCGCTACTTCATCTGCATGGGCCTGTATGTTGAGAACTGGGAGAATTGGCTTGTGGAGTATGGGGCTCGTGGACTATATTGGTTCGTGCCTTGGTGGGGACAGTTGCAGCCTGTTCTGGAGCTAGAAGAATATTCATATGTGCGGCTGGTTGGTCTCAGGCAGACCTCTTTTTATTTCCCTTGGCGGCTTTTGCGCCAATTTGGCTGGGCGCAGGTCGTGCCCCCTCGAACTTCAAATTTCTTTCCAGTAGAAGATTTGACTGAGCGCTTGCGTCTGTTGCTAGGATCTCTGTGGGAAAATCGGCGTCCGTCGACCCCTACCTCTCAGTCTGTTGGGAAGGTTTGCCACGTCCCCAAAGATTATATGAAGTGGTTGTGGAGGGGAGTAGTCAGCAAGATGTTGGCAGTAGAAACTGGTCGGAGGTGGGTTTTTTTATCTAACTCCATGGAAGGAGGTGTTGTGGTCTTTTCAAAGATGGTTAAGGCTCATCGGAAGATGGAGTGTTCGCGGCACTCCATTCAGGTAGGAGAAAATTGGGGTCCTCAGAACGTGGATGATGAGGGTGCAAGCTCTTCGGGTAGCTGTGGGTAGGACTCCTGGGGAGTTTAGTTATGTAACAGATGCGGGGGATTTTATCTGGTTTTTATGGTAGTAGGGGGGAAGGGAGTTATCCGTTCCTTTTTCTTTATGCAATATGTACTGTAGTTTCTTATTAATGAAATAAACAAGTTTCTGATCATCCAGCTGTGCCTTTCGATGAATTTTGTATTTTGAATTATCTATACCAATCGTTAAGGCATACATAATCCTTTTGTTCAAGTAGATGTTTAGAATGAACTGTCATTCTCGGGGGTAACAAAAGAGTGGTATTTTGTGAAAAAGAAGGGGCCGTGCTCATGTGAGGAGTATGAGCTGCCTACGTACCTCTGGGGTTTTTGAAAAAGTTCTTATCTGTTTGAAAATAGTTTTTGCAGAGGATCAGGCCCACGTAGTTCTGGGTAGAGGGAAATGGAGAGAGTTTTTTTTTGTTTTTGTTTTTTTCTAGAATAGAAGGGGGATGAGAAGAGTCGTAGCGCGCTGAGATTTTGGACTAGGGGTAGAACTTCTTAAGACAGTCCAGATTGACTGGACGAGCCATCTCTTCCCCATCTAGGTCAGTGAGCATGGCGGCACCGCTGGATAAGATTTTCTTCATAATGTAAGGGCCGCTCCAATTGGGTTTGAACTTTCCTCTGGGGTCCCAGATGGGTTCGATTATCTCTTTGAGGGATAAATCCCCCTCTCGGACACCGCGGTCCTTGACTCTCTTGTTGAATGATCGCGCTATTCGGCGATGGTATCCTTATATGTGGTAAAGAGCTTTTAATCTCCTTTCATATAGGAGGGTCAGCTCATCAAGACGGCCTTGGCACCAGTCTTCTTCACTGACCTTGCTTTTAAGCATGACACATAACGAGGGTATTTCCAGCTCCACAGCTAGGAGTGCCTCCATGTCGTAAACTAGGTAGTAAGGGGTAACCCCAGTAGAGGTTCGAATTGAGGTTCGATAGCCCCAGAGGGCGTAGGGGATCCGATCGGCCCAATCCCTACAACTTTCGGTCATCTTATTGATGATGGCTTTGAGGTTTTTGTTTGCGGCCTCAACTGCACCATTGGTATGAGGTCGGTAGGGAGAAGATTTGTGTCTCTGAATCCCGTTTTCGCTAACTATTTTTGTGACTTCTGCCTCAAAGTGCAAACCATTATTCGACACTAGATCGTACGAGACCTCATATCGGCAGATGATATTCTTCTTGATGAATTTGGCCACCTTCTTGGCAATTAATACTGCGTATGACTCAGCTTCGACCCATTTGGTGAAGTAATCGATGGCAACAAGGATGAACTCATGCCCGTTTGACGCTTTTGGTGTAACCTTCCCTATGATGTCGATACCCCAGGTGGAGAACGGCCAGGGAGAAGTCATGTTGTATAATTCCCGCGGAGGTAGATGTTGGAGATTGGAGAACTGTTGGCATTTAGGGTACCTCCGAACATAGGCGGTGCAATCCTGGGCCATGGTGGTCCAGTAGTAGCCTTGTCGGATGATCTTTTTGGCAAGCATGTGACCGTTCATGTGAGTTCCACATTCCCCGCTGTGGATTTTCTGCATTATCTTTTCAATGTCAGCCCCTGCAATACAGTGCAAATGAGTTCCATCAAAATTCCTCTTGAGTAGTGCTTTATGGAAGATGATGTACAGAGCGGCCAGCCTTCGGAGGGTAGCTCGGTCATTCTTGTTGGAACCCTCGGGATACCTACCGTGTTTGAGGAGGCACTAAATATCATAGTACCAGCAATCGGCTAGTTCGGAATCTTCAGTGGAGACAAGCTCAATATGGTAGCAATGGGTCGGTCTGTCTTATTTTTAAACTAGGAAGGGGGTTATTGTTATTCCCTCGGGCATGTCGACCATGGAAGCCAAAGTAGCGAGAGCATCAGCTAGGTTGTTCTTTGCTCGGGGTAGGTAATGGAAGGTGATATCTCGGAATTGGGAGGCCAACTCTTCTAATTGGGCATGAAAGGGTTGAAGCTTTTCGTCCTTAACCTTCCACTTTCTAAGCACTTGACCGATGATAAGGGCCGAATCCTCGTATACATCAAGGTATTGAGTACCTTTCTCGAGAGAGACCTGGAGGCCCACTGTGAATGCCTCGTATTCTGTCATGTTGTTGGTGCAAGGGAAATCCAATTTAATGGCGATGGGAGTGTGGGAGTCATCTGGGGCGACCAGAAGTATCCCAATGCCATATCCCTTTTTGTTGGCAGCACCGTCGAAGAACATTTTCCATCGGAGGCAGTCTTGAGTGGTGCAGAGGTTGTTTTCATCTGGGAATTAGGAGATCCAGACATCTGCTTCTTCTATAGGGTAGTCAGCGAGGTAGTCAGAGATGGCTCTTCCTTTAACGACTTTCTGTGTGATGTACATGATATCAAACTCGATTAGGAGCATCAACCATCGGGCCATTCGGCTAGATAAGGCGGGTTTCTCAAGCAGGTATTTGATGGGATCCATTCGGGATATTAGTTTAATGGGGAAGGCGAGCATGTAATGTCATAACTTTTGGGTGACCCAGACAAGTGTGACACATGCTTTTTCCAAAGCAGTGTAGTTGACCTCGTATCCGAACAACTTGCAACTGGCGTAATAAATGGCTCTTTCTTTGCCGGAGTCCTCGAGGTACTGAGCTAGAAAAGCCCCGACTGAAGTGTCTGTTATGGTTAGGTATAAGAGCAAAGGGAGACCAGGCTATGGTGGCATGAGAACTGGAGGTTGGGTTAGGTATTGTTTGATTCGATCAAAATCTTCTTGGCAGGCCTCGTTCAAAACCTTGGTTCAATCCTTTCGGAGGAGCTTAAAGATTGGTTCACAGATGGAGGTTAGCTGGCTGATGAACCGGCTGATATATTGTAATTTCCCTAGGAAGCCTCGGACTTCCTTCTCTGTTCGGGGAGGTGGCATCTCAAGTATGGCCTTCAGCTTGGCGGGATCTGCTTCTATCCCCTTCTCATTGATCATGAATCCTAAGAGTTTTCCCTTCGTAACGTCGAAGACGCACTTCTGTGGATTAAGTCTCATCTGATACTGCCGCAGTCATTCGAAGAACTTCCTAAGAGCGGGAACATGACCTTCTCTAGTTTTGGACTTGATAATCATATCATCCACGTAAACCTCGACCTCTTTGTGGATCAGATCGTGCAGGATGGTTGTGGCAGCCCTTTAGTAGGTAGCCCCAGCATTCTTGAGACCGAATGGCATAACGGTGTAGCAAAAAGTTCCCCATGGGGTGATGAATGCAGTTTTCTCTTGGTGGTCGGAATGCATCTTAATTTGGTTGTATCCGGCAAATTCGTCGACAAATGACTTAAGAGCATGACTGGCTGTGTTGTCCACGATCATGTCGATGTTGGGTAGCGGATAATCATCCTTCGGAGAAGCTTTGTTTAAATCTAGGTAATCCACACACATTCGAACCTTTCCTCCTGATTTTGGTACAGGTACAATGTTGGCCAGCCACGTGGGATATTCGATTACTCGAATGAAACCCACGTTCAACTGTTTGATCACCTCTTCTTTGACCTTAAGCGACCATTCGGTGCGGAGCTTTCTCAACTTTTGTTTAACTATCTTGGCATCTGGGAGAATGGGGATCTCGTGCTGAGCTATTTCGGGATCAATACCGGGCATGTCGTCGTAGGACCATGCGAAGACATCCACAAACTCCTTTAGCAATTCTTCGAGTTGTGCGCGCTCATGCTTGTCAAGGGTGGCCCCTATCCTAATCTCGCGCAGTTGGCTACTAGAACCGAGATTAATAACGACAGTCTTTTCTTCATTAACTTGAACGCGGTTATGTTGTTTATTATTAACCTTATTTAGATCAGTTAAGAATTGTTCATTTGCAAAATCATCATCATCAAAAGTTTGATTAAAATCCACACCATTAATGTAAGGCACAGCAAGATACTCAAAATCTTCGTTTATTTCATTGATAGGAAAAATAGCATTGAGAACCTCATCAAAAGAGGTCTCGATTACATTTGAGCAAGGATAGACAATAGTAGATAAAATAGGGTAAACATTAGGGTTGAGGGAGATTTCAAGAGGTAGAACTGGCGTAGCATGCCAGTTGAGGAGAGGTGTATCAGCAGTTTTAATCATACGGGATGGGTCCCTTGATGTAGTGCATGAATGAACCATGCAGAGTGCCAGCCCCAGTGTCTGCAGGTTGAAGGAATCTTCAGAGTCACTTTCCTCAGTTTCTTCAATATCTTTGATAAGCGGTGGCACCTGGTATTGGTAACTTTCGGCTCGTGGGTAGCTATCTTCGAAGAAGATCTCCATTCCAGGCTTCATCTTCTTATTTGTATGGTCATACCACGGTTCTGGAAAATCACAAAAGGGGAAATCCTCGCCTTCCTTGATAAATCGTCCATTTAAAGAATCTCCCGAGATAGTTCAGACGAAGTTTAACCCTCTCTTTGATCGAGTCTGGAGGATCATTATGAGTTCTGGTTCTGATGGTTGATATCCCAAGCCGCAAGGAGGGAAAGCTTTCTTCAGTTCGATGGGCTCAAGTATCCCTTGCTGCCTTTGTCCCAGCCCCAGTCTGGGCATGAAGTGCATGTTTCTGAACATCTGAATCACATTGACATTTCCATGAGGGTCATATTCTGGACAAACGCTTTCTTTGAAACCGTCCCCTGCTGGGAGTAGGGATGGTTCAACTCGAAAACCTGATAGGAGCATATCATTTGACCCGTGCTGTATTTCAAGAATTGGACTGCTGGTGCTTGCACCCTCGGCGTTACCGTCATCACCCAAGATGGTGATGACTCGCCCATCGGCGAAGAACTTCAGTTTCTGATGGAATGAGGAAGAGACACCCTTTATACTGTGGAGCCAGGGTCGTCCGAGCAACAGGTTAAAACATGTCGGGATATCGATGACTTGGAATTCGATGACAGGGTTTATAGGTCCAACCCCTATTACAAGTTTTATGGATCCCATCACCTCACGGCGGGTATTATCATAGGCACGCACAACAGCGAATTTTGGAGCGAGGTCACTTTCTTTCAGACCTAAACATTTGAAGGTTCTCAACGGGCAGACATTCAAAGCGGATCCGTTGTCAATGAGAGAGAGTGGTACTACCTTCCCCATAACTTCGACAGAGATGTTGAGTGCATGATTGTGATTTGGCCCAATTTTGAGGATTTCTTCTTCAGAAAAGGACAACATTCGGGTAGAGGTCAAGGATCCGACCAGGTCCACTGCTTCTTCTGGTGTGGTAGAGGGAGGGACTATGGGTCCACTGAGTAATTTTATTAAAGTGTTTCTGTGTAGCTGGGAAGACATGAAAAGCCCCCATAGAGTGATGTTAGCTTGAGTTTTCTTCAATTGATCGAGGATCTTGCTCTCCTCGAGGTTCATTTCTGGCATAAGAAGGTTTTCAACGCCCTTCCCCTATCATTGGTTGGTAGCGAGTTTGGAATTTGGTAATGTCTCCCAGATCTGGTCATGTGATTTACTGAAGAAGGGAAAAACTTAAATCCAGTTTCCTCATCAATCTCAGGTTGTTCTGCCACCTTATCTATTTCTTCGAAGAGTTCCTCAAATGATATCATCCCACATAAGTCAGCTATTGGGCCATTTCCTCCTAAAGCTTGTTCTTCATTTGAAACTTCGAATTCTTCCCCCCATCCGGTGGCAACAATTCTATTTTCCCTTGTGAAGTCAATGCATTCCATAACTTCAACGGCTTCTTCATATAGGTCTTCCCATTCTGTGGGGATGTGTAAGGGTGAAGGGACCAGGTGCCATTGCAGATTTAAAGTGTCAAGTAGTTCGGTGATACTGCAAATGTTGTTGGTTTGCCTGAATGCTTCCGTCATGATCCGGACAACATCATCTAAGCAGATTCCGTCGGTTGGTACCATCCACCTATCTGATTCTCGAGCCCATTTTCGTGCTTCCAAAAATAATGTACTGAACCTCTGGCAGTCGATAATCATCTATGAGGGCAATTTCAGCCCGAACTCTAGGAGTTGGTTTAACACCTCTGACAATTTCATACCTCCACTTTCAGAACAGGTCCGGACAGCGATGCACGCTCTGGTAAGGAGTGACAGCGCCTGATCAGCGGGGCTAGTTGGGTGTAGGAGGAAATATGGGCAAAGTTGAAGGGGTTTAGAAGGGTATAAGGGTGTGATTTGAGTTGATGGATCGAAATCTAGGTTTCCTTCCAAGAAGATGGCATTGGTGTGATTTGGGAGCTGGTTATGAGTAGTGTTTGGTTTAGGATTGGCTGGTGGGGCGATGGTACCCCGGTCAATGAGATCTTGGATTATGTTTCGAAGGTGGAAACATTGGTCGGTGGTATGGCCAGCTATTTGGTGAAAGGCGCAATGAGCATCGGTCTTGAAATTTCTGGGAAGTGGATTGGGTAATGGACGTGGATCCAGGCGTTTTATAAGGTTTTGGCTTAACAGGGCTTGGTAAACTTTGAAGAGGGGAGCATAGAGCTCAGTGTATTCCCTTCGGACGGGAGTAGGGCGGCTTTTCGGTGCCCATGATGTGGTTGGTTGAGAGATGTTGTTGATGGTTGACACTGCGGCACTGACAGGCTTGTCATATTTTTTGGGGGTGAACTGTCCGGACACCTTCTTTGGTTCAACTTCTATTTTGGCAAGACCCTCTTCGATTTCTACTCATGCTTCTCTGAGAGCTCAAAAATGGGGGTAGTACTGTCCTCCCATAGTTTCTCGGACATGGGGCAAGAAATTCTTCTTCACTATGCTGACTTGTTCTTCTTCAGACGGCCGATTGGTCATGGTAACCGCTTTTTCCCTCCAT
This sequence comes from Sambucus nigra, assembly GCA_949130495.1. Taxonomy (NCBI): domain Eukaryota; kingdom Viridiplantae; phylum Streptophyta; class Magnoliopsida; order Dipsacales; family Adoxaceae; genus Sambucus; species Sambucus nigra. Next base: position 192,947,295 of record OX422220.1, read on the forward strand.
CGGGTTATAAAGTTACTGACTGATTCTCTGGAGTTCTGTTTGAGAAACTCTAAATCACGGCGGGTGACCTCAAGCTCTTCGTTGTATTTGTACTGCGCCATGAATTCTCGGGCTACATCCTCCCAGCTACGGATTCTGGATTCCTCAAGAGATAAAAACCATCAGAAAGCACTGTCTTTCAAAGTTTGCTGAAACAATTGGGCCATCACTTCTTCTGAAGCCCCTAGTAGAGTCATGGAACGATGATAACTATGAAGATGAACAATCGGGGGACCACTCCCTCCAAATTTCTCGATATTTGGCATTTTAAACTTCTAGGGTAACCTTGCTTTAGGATAAGGAGACATATGGGTGTAGTCCATGTAATTCCCAGAGATCTTGACTTGGTCAAACTTCTTGGTGAGCATCTTGAGATCCTCTTTGACTTTGTTCAACTCCTCCTCCTTTGGATAAGCAACCAAAGGCAAGTTAGCCATAGGCTGGGCAATGTTTCGCATTGGAAGCTGGGCAGGCGGCGGCCCATTAGCAGGAGGGGCATGCGGAGCGTGCTGATATTCTTTCGGGACCCATATGGGCTTGGGTGGACCCATAGCACGAGGGAACAGGGCCTCGGGCTCTTAAGGAATAGGACATTGGTTTCGTTGCATTTCTCGGACCTCAGCTTGGAGGTTGTCAATCTTGACCACGAGCTGAGCTAGGACTGTCGACAGATCTGGTTGTATAACTGGTGCTTGATCCGTATTCTCCATAGAAGATGGATGGATTCCGGACTCGAAAGAAGTAGTAGAGGAACGGACGAAACTCTGGAGTGATTTGACTGAAGACCTAAGCCAATAGGGAGCCAGGCCAAGGGCGTGCGGTCAACCTGAGAAGGCGTAGGATGAGATTTATTTTTGAGAAAAGGGAAGGAACTATTTTTGGTTTTTTGATAAAAAGGGAGAAATGTTTTTGGATTTTTGATAAGAAAGGGAGAAATGTTTTTTGGATTTTTGATAAGGAAGGGAGAAATATTTTTGGAGACGGAACTCAACATGATTATTATGATTATTATGTTCTGACTTGTATTTAATTCTCCTAAATGCAATGCCGGACGAGACCTGAGCCTGGAAAATTGGGGTTTTAATATATGCAAAGCTACGATTTGGGATTTGCAACCAGGCTCGCGGACAGAGTCCTGTTTTAAAAATGTGCGAAAATTGGGCGGAAGATCGACCAGGAATTCTGACAGAGTTTCGGGTCGAAACCGGCAATCTAAAGTGCGTGTCCTAGGTTTGACACCTATATGCGGGTATGCAGTTGGTTGGGTGAATCGGCATGGGTTCGCCCCTTTGGCGTGACTTCCACGATATACGTCTTGCTCTTGTGGGCAATCGGTACGTGTGGACAAGCCATTTGATATACCTGAGTGTACGTGAATTGCCTCACCATATACCTCGTGAGGACGGTACGTGTGAGAGAGAATTCGATATACTCGGCGTACGTGAACGAATTCCCTGCGATATACCTCCCGTCATGACTTCGGTCAAGCGGTACAATGCGCGGGAACCGTTCAATATACGTCGAAGGTACTTGGCCAATGGAAGGTGAGAGTCATATCGCTTAGGCTAACTGCGACCTGCCGGACCAGCGCCCATCACGAAGTGACCCTCCAGTTACTGGGTAAAATTTTGTCAATATCAATGCTCTTTGGTGATGTCGTGTGAATCATGCATGATTCTCTTATTAGTAGCTTATGATGAGAATGCCTTTCTTTGATTATGCCAAACCGGGAACAAAGTACAAGTACACCAAAAGGTACGCTAAGTATGGATAGGTGATGCGTGCAATATGGGGATATACGTGATCCTAGGTGTACGTGGTGTGAGGTGTACATGGAGGATTTTCAACAAGTGTGTGAACATAAGCATAAGCATGGAATATACATGTGAGAAAGGGGAACACGCAGATATGGGGGGGAAGCATAAACAAATATAGCATCCATGTAAATAGAGTCAAGCCCTCAAAATAAATAAAAATCTCCAGCAGAGTCGCCACTGTGGCCATCCCCGCCGATCCCCGCCACGGAGGGAGGAGGAATCCTTCGGGTCTCGCGCGTCCCCTCTCGGGAGAGCGCTTCGGCCGGCGTCGATTTTGTGAGGTGTGAAAAATGTAGAGAGATTCAGAGTCGCCAGTCTATTTTACTCAAAACAGACAAAAGAAAAAGAGGAAGCCACCCCGAAGGATGGCATCCAAAGACATACTGGTGCGTGCGAAACCAAAATGATTTGAAAAGGGTTCGGAGGCTTAGTTACGAAATGGGAAGGTGTTAGGCACCCATTCCGGCCTTTCGGTCTCTCATGGATATTTGCTATTTTCCTTTATGTTTCCCCCCGTGAGATGTGTGCATGTGTATATATATAGAATGGAGGTAGGAATCCTCGGCTTGTATCATGGAAAAGATAAAGCGAGTCATCCATAGGAAGATTATAAAAGTAATATTAAAAAAATAAGATTTACGCGGTTACCCCTACCTTGATCGCTATAAAGGAACGATAACGCACATGGAGTAATGTGTCACTAAGACTAAGGATATATATAATATAAGAAAAATGGATTTAGAGAAAATAGGAAATGAGAGAAAAAGTGAGAGAAAGGACTCGAGTCTCGGGTTTTACCACGAGACGCGTACGTAGCCTATAAAGGCATCAAAGTCCATGTAGTTCGCATACAAAGCAAAGGGGTGGGGTTTATCCCATAAATACAAATGTGGGATCTCTTATTTGTAAGTGTGTGTGTGTGTGTGTATAAAAGGTGTTTTAGTTGTGAGAAAAATGTGGAAAAAGTGTGAGAATCCCTACTTGGAATTTATGAGCAAACCCTCTTTTTCTTGTTTTGGGGTTTTTATTTTTATGAAAATAAGAGATGTGAAATAATACTAAATAAAAAGTATATTAGGATATGTGAGATGAGATTATAAAATTGCTAAGTAAGAAAACAAGTTATTGGGAATTCAAGAGAATTTAAGAGAGAGAGTTTGAGAAAGTTGGACCTTCTTAAAGATCTTGAGCTTGATCTTGAATATTGGAGAGCAGCCCTTCAGCTTGGATGATGATGGAGAGTGGTTAATTCACCAAGTTTGATGAAAAGAATGATGAAAAGTGAAGGTAAAAGAGGGATTTGGAAGTTGAAATCACGCTGCCTTCGAGAGAGGTTTCTGGGATTTGTTCAGAGAAATTTCTATCAGATCTGGGATCCTCTTGAAAATGAGGCCAAGGCCTCCTTTTATAACCCTAGGGGACTGCCGATCGGCCCTATCATGGCACTGCCTCTCGGCAGGTGCCGATAGGCAGGATCTGGAACCTGCCATTTGGTAGTGCGCCTCAGGCTTTTTCGGAAAATTGGCCACCGAGGGAAAACCGTGGATCAGAATTGTGCACGTGGCATACCATTGGAAAGGTATTTCAGAGACCTTCGAAAGTCCTTTGGACCGCTCCCGATTTCAGGAGTGGACTTTGGGTCAAATGTGGCTCGGAAGCATTTGTCGGTCCATTGGACGGGGAATCGTGCGGACGCAAACGACGCGTTCGTCGGCATGGTAAGTCCGAATTACGCACGGGACATACTGTTGGAAAGGTTAAGAGATGTACTTCGACATTCCAAAGAGTTTGACCTGGTTTGGAGAGTTGACTTTGGTCAACCGGGCCCGAGAAACGCTCGGTGGCTTCCCGGAGTTAAACGGATCATTCGTCCACATGGAAAGTCGAAATTACGCACGGGATGGACCGTTGGAAAGGGTATTCAGTTCCCTTCAAAGATTCATTCAGCATCGGTCGAGCTGAAGAGTTGACATAGGTCAAATAGAGCCCGAGAGCGCCCGGTGGCCTCTAGGTCAGGTTTCGGATGCAAATGGCGCATTCGTCCGTATGGTAAGTCGGAATCGCGCACGAGGCAGACTGTTGGAAAGGGTATTTAGTTCCCTTCGAAGATTCATTAAGTCTCAGTCGAGACGAGGAGTTTGAATTTTGGGTCAAACTGAGCCGGGGGGTGCCCGATGGCTTCCAGGTCAGTACTCGGGATGTGACCTGGGTTTATAGTGATGAAGGGAGGTATTAGGGACCTAAGGAGAGTTAAGGGGTAATAGAATGGGGTGTCTACAGCCACGACTGAACACCTAGCCCTCAAGAAAGCAAGTGTAGCTTTGAAGGAAGGAGCCCCAAGCATGGGTCAGAAAGAACCGACATAAATAGGTCAAATTATGATCGATCAAAGCATTCTCAACAACTCGATGCCACAAAAGTCTTGGTTGGCAGAACAACGACATATAGAGTTTGGTTCGAAGGGAGATGGACCAACACCCATCTCATTGCGGTTCCAGATCTATGCGAAAGTTAGCCAAATGAGCGCTCAAAACCCAAATGAAGTCCCCCTTTTCAAGGGAAAAAGAAGAAGAAGAGGCCCCAAAAAATTTTAAAATCCCTAGGTTTAAGATTTACGATGGGAAGACTAATCCCATTGATCATGTCCGATAATATCGACAAACCATGACTCTATGGAGTCACAATGACACGCTCATGTGTTGAATCTTCCCCTCCATCTTACACAACGTGGCCCAGAAGTGGTTCAAGAGACTACCAAACAGGTTTATAAAAAGTTTCACATCTTTGGATGAATTATTCACGGCTCACCTCATAACAAGCGACTCCCACCCGAAGCGGATGGATGCACTTCTTACTATGAAAAAAAGCCACAAGAGAACCTCAGGAAATACACCAAGCAATACTGGGAAGTGTTTAACGAGATCGAGGATTGATCGGAGCAGGTTGTCGTAGCATCCTTTAAAATCATTTTGCCACACTCCTGCCTGTTACACCAGTTATTAACTAAGATAGAGGCTATGACACCCCGCCTAATTAAATACTGGGTGATTAGTCCTTTATTAAATTAAATCAGAATATCCATTTGGTTTAGATTATGCATCATTGTCGAGTTTTTTTTATTAAATACTAACCACCTAATCTTTAACAAGGTTGAGGTCAAAATTTTATCTTTTAATTAATATAAAACTAGGTTAACGAAATAATTAAACATTCACCATTCACATCAATCTCTTATTATAGGAAATAACTGCAATAATAAATATAACTAGAGTAAACACTTCCAGCCTAAGTCCCAAATATAGTAATCCAATAGAAATAAATCAACAAATGAATGAAGTAAATAACTAAATCCAAAATCTCTGAATATCTGAATAGAAAAGGGGCAACATGCCCTAACTGATGAAACAACTCAAAAGGAAGAAATGATGGACATAGAGGCGTCTACTACCAAGGTCCTGTAACTTCCACAGCATATATAGATCGTCGAGTGAATGAAATTCCTATGCTTGGTGTCCCTGTGGCTGGGCCCCTCAAATAATTTGACAAGAAAAGAGATTTGTAGAAAACGGGTCAGAGCCCGAGTTGAAAACAGTTTAAAATTCACCAAGTTCTTAAAATGAGTTAATAATACATATATTATTCATGTTAGATTATCGCACTCACTTGAGATACTCACCTATCATCTAATGTGCACGCCTAACGTACCTTCAAACCCTACTAGTTTTTATTCCTATGTTAATTATTCCTTTTCCAGTCTAGCATCTAATCATAACCCAATATCGTTCCCATGTATTTCCCTCGCAATATACATACTACCTATAATCAATTTCTCTTTAACATGGATAAGCTCTTTTTTCATTCAATATAATTAAGTGTTCACCAACTTATTTCATTTCATATTTCATTATCGTTAATGTCTACTTAATTCACACAGTAGATAGTATCACAAGTATATATATACATTCACTATATTCTATATATATATACAATACTGCACCTCGAGACACAGCTGCGGTGCATGCATACTCTGCTATCTTGTCTTGATGCATCGCTCATTGCACAAAGGACTATAGGTTCAATCTCTGGAGAACCATCAAAACAAACACTCATATTGGAGGCGAACATAGTTCCAAGACGATGGGCTAATCACATATCTTCGTACCCATACGGTCGTCATCGCTATTATTCTCACAGATATCCCATACCTAGGTTCTATGCTCTAGTGGTGAAGATCAAGATCCCACCTGAAGGATCCTCAAGGCATGATCGTCTGAAATGCACAACCTCCACTCGATAGAAAGCAACGTAGGTATGCTATACACATAATAGTTCAATCAGTATGTATACACACAACTTATCATATTCATTAGGTATTCACGTAACCCAAATCCCAAATTTATATGTAGCATTATTATCTCTACTACTCGTAATACATTGACCGTACGATGTATCTCTCTATCGTATATACTCTTTAAGGCTCTCTCATTCCAACACATTACCTTAGTAGTTACTCAATTCATCTCACTACTAGACTAAGAAATAAAACTAGTCCATAATAGCGTAATCCTTTTCTCTCATTTGAATTAGCCTATAAGGGTTTTAACGCATCCGGGAAAAAAATTGCATTTTTGAAATCTCATTAGAACTTGGGAATTCTCGTTCGAACGAGAATCTCACTTCGAACTAACCCAAATCTCATTAGTAATATCGTTGGAATTATTGTTCGATTGAGGTCATTCGAACGACCTAAACAGGTCTTCCACCGAGAATTCTGAGATCGTCTTATACCTTCCAAACTTCGAATTTTACCCTCTTCCATCAACCAACATCCATGCTAATTTATCTCAACAACAAGTTAAAGGTTCTAAATCATCTCCCTATAGGAATAGGCACTCTTTTCCCCATTTTTAACAACAAGTTAAAGGTTCTAAACCATCTCCGTATAGGGATTACCATAACTTCCTCAAATCTTCAAAAGCTCTAAATTCATATAATCTCCGTTAACAACAATTTAGACCCAGATTTAATTTCTTGAAATCAACATATGAAATCCAGATTTATCATATCCAGAACATGGTTATTCAACTACATGCAAACCTATACTCCCAATTAAAGGTAAATACTCAATTTCAGTCCTAAATTCATAGTACCATGATTAAAACATCAATTAATCTAACATGGACATTATATGCTCTAAAATCAAGCAAGATAAACACTTATGTCTTTGTGAACTTCTGATTCGCTGAATGAAACTAGTATAGGGGTGATCCTCTCTTTACGATCTACGCGTTGGTGTGATTTTTGGTGTGAGAGATTGAGTCTTTATCCCAGGGCATCTATGGAGTTCTTCTTCTTCCTCTTTGGTTCTCTCTCTCTTTTACCTTGGTTTGGAAACTAATGGATAACCTATTACCCATGTACACTTACCTTTTAATTTTCTATTTTTGTCCATTTTTATTCCTAAAAACCTCAAAAGACCAAAATACCCCTCTAGGGTGTCGGTTTGGCCTAGATTGCCCCAAAATGAAAATAAAACACTCGGGTAGAATTTCTGACTTTCTCGGCCCTTTCGGACTCATCGGCACACTCGAAATGATCATATATGCTACTTAAAAACTAATTATCCTTAAACCCAATAAATTACTACCGACAAGACTTACACGCGTGAAGTGTACTGCAACTGCTGTATTTTCCACTACCAACCATAATTATGTTTTCGTAATCATATATTACTTTACTCGCTAAGTAATATTCAACATAATTATCACCAATAAATACTAACTCCCATCACGCTATTAATTATTAAATTTAAATCTAGATTAATTATAAATAAATTTTCTCCACTAAAATTAATTAATCCTAATTCCATAACTAAAATAAAATCCCTCAAAATATGGGGTATTACATACTTCCCCCCTAATAACGGAATTTCGTCCCAAAATTTGGAAAAGAACATAATAAAGGTATACCTAGTAGGAATAACTCTGGATATTTTTCCCAAATGTCATCCTCGCACTCCCAGGTTGAGTCCTCTACATTATGATGCCACCACTACACTCGTACTAACGGTACTATCTTTCACCTCAGTTTTATCTCACTACGGTCTAGGGTAGCAACTGGCCCCTCCTCATACGAACTATCGGGCTATAGATTAATCTCCTCAAAGGCAATATGGGTATAGGCCAAGTCATCCTGAAGATATCTCCTCAGTGAAGAAATATGGAACACATCATGAATCTTATGCAGGTGCTCCGGTAACCCAAGTCTGTAAGATACTTGCCCAATCCGCTCAATAATAAGAAATGGCCCAACATATCTCGATGCCAACTTCCTTTTTTTCCCAAGCTGCATTACCCCCTTTATAGTAAATACCCACAACAGCACCTGATCCCCCACACTAAACTCCCAGAAGAACCTCTTGGCCTCGGCGTAACTCTTTTGCCTATCATGAGTAGCCCGAATACGACTCTGTATCGACTCAATCTTAGCCAAGGTGTCGTGAATCACCTCCGGCCTAAGTAACTTGTTGTCCCCCACCTCAATCCAACATGATAGGGAATGAAAAGTTCTACCATATAATGCCTCAAATGGAGCCATGTCAATAGTAAACTGGTAGGAGTTATTATAAGCAAACTCCACCAGTGGAAGGTACTGCTCCCATCCCCTTCCAAAATCAAGGATACACAATCGCAACATATCCTCCAACATCTGATTCATCCGCTCTATCCGCCCATCCGTCTGCGGGTGATAGGCCGAATTCAATCGTAACTCCGTACCCATGGCCTGCTAGAAACTCTCCCAAAATCTTGAGACAAAAATCTTATCCCAGTCGGACACAATATCAAGGGGCACCCCATGGAGTCTCACTATCTCGGCAATGAAGATCTGAGCATACTGCCCCGTAGTATAGTCAGTCCAGACTGGCATAAAATTATCTACCTTGGTCAATAGATCCATAATCACCCATATGGAATCGTCACTCCTATGTGATGTAGGCATCCCTGTGATGAAATCCATGGAAATGCTTTCCCATTTCCACATACGGATTTCTAATGGTTGTAGTAATCCTCTCGGTCTCTGATGGTCTATCTTCACCAGCTGACAAGTGGAACACTTCAAAACAAACTTGACGATGTCCTTCTTCATTACACTCCACTAATATTGTCGCATTATATCCTGGTACATCTTATCCCCTCTGGGATGTACCGCAAACTGTGAACCGTGAGACTCTTCCATCACTGCATGTCGTCACTCCTCCCCCTCTGGAACTACTAGTCTGCCATTAAAGCGTAAGCTCCCATATGAGCTCACGAAGAAGGACTCTTCTCCCTCGAATATGATCATGACAATCTGATCCAGACAAAAGGAATTCGCTGCCTGGGTATGTATTACCCCTGGTAACTATCTCGGGTGTAACCGTTATCACTAATATGAATGGGTGGGTAACTGCATCCTGATGTCCGAGTTCTTTCCATTTCATCTTCCACACCTCGACCACCTCACCTTCCGGCCAATGGATCAATGCGTCTGCTACCACGTTAAGCTTCCCTGGGTGGTAATGTATGTCAAACAGATAATCCATCACAAATTCAAGCGACCTCCACTGATGTATATTCAACTCGCGCTGCGTGAATAGATACTGCAGTGACTTGTTATCTGTGAATAGGTGAAATCTCTCCCCCAAGAGATAATGTCTCCATATCTGCAATGAAAACGCGACTGCCGCTGACTCCAAGTCGTGGGTGGGGTAACTCCTCTCATGAGGCTTAGGCTTACGGGAAGCACAAGCAATCGCCTTCCTTTTGCTTAAGCACACCCCAATTCCTAGTAAGGATGCATCAGTGTAAACTAGGTATTCCACCCCCGGCCTGGGTAGTGCTAGAACTGGTGCTGAAGTCAGTTTGTCCTTCAGCTCGTCAAAAGCCAACCGGTAAGCATCATCCCATATAAATGGCACCCCCTTGCGAGTCAAGTTTGTCAATGGACCCGCTATCTTTTAGAATCCCTGAATAAACCGCATGTAATATCCTACTATCCCCAAGAAAATACGTATCTCAATCGGCGTCGTGGGCTATCCCCACTCCCTCACCGCTAACACCTTCTCAGGATCTATCGATATTCCTTCCACATAAACGAATGTGCCCCAAGAACTGAACCTCTCTCAGCCAGATCCACACTTCTCATATTTTTCATATTACTCGTGCTCACGTAGTGTCTGTAAAACCATCCTCGGATGTTCAGCATGCTTCCCCTCAGTCAGGATGTCATCAATGAAGACAATGACAAAATGATCTAAGAGCTCTCTGAACACCCTGTTCATCAAGTCCATAAAAATGGCCAGTGCATTTCTTAGCCCAAATGGCATAACCCTGAACTCATACGATCCATACCTCGTCAGAAAAGAAGTATTAGGGACATCCTGCTCCCTAATACGTAACTGGTGGTACCCCAACCATAAGTCTATCTTCGAGAAATAGGAAACCCCCCTCAACTGGTCGAATAGGTCATCGATTCAGTGTAACAAATATTTATTCCATATCGTGACCTTATTCAACTCTAGATAGTCAACACATAACCGTAACGACCCATATTTCTTCTTCACTAACAATACGGGAGCATCCCAATTAGAGGTACTCCTACGGATGAAACCCTAACCTAATAACTGCTCAATTTTATCTCATAGCTCCCTTATTTATGTCGGAGACATACATTAAGGTGCACGAGCTATGGACCGAGTGTCTGGCACCAGATCTATTACAAACTCTATCTCCCTGCTGGGCGGTAATCTCAGTATGTCCTAAAATACATCCGCAAGCTCACGGACAACCGAAATCGAATCAAGCGGTATCACCATTCCTTTATAGGTCTCCTCCTCTATATAATATAAATGGATCGATGAACCTCCCTCAGGATGAGGCATCGCCACCAAAAACATCTCCTGAACCATTATGGAAAACAAAATACTGCGGCTATAACACTCAATTATATCCCTTTACGTAACTAGCCAATCCATCCCGATAATAGCATCATATTCATGCATCTCTAAGACAAGCATATCGTATGGTAAAATCAATCTCCCAATCTCTATGCCTACTCCCCGACATATAAATAATATCAAAGACCCATAGTCCACTAGTGAGTCTACACTAGTTACTGTGCTATCTGTCGTGTCTAATAACCCTGTGGCGCCTGCAAAACTAGTGGCAATGAAACTATGTGAAGACCCCGTGTCAAATAATATCCTCCCCAAAGTCCCTTGGATTGTAAACATACCCTCGATTGCGGGCGGGGCCAGATGAACTGAGACCTGATGGACATTGTAGACACGCCCATACTAGGAGGTACCAGAGTTGCTGGAATGGCTCATAAAGCTGATACCTGGGGTAGTACTAGGAGGGCGGCTGGAAATACGGGTCATTGGGGATCCTGACGAGCACCCTGTTACTGCTGCTACGGGGCTCTACCCTTCTGAGGAAAATCATAACGTTTGTCCCCGGTGTTGCCACAAGTAAAGCACCTCCCTGGAAAGTGTCCTCTCCTATGCCCCTGTTGTCCTTGGCCCTGATGGTTGTTACCACCCCTCCCCTAGCCCTGCTTGAAATGATACTGGCCCTGCTGACCAGGTTGACCCTACCTAAAACTTCCCTGCCCATGTCTAAAATCTTCATAACGGAATTTCTTAGCAGGGTCCCCCTGATGGAAACTTTGCGCACCCTAACGGACCTATCCCTAAGTTGGTGGTGCCCCACTAGCACTACTACCTCCTGTTCGGCCCTGCTGGCTGGACTCCCTGACTCGTTTGCTTCCCTGCTGATGGAAACGATGGTCCTGGCAGTGTAAAAGAGAAGCATTAACCAAATCAGAATAAGTGGCCAATGAAAGATTCCCTAATACATGTTGGCAAATCCTTCAAGTCAATCCATCTATAAACCTCTGGATCTTCTTCTCCTCCGTCGGTATCTCATCTAGTACTATATTCAGAAGATTAGTAAACTCTTCCTCATTTTCTGTAACTGTCTTCCCTTCCTGTTTGAGGTTTAACAGCTTCCGCCTCATCTCGATCTGTATGGAGAAAGGGATGTACTTGATATCAAACTGCACCCCAAACTCTCGAATAGTCAAGCTGTCTCTCTCCTCCATAGTGGTAGTGGACTCCCACCATTGTAATGCTGCTCCCACCAACTTAAAGGTATCCAAAATCTTCTTTTGCACCTCCGTGCACTCATACATCCTCAGGTGTCTCTGTATGTCCTTCTTCCATTAGCTCTCCTTTACTACATCAGAACTCCCTGCAAACTCTCGAGGGTATGCCTTCTGGAAGGCATCTCTGACGCGCTCCCAAGCAAAAGGGAAAGCGTGGATTGGTGCTGGATCCACTGCTGGTGCATGTGGTAGGTCATGCTGTACCACGGCTAATGCTGCATTCACCATCTGTACTACAATAGCGGCAACCTCCACATCATTCATTGTGCCCTGGTCCGGAGCTGGCTGAGGCTTGGGCTAGGCATCCCTATTGGCTCATTGTACACGCCTAGCAGGCATCTCAAATAAGAGATAAGCTTTATGAGTCCACAATAAATATCTCAAATAGCTGAAGACGTAGAATGCGCAATTAATGAATACAATAGTCATAAATATAGGGCTCTATATCAAAGAAAGCTACGCGGAAAGACAAATAATCCACAAAGATCCGAAGGACTCTAGAACCTGATGCTCTGATAGCACCTATGACATCCCGCCTAATTAAATAACGGGTGATCAGCCCTTTATTAAAATCAGAATATCCAGTTGGTTTAGATTATGCATCACCGTTGAAAACTTTATTATTAAATACTAACCACCTAATATTTAACAAGGTTGATGTCAAAATTTTATCTTTTAATTAATATAAAACTAGGTTAATGAAATAATTAAATATTCACCATTCACATTAATCTCATATAATAGGAAATAACTGCAATAATAAATGTAACTAGAGTAAACACTTCCAGTCTAAGTCCCAAATAAAGTAATCCAATAGAAATAAATCAACAACTGAAAGAAGTAAATAGCTAAATTTAAAATCTCTGAATATATGAATAGAAAATGGGGAACATGCCCTAACTGATGAAATAACTCAAAAGGAAGAAATGATGGACATAGAGGCATCTACTACCAAGGTCCTGTAGCTTCCACATCAGCTATAGCTCGTCGAGTGAATAAAACTCCAATGCTTGGTGTCTCGGTGGCTGGGCACCTAAAATAATTTGACAAGAAAAGAGATTTGCAGAAAACGGGTCAGATCCCGAGTTGAAAACAGTTTAAAATTCAATAAGTGCTTAAAATAAGTTAATAGCACATATATTATTCATGTTAGATTATCGTACTCACTTGAGATACTCACCACTCATCTAATGTGCACGCCTACCATACCTTCAAACCCTACTAGTTTCTATTCCTATGCTAATTAGTCATTTCCAGTCTAACATCTAATCATAGCCCAATATTGTTCCCATGTATTTCCCTCGCAATATACATACTACCATTAATCAATTTCTCTTTAACATGGATAAGCGCTTTTTCAATTTAATATAATTAAGTGCTCACCAACTTATTTCATTTCAGATTTCATTATCATTAATGTCTACTTAATTCACATAGTAGATAGTATCACAAGTATATATATACAATCACTATATTCTTTATATATACAATACTGCACCCCGATATACAGCTGCGGTGCATGCATACTCTACTATCATGTCCTGATGCATCGCTCATTACACAAAGGATTAAGGTTCAATATCTCCCAAACAATACAAACAAACACTCATATTGATGGCGAACATAGTTCCAAGCCGAAGGGCTACGCACATACATACACGTATAGACGACCGCCATCACTATCAATCTTAGAGATAGCCCGTACCTAGGTCCTATGCTATTGTGGTACAGATCAAGATTCCACCCGAAAGCTCCTCAAGGCATGATCGTACTAAACGCACAACCTACACTCGATAGTAAGCTGCATAGGTATGTTATACACATAATAGTTCAATCAGTATGTATACAGATAACTTATCATATTCATTAGGTATTAACGCAACCCAAATCCCGAATTTATATGTAGCATTATTGTCTCTACTACTCGCAATACTTTAACCGTACGATGTATCTCTCTATCGTATCTACTCTTTAAGGATCTCTCATTCCAACAAATTCCCTTAGTAGTTACTCAATTCATCTCACTACTAGACTAAGAAATAAAGCTACTCCATAATAGCGTAGGTCTTTTTCTCCCACTTGAATTAACCTAGAAGGATTATAACTCATCCGAGCAAAAATTTGCATTTCTAAAATCTCATTAGAACCTGGGAATTCTCGTTCGAACGAGGTTGTTCGAATGAGAATCTCACTTCGAATGAACCCAAATCTCGTTTGTAATATCGTTGGAATTCTCATTCGAACAAGGTCGTTCGAATGACCTAGGCAGGTCTTCCAACAAGAATTCCGAGATCGTCTTCTACCTTCCAAACTTCGAATTTCACCCTCTTCCACCGTCCAACACCCATGCTAATTTATCTCAACAAAAAGTTAAAGGTTCTAAATCATCTCCCTACAGGATTTGGCACTCTTTACCCCATCTTTAACATCAAAACCTTAGTAATATAATAGGGATTAAGATAACATCCTCAAATTTTTAAAAGCTCTAAATTCATATAACCTCCATTAATAAAAATTTAAACCCAGATCTAACTTCTTGAAATCAACATATAAAATCCAGATTTATCATACCTAGAACATGGTTATTCAACTACATGCAAACCTATACTCCCAGTTAAAGGTTAATAATCAATTTCAGTCCCAAATTCATAATATCATGATTAAAACATCAATTAATCTAACATGGACATTATATGCTCTAAAATCAAGCAAGATAAACACTTGCCTCTTTGTGAACTTCTGATTCGCTGAATGAAACTGATATAGGGGTGATCCTCTCTTTACGATCTACGCGTTGCTGTGATTTTTGGTGTGAGAGCTTGAGTCTTTATCCCAAGGCACCTATGGGGTTCTTCTTTTTTCTCTTTGGTTCTCTCTCTCTCTTACTTAAGTTTGGAAACTGACAGGTAACCTATTACCCACGTACACTTCCCTTTTAACTTTCTATTTTCATCCATTTTAATTCCCAAAAATATTAAAACACCAAAATACCCCTCTGGGGTGTCGGTTAGGTCTAGATTGCCCTGAAATCCAAATAAAACACTTTGGTAGAGTTTTTTGACAATCTCGACCCTTACAGACTCAACAGCGCACTCGAAATACTTCTAGGTGACAAAACGTCAACACATTAGATAAAAGTCAAAGCTCCACGCTTTCACTTATCTCCTAATGGGAAATTATACAAGAGATCCTTCACTGACCCCTACCTCCAGTGCGCTCATTCACAAGATGTCGAGCAGGTTCTTCACAAAATTCATGAAGGCATCTGTGGAAGTCATGCAGGAGGAAGATCATTGTCTTTTCAAGCAATGAAGGAAGGGTATTGGTGGCCATATATGTAGAAAGATGTTGAAGTTTATGTTCATAAATGCAAAAAATGCTAAAAACACTCCACTATGGTTCACCAGCCCGCCAGCGACCTCAAATCATTGACCATTCCGTGGCCCTTTGCCCAGTGGGGTTTGGATATTGTAGGACCGCTGCCTACTGCTACCGAAAATCGAAAGTATTTGTTAGTCGCCACAGATTACTTCATGAAGTGTCTAGAGCTAGAACCACTAGCAAATATCCGGGACCTAGACATGATTTATATGGAATAACATCATCACCCACTTTGGCATACCCAGGACGATCATCACTAACAACGAGACCCAGCTCGAAAGTTATTTCTTCAAGATTTTCACAACAACCATGGGGTCAGACATTATTTTAATTTTGTAGCATATACTTAGATCAATGGGAAAGATAAATATTTCAACAAGATAGTGATCGACGGATTGAAGAAACAACTAGAACGGGCCAAAGGTGCTTGGACGAACGAGATGCCCCGCATCCTTTGGGCCTATGGCAAGACCCCAAGGCAAGCAACTGGGGAGACTCCCTTTGCACTAACCTATGGAATGGAATTAGTCATTCCATTGGAAGCCTAGCTCCCTACCATGAGATCTACATTGGTCGACCAAGGCCAAAATGATGAAGCATTACTCACTGAACTTGACATAGTTGATGAACGTCGAGAATTGGATCTAGTAAAGTTGGCATCATACCAACAATAGCTAGCCAGACAATACAATTCATAAGTCAATCCGAGGAAATTACAAGTCTGGGATTATGTCCTAAGGAAAGTCTTTGGTAGTGCTATAAAACCATTAGATGGAAAACTGGGACCAAACTGGAAAGGACCTTTCAAGATAGTAAGGGATGACCTATGAGGAGCCTATCACTTGGAAACGCTGGAGGGCAGGGAGATACCAAGGGCTTGAAATGTAGCCAATCTCAAGAAGTTCTACTTTTGGACTTCCTTTATCTGTGCATCATTAGTTTAGGCAAATTTTCATTTACAAACTGATGTTGCCCTTTATTTACAGTTTCGATTAATAATATTTAATCGGCCTTGGCATTCTACATATCTTGGTTGTCTTGATAATATCTCAATGGGAACCCTTTCCAAGTAACATACTTCACCCCTTTTATGAATATAAAAGAGTTCTTGGACTACAGCGAGCTGACTAACTTGCTTTAGTTAAGGGATTTTATAAACTAGCCCCTATGATACAACACAGTGTTAGCTCTACCCTAATAAAATAAATCCAAAACATGATTAGCAAGGTTAACAAGTAACCTTCCTTAGACCTTTGTCCAAAAACACAGTTAGCCTCTCAGGTTGCTCCAGCAACAAATAAAGACATACAGGGGATCCTTTGGCAACATGGCCAACTCAGGTTGGTCTCCAACACAGTTTGGCTTGAAAATCCTGCTCATATGGATTACCCATTGAGCAGGTGCATTCTCACCATCGTCCTACTTAGTCCTAAGGTAGTGTCATGACACGACCTAAAAGGTAAAGTGGACGGAATAATATGGCTAAGGCATATTAGACGGGGGGATTCTCAAATAAAAGGTAACTCTAAATGTCATTTGGTCGGTTGAAGTGCCCAAAATGATTAGAGTTTCATATTGATTATTCATAAATGTAAAGCAATCAACACATGTTTAGTCGGCATACGCCCAAAGCATGAATAATTAATTATATTTCTTATTAAGAGCTACATGATTACATTTGCAACAATGAGAAATTTATTAAGGCCTATGAAGGTCCTTAGTGGTGAGCAAGATAATCTTCTACTTGAGCTCTCCGACCATCATCAGGATGCAGAACAAATATTTCCACAGCCCTCTCCGAGCACGGATCCAACATCTGCATTGGAATGGCATCGATGGGGATCCACGGTCATCCCTGCGAAAGGGGTTTGTCTCCAGAGATGGAGGAGTAATTTCATGTCTATACAAGAAGGTAGAACTTTGGGGGCCTATCAACTCCCTGAGGGAACTTATCCACCCTCTGATAAAAGCTAGCTCTTCGGCCTCCTTCAGCTTTGCAGTGGCATCTGCCCATCCTTGACCATAGCCATCATCCCACGCCTATTGAGGAACCTTTTGGAACAAGTGTCACAATCACGTGACATCTCTTTGAAGATCAGAAACAATTAAATATGCTCGTCGAACATCCCCCTTTCGCTCGGCAATTTCCCTCTGAGAAGCATCATCATCTGATCTAGATCGACGCGTGGATGACGAAGAGGAACCTCGCAGTATTTATGGAGCATTACTCAGGGAGTTCTCCTTGAGACATGAAACTTATCTTCTCAGAGCATCATTTTTCCTCTACAGCAACTCCTCCACTTGATTAACTTTGAATGCATGCAGAAGCTTCTCCTTTAAGGCATTTATCTCTTCTTGAATAGAGGCACCAATCTCTTATATTTCCTCGAGTCTATCTTTTAGTCTGGAAACCACTTCGGATTGGTCCATATAGTCATTTTTCCTTTCCCTAAGGGACTTATAAATCTATGTGAAAGCTCGGCGTTCTTGGGCGCTTATGTTTGGACCAAGTATTTTACCTAGGTGAGAACTGGCAGGGATATAGTCATCTAAATCAATAGGATTTAAATAGTAAAAAAAATGACAACAACATCATAAATTAGTGGAAACAAAAGTGTGTTCTTTTTCATTCAAAACAAAGTGGCACCAGCCAAGTACAAATAAAAAATACATCTTACAAAGAACACAAACAAAGAGAAAAGCCTAAAGTCTAGATGGTGGCTTCAACCTGCTCGGAGGAAGAGGGACCTTTTACCTTACTAGTAGTAAGGTCATCAGCAGCCCCACTCGTGCTAGTGCCAAGTACACCACCTTATACTAAAGTAGAGACCATGCCCTCATCAGTACACAAAGAACATATAGTAAGGATAACAGTCTCCACAACAGCTCGAGCAGTAGGGGCATCCTTGCTCACAATAGGTTTGGGGCCTGGGTGGTTTTGGGATAATAGGGGGAGCCAACAACAAAACCAGTAGTAATAAAAGCTCGATCCTAACCTTTCTTGAAGCCTGCTCTACTGACATAGTCAATCTTCCATCAGCGTCTTAATATGTTACTTCCCATTCTTTATTTTACGCACTCTCCCGAACAGTAGACGCCTTTGCCTCCAACTTCTTCACCTTCTCTACCAACACTTTGTTCACTTCTGTCAGCATTTTATTCGCTTCTACCAGCACTTTGTTCGCTTCTACTATGGCCATCTTGTCAATAATCACCAGAATATAGGACTCACGCAGCTCGGATAACTCCTTTATCATGTCAGCCTTCTCCCGATAAAAAGAAGCTTTGGCATCTGTCAAAGCTTTCTCAAAAGAATCCAGAGCTCCCTTAGAGGACCTTAAACTCTCACTGAGCTCGGTATTCTTCCTTGACATGTCAACTTGGCCACGTAGCAAAGCGGTGTAATTAGAGACAAATTGTAAAAAGAGGCAGATGTTAATGAATTAAGTATGAAAAGATTGGAAGATAAAAGAATACATATAAGAAAATTGACCTTACCAAAGGAAGACCTTGAGATGACTTAAAGGCTAATTGGTCAAAACCTATGCTCAACGAACGCTCACGGTCTGTTACGAGCACTATTTTCTCTAGCAGTAATGGGGCAAGATGAGGGGTAGAAGCCACTGAAGCCCCCTCAGCATGAATTGTAATAGGCCCTCGAGGTCTGTGCCTTCTTCCTTATTTCTTCTTCTCTCCTCTTCTCTTCCTCTATCTTTTTATCTTCTCTCTCTCTCTCTCTCTCTCTCCTTTTCTTATTTATTTTTCCTTTCCACCTGCTTTTCATGAGCCACTGTATTGGAACTACCAACAGAATCCCCTGGCTTCTATTTCAGAAACTTCATCCTGTTGGATAGCAAGTCATCACCATCATCATTCGAGATTAGATTTCTTCTTCTTTGACGAACCATTTCTATCTTACTGGACTCTCCTTCGTTGGATCCTTCTTCATTGGACTCTCCTTCGCTAGATCCTTATTCACTGTACCTCTCCTCACTAGATCCTACATTGCTGCTACCACCTCTACCACCTTCAGTAAGGCCAACCTCTGAGATGCTCTCCTCCTCGTCCTCTAATTCGATGGGCTCAGAAACATAAACTCCTTCTTTTAGGATATCAAGGTGAGGAATAGTTTCTACCAGATGAGCAATAAAATTGGTGGTAGTATATTTGTACTCCAATAAGAATACAGAAGACCTAGGGTGATCACCCTTAGCTATAAAGTATCTTATCTTTCAAGCTTTCACCAACTCACTAGCCCCGATCTCTAGAGGACCAGGTTCTTGATTTTTAGCCTTTGCTGAAAAAGGAAAAGGGAATAGAACATTAGAAGAAAAACATATCAAGATGAGCAAGAAAAAAATGAAAAAGGTTCGATAACAACTGATATACTCATCCCCATAAGTAGGGATTCAAGGTCCCCTGTACCATATGCCCTCTACTAGGGGAAGAAACTGATAATTTATAGCAATGAATCCTTCGCACCTATAGACTTTGTGGGAATCAGTTAAATTCACTACCAATACCCTATTAGAACTCCTTGCTTTCAGATATATAAGACCCCCTCTTGTGCGAGAAAAAGTATAACAATAGAAGATTTCAGCTAACCATAAATTGGTTCCATAAAGATGATTAATCCTATGGACTCCATTGACAATCTTCCAAACACTTGGAGAGCACTGAGCAGGAACTATATCGAAATATTGAAAAAAGTGTAAAAACAAATGATTTAGGGGAAACATTAAACCCCCTTGAGATAGTAAGAGAACATGAATCCAATGCCCGTCCTCAATATCACGAATGTTGTTAGGAACTAGCACACACTCAATATTCACCCAATTAGGGATATTATAACATTTTCTAAACTCAATAAAAGATTTTTTATCTATCATTGCCATGGAAAAACTCAATAAACCCTAGCAACAGTAGAATGAAGAGTTACGATGAAAGGAAACTAGAAAAAAAAGGGAACTGAAGACTTATGAAGTAAGAATCAAGCTGGAAATGCTAGAAGGCCTTAGTTTGGGAAGGTGAAGAGCACAAGACAACTTGGAAAGCACAATACACAAAGAAGGTGAAGTAACGACTGAGTTTCTCTAATACTTGAGTTTAAACACTCCAATGATGATTCACACGGTTCAAAGATGATTTGTTGCTTTAATATCTTGAAAAATGTAAATTACCTCTCTCTTAATCATATAAATTTCAATTATGCCATTAGGAGGGAAACATTTTCTTTAAAATTTGTGGGCCCAATTCATCGCCCTAAAATTTTTAAGGTCAATTATGGGTACCCATTTCTGATCAGCCCGTAAGAGTAGCCGAACACGCCCATAAGGGCTAATTAAGTGCCCGGCCCAAATTATGGGCCATAGTTATTAAACTAACCCGAGATAAGTCCAAGTATATCCCCAAGGATCTCGAAGAGATATTCAAGGGATTCATGGCTTATCGTGCAGGTTACATCCGCATTCTATGATGAATACATTGTAACCCCGGGGCATAAGGGATGTAACAGAGAAACACTCTTGAGAGAGATATAATAAAAAGAAGTAGACCTCTCCGTGGATGTTGGAAATTTTCTGAACCACGTATATTGTTGTGTTATGATTTCATGCTTTTCTTAATCTTCTGGTAATTTCTTTCTTCTATAATTTGTATTGTGTTTTTTATCACCACAGTAATGATGTTATAAAATTTTAACAAAGGGGGTACTAATTGTAAATCATATTTCTCTATGGTAGTAGCAATATCGTAAGAAATCAAAGTATGGAGTCTTCCTATTGGATTACGACTTAAGGCATCGGCTACCATATTTCCTTTTCCTAGCTGGAAATTTAACTTAAATTGATAATCTTCCATAAATTTAATCCAGCGTCGTTGTATTAAATTTAAGTCCTTTTGAGTAAGGATGTATGTTAAACTCTTTCGATAAAAAAAGACTTGAAAATTTTCACCATAAAGGTAATAACTCAAAATTTTTAAAGCAAAAACTATAGTTGCTAACTCAAGATCATGGACAGGGTAATTACATTCATGAGTTTTGAGTTATCGTAACCTATACTCTACAACTTTCTTATATTGCATTAAAACGTATCCTAAACCTTGCAACGAGGCGTCACTATATATATCATAGCTTACATCACTAGAAGGAATAGTGAGGATAGGATAAGTAGTTAATTTGTCCTTCAAAATTTTGAATGCTTGACTTCATTCATCAGTCCATACAAATGGCACTTCCTTCTTAGTTACCTTAAATAAGGGAAGAGCGATATGAGAAAATCCTTCCATAAAATGATAGTAATAACCGGTTAATCCTAGAAAACTTTTTACCTCAGTAATATTGGTAGGATTTTTCCATTTCAAGATGGATGAAATTTTGGCAGTATCAACTTGGATTCCATTTTCATAAATTACATGCCCTAAAAATTTGATTTCATTCATTGAAAATCTCATTTGCACTTCTTAGCATATAACTTATGGTTTCTTAGAGTACTTAATACTATCTCTAAATGTTGTGTATGTTCTGCTGAATTTTGGGAATACATAAGAATATCGTCAACAAAAATGATAACGAATTGGTAAAGAAAAGGTTTAAAAATTGTATGCAAAAGATCCATAAAAGCTGGGGGTGCATTGGTTAATCCAAAATACATGACAATAAATTTGAAATATCCATAACGAGTTCGAAAAGTAGTTCTTGGAATATCTTCTTCTCTGATTCGCAATTGATGGTAACCATATCGTAAATCTATTTTGAAATACCCTTGCTACTAGAAGTTGATCAAATAGATTTCCAATTCGGGTAAATGATAATTATTCTTAATAGTTACTGAGTTTAATTTGCGATATTTTATGCCTAATCTAAATCTTCCATCCTGTTTCTTGACAAATAATATAGGTGCTCCCCAAGGAGATGAGATAAAGTGAATAAAACCTTTTTTCAAGAAGACCATCTAATTGGGTACGGAGTTCTCAAAGTCCTAAAGGATCCATTCGATATGGAGGTATCTAAATAGGAAGACTATTCAGACAAAGATTTATACTAAATTCGATCTCACGGGAAGGGGGTAATCCTAACATTTCTTCGAGAAAAATGCCTCCGAATTATTCCAAAATTCTTGGGATTAATGCTGAATTTTGAATTTGAAAACTTAATGGTTCAGACAGTTGGTCCTTGAAATATAAAGGAACAATTTTCTTCATTTCAAAAATAAATTTTCTTGGCATGACAATCTGTATAAGCAGAATGTCTTGATAAATCATCCATTCCGGTAATAATGTCGAAATCGCAAATATCTAAGATCATCAAGTCCACAAAGAGTATACCTAAACCAAGCTGAATTTCACAATTACCATAACCTTGTGTTGGTGTATTGATTTCACCCGTAAGTAATTCAATATCCAATGGAAAAGTTAAATTTGTAGGTAGTAATCGTAATAATTTATCTAGTCTAAAACTGAGAAAGAAATGTTTTGATTGTGAATCAAATAAAATATGTGCAGAAAAATGATGAAAAAGTATTGTACCTTCTATAACGTCATGGGAATTTAGTGTAGAAATATCGCACAATTCTTTCCATGACTCAGAACTGGCACAATTTTCTTAGATTGATTTAACTTAAGTGGATTTTGGATTTTGTGAGGGATTATCTAACTGACGACGGACTGGAAGAGATCTTAATTTAGGACATTGTGGCCTGTTGTGTCCTAATTCTTGACATTGATGATTACGAATCACTAAATGGGTTGTGTTATAACGAAGCTGGGAGTAAGCTTGTCCACTTGGATTGGCATATGGTTGAGGTCGAGATTGAGGTAAAGTCCTAATCACATGATTATTATTAATAACGGGGGGAAAAGATCGTATTACGGCAGAAGAATTTTGTTCCACATTTGTCACAACATCGATAAGTTGAGAATACGGATTTGTAAAGGAGCGACATAATTCTTAATCCTCGGATGTAGTCTTCTTTCAAACTACTTGTATTTATTTATCTAAGTATCCACATACTCAATGTCATAATGAGATAGCTCGGTAAATTTGGCTTTATACGAGGCTACAAATAGGTTTGTTTGTTAAAATTTTAAGAAATCTACGGTTCATTGATCTCGTTCGGCTTCGAGAAAATACTTTTTGAAGAAAATTTCTTCAAATTGTTCCTAAAAAAATTCACGACAAACTGGTTACGTGATACTACTTTCCACTAAAAATCATCTTTACTTTCAAATATATAAGCTGCTAAAGTTACTCAAATATTGGCTGTTATTCCTACTCCATTCAAAATGTTCACATCTTGACTCATCCACTTCTTTCCTTCACTGGCATGTGGCTTTCCAAGGAATCATGGAGGTCATGGTCTCAAAAATTCTTTAAGAGAGTTCATTCTACGGATTTCTTTTGAGATTTCCTCTAGAGCAGAGTGATGAATTTGCTGTTGACATTAATTCCTGAAGACATCGCATAATTCCTTCAGTGCGAGTCTGTTTAGTTTGAGTTCCAATGGAGGGAATTTCAGTACTAACTATCCTAAAATATAATAGAACAATCACAATAATAAATAAGAACATAAAACATGAATATGTCACAAGCCTATTATATTATACAAGAGAGAGTTCGACGACACATTAGAGTTAGATCACATTACTTTCTCTATACAAGTAGCTATGCTACAACAGTTAAAGTTAATCATCCACCTAAAGATTAGTAAGACACACTATTTACATTACTTTATTCTTCTATATAACACTAGGAGAGATGAGTTTCTTTTAAATTTGGATTTTCCTTAATTAGGAACAATGGCATCATTTTCTGAAGAGTCAAAAACTGGAATATCAAGCTAATCATCTGGTTCTGGAGGAGCATCATCATCTGTTGAATTATGCATATCAGAAGACACACCAAGTATGAGTTCACCATTAAAAGTACCATCTAAATACATCATTGGAGTCGGTGGTGCATTGGCTAAGGCAAGATTTATGGTTTCCTGGAGTATTACAGGATCACTGACATAGTCATCCACTTTCCTCCTTACTTGCATTTTGCATAACACTTGATTAGTTAGCATAAGTTTCTTTATATCGCTACTGGAACCTACCCAATCCTCATCTACTGCAAGAAACATTTCTTTAATCTTTGTGAGTGCTTCTTCTCAGATTGTATTTTCCCAGCGGTTCAGTAGTCCAATATCCACATTAAGCAAAAATGAATCCCATGTATGCATCCTGCAAAATGGAATTATCATATAATAGTAATAAAAGAAGCTACAAAAAGATAAAATAATTAATATCTTATAAAAAAATTCGTATAGAATTCTAACCCAAAGATATGTTCAAATTTAAAACATACTTTGATGCCAACTTGCCACACCCTGCTTTTTGGTATGAATGTATAAGAGAGAATGTATAAGCAATGAATTAAAATTAAGGTAGAAAACAAAACTTTATTCATTAGAAAAGCAATACACATAGTGTATTACCATCGTCGAAATGAATTACGTTTTATCTGTCAACACGAACAATGAAGTAGAAAGTTAAAAAGGGCCACTCCTTGCTTTCGTTTGTCTTAGTCACTGCCCATAAAGTCATGTATGCAAACAGTGAGCGGTATTTGTCTTTAAAGGGGAAGACATATTATCCTCTTTCTTTTGGGCCATCTGGAGAAAAAAGGAATTACCACAAATATGCTAAGCAGGCTTTACCAATTCTCTAATAAATATTGGTATAGATGAGAGGTGGGGTGTGTATAGAATTCAGTGTTTGTAACGCACTGCTAAAGAAATAAAGTTGATAGTCCCATACTTATCAGTTTATTAAGGGTCACATAAAGAAAATCAAGGATTATTAAACTAATGATCCCATACTTACCACATCACTAGGATCGTATAAAAATAAGTAGCCATCAGAAAAATCAAATAATAAATAATTTAAAACCTTTGGATAATAACTAGCTAAGCACATAATTAAAGTGGAACTCATACGTATGTAGCAGTAAAATCGGCTCTCAACATCGGAGACCATAGGCCAACTAGAAAAATTCCATGGGATAACATGATAGTCTACTCCCTAGTTAATACTATTAAACGAAAATGTAATTAACCCCTTAATTATTATTTAATTATCATAATTATTGTACATTTTAGTTTAATGTAATTTATTGATTTTAATGATTCTTATCATATATTATCATTTTATTTATATACTACTTTTAGTTATGTAATTTTTAGTGTAGTTGTCATTTTATATTTTTATATAATTATTTACCATCATATTTAATTAGTTGTGATATATATATATATTTAGTTAGTCATATAGTTATTGAAAATACAATAATAAATTTATATTTAACTATATGCAATATATATATATGATGATGCCAGAATCAGCACCACCAGCTAAGGTGTTTTCAAGTTCAATATAAGAATAACAATGGCAGCACAGTTATATAAAGAGGTAAGAGAATGAGATGAGGATAAGAGGAGAGGGCACCGGTATATAAGTGGTTCAGCCAATCTGGCCTACGTCCACTGTGAGTGTGTGTGAGTTTTATCACTGAATGAAGGCACTAATGGCCATGGATACAATCTCTCAAGCTTTCTCTCTCTACTGTGTATCTAGACAGAGTTTCAGCTAGGGTTGAATATCTGGGCTCCTTTCGCAAGGTAGGGGATGACCCCTATATATAGTACCTAGGGGGTGTAATGTACCCCCCATGCATGTAATGAGCATGTGTGTGGTAACCTCACCAATGTGGGAATGCCATCTGTCACTGTCACATGTAGAGAATGATGATGCAATATTCTCCCCACGTGTGGGGAATAATCTTGTTACAACTGATTTGTGCCAACGTGTCCTTATCTGGATGTCCACAGGTGCTCGGCTATCGTGTCTGGTGTATGACCTCGGCCTTGGTGAGGCCGAGGTTGGTGAGTCTTGATACTTGTTCAGTCCGGGTGTTCCCTGGAGGTCTCGGCCTAATCCCAGCCGAGACAATGGATAGGGTCGGCCTGATATGAGGTTGAACTGGTGGCTTTCTGCCGGCTCGGCCTATGTATGGCCGAGGTTTCCATTCCACGCCATATACGAGTGCTGCTGATCCTTGCGATGTCCCTTGGAGAGGCTCATGGTAGTGTCGGCCTGGGCCGACCTTGATATGGTCGAGGGCTGATATCGTGCATCCAAGACATGCCCAATGTCGGCCATAATATCAGCCGAGGTTGGTGTCTCTAGGCCGAGGTTGGTATCTCTAGGCCGAGGTTACACTTGGGGCATATCAATCACCCCCCAGCCCTTAGTCATATGTGAGAGCGTGGATAGGGGATTACTACACCTCCGAGGCCTGTCTGTTCCAAGCCAATACCTGCCTGACACCTGTCCAATGCCAGAACACGCTTACTTGGTGGGCGTGTGCTGTCAGCCGTCCTTTGGGGCTCCCAAGGCAATGATGGGCCTTGGGAGTTGTGCCTGAGTATATAAGGGTTTTGAACCCTTCTTTATCTCTTTCTTCTCCATTTCTTCCATTTCTGCCGCCAGCGTTTCTGCAATTCTCTCTCTAGAAAGATTTTGATTCAAGGCTTTTGGGTGGTGATCTCTCGCGTTTCCTCCTCACTTCCTTACCATTTACACCTCAGGTAAGGCTTTCTATACTTTTTCCTTCATTTTACCTACAAGCACCCTTATTTTCGTACTTTTCGGCGACCTTCTTAGTTTTCCGGCGTCACCACCATAGTTTCAGGAGAGTTTTTCTTGCCAAGTTTTAAGCAGTTTGATCTTTAAATTCCTTTGCCTATTAGCCAGTCTTGTTTGTAACTTTTGGAGTTTAGGAAAATCCCCAAGTGTAGTGTCGTCCTCTGATGCTCAGACCTTTATATCAGCTTCTTGAGGAGTTCCCTTCTCTTAGAGAGAAGACTTTAGAAAAGATTAGGCAAATAGAGAGAGCTCAGGAGGAGGCTCGTAGGTCACAAGAGTTTCCCATTAGACCCTTGTTTCCACCACCTCTGAGGGTGATATATCCCGACCCCCCGGAGAACTTCTTTCAGACAGGGGTTCCTGCTGATCCCATACCTATGTCTGAGTCTGAATCTTTTACCTCAGACCCCATTTCCGTGGAATCCCTTCAAGAGGCCATGGACTTCACACCTCGGCCTGATCAGGCCGAGGTCTCCATCCGAGCCTCATCCCATAACCACTGAAGCACCTCAGGGTCTTCCTCAGAGGTTGAGATTCTTGAGCCGAGTGTGGCCATACCACCACCAATTGACGCCATCCCTATGTCGGCTGTTACCGAGGCAGAATTTGCTCAGAGGTTTCCTGGTAACCCATCAACATCTGCTCTGGCCGACATTGAGCTGGATGATGATGAGGTTGAGTCTGATGTCGACGTCTCTGAGGTGGCAGAGCACGAGAGTACTATTACTGAGGTAGACCTTCTCTGCTTCAGATACCTGTATTCTATCAGCCCCTCAATAAAACTTAGGAGACCTCTGAGGGAAGACAGGGCTTATCACGGTCGAGACGGGGAGATCTGCTTGTACGAGCAGATGTTCAAGTTGGGTTTCCGTCTGCCCATTCACCCCATCATCAGATCCGTCCTCTCTTACATTAATTTGGCCCCCTCCCAGCTCTATCCTAATGCATGGAGAATCCTAATAGGGGCCATAGTGTTATGGAAGGCCGTCCACCATTCAGACCTTCCAGTTCAAGTATTCGTGGGTTGTTACGTCCCCTCCTCGGCCAAAAATCATCCGAGCTACTACCATTTTGTAGCTCGGAGGCCTGAGAAGAAGTTGCTTCAGGTGACCCAGACTTCCAACCATAACTAGAAGCCTCGGTACTTTTTTGCATCAGGGCCATGGGAGTTTGGCCCATGTGTTCCCTCGTCCCATCTAGAGCAGAGGATGCCCTTGAGGTGGGGTAAGGTCACCATGTCTTCCAGGGCCGACCCTGGCCTAAGTCTTCGAAACCTCCAGAAGGTGAAAGACCTTCAGGATCAGGGGGAAAATGGCCTATTTGTCAGGTTTGAACATCTGATGACTCCCCACTTTCTTTCTGGGACAGGTCTGGGTGGAAGTCCCCTTGCTGAGCTTGGTAAGCATTTTTGTTTTGCAAGTTTAACCTCTGAGTTTATTCATATCTGATTTATCTAACTCAGGTTTATTAATTTTTTGCAGAGCGACCAAGGGATATCCCAGACGAGCTTTGGGAGATGGCTGCACCGAGCCTGACAGGACTTGCCAAAAAGGCAGGTCTGAACGCTCCTCCCCCAGCTCCCTTGGCCTCTAAGCCCCCGGCCAAAAAGAAGAGGGCTCCCGAAGAACATGCCCCTGAGGATCAGAGGCCGAAGAAAAAGACCACTGAGGCTGCAATCCCTATCTCTTTGGCCGATATCCTGTCGGCCCGTCTGGATGAGTTGAAGTTGACTGACAGCGTAGTTGGCCACAGCATGCAGGTCGTGGATGCCATCGGCTCTGTAATGACCGAGGCTGACAAGCGCTTCTACAGGGCTATGGACACCCCCCTGCTGGTTGAGTTCGGCCTTCACAGAGCCGTTCAGGTATAATTTGATCCTTTAATACAAATTCTTCAAAGTGTAACATCTGACTCTTCTTCAACTTTACTCATGTTCACTAAACATGCAGGGCTTGACCGCTATGCACCATCTATCAAACTGGGCTCTGAGGAAGTTGCCTCTCATCCAAAAGGGGCAAGAGGTCGAGAAAGTCCAGGGTGCTCTGAATGCAGAGATAGAGTGCCTCAAGTCTGAGCTGAAGTGCTCTGAGGAAAAGGTGAAGGGGTTGGAGAGGGACATCTCTCAACTCGGCAAGGACCATGCTGCTGCACTGAAGGCTAAAGATGACGTTCTTCAGCAAAAGGTCAACTCGACTGTCAAGGCCGCTATTGAGGATGCCTCTGAGAAGATCATTGCTGACTACAAATCCTCTGATGAGTTCATGGGGTTTGGCTTTAAATACCTTGAAAGAGGTATCAAAGCCACTACTAAATGGGCTGACATGAGAGAGAGAGAGAGGCAGGAGCTCTGAAGGCCTCTGACTTCGTGGGTCTCGGCTTTGCTGATCCACAATTTGCCCAAGCTCTTCAAGAGGTTGAGGAAGAGGCTGCTGCTGCTGCCGAGACTTCTACTCTGGAGGTCACCGAGGTTGGAGGGGCAGACCCTTGTGATGATGCAGCCGAGGTCTCTAACCAAGCCGAGGGTGTCCGCGTTCTCCCCTCAGACTCTTAGGATATTTTTTATTTCCGTTTGTAATTTATCTGTATTGTGGAACTTTTGTCTGTAATAATTGAACATCAAATTTCTAAATATATATATCAACCTCTGATGAGGACCCTCTTCACTTTCTTTTCATTGAATGCCATGTGATGCTTTTCATTCTTAGTTCCATTGTTATGATGTCTGCTAGAAATAAATTTGCAATGAGCTTCAACCTCTGAAGCCCTCTTTATAAGCTTGTCTTTGCAATGGTCTTGTTTAAACTCGACCAATGGTCCTGATCTCAAACCTTGTCACCAACGCATGATGTTATGCAGGTCTGAGGTCATTACCTAAGAGGTTAGCTTCATAATAAATTTCACCAAATTAATGATGTTAAGGGTCTGAGGTCATCTCATTATGGTGTCTGAGCTCAGACCTCGTCACCACTGAATGGTGTTATGAAGGTCCGGGGTCATCACCTAAGATGTTAGCCTCATAATAAATTTCACCAAATTAATGATGTTAAGGGTCTGAGGTCATCTCATTATGGTGTCTGAGCTCAGACCTCGTCACCACTGAATGGTGTTATGAAGGTCTGGGGTCATCACCTAAGATGTTAGCCTCATAATAAATTTCACCAAATTAATGATGTTAAGGGTCTGAGGTCATCTCATTATGGTGTCTGACCTCAGACCTCGCCACCACTGAATGGTGTTATGAAGGTCTGGGGTCATCACCTAAGATGTTAACCTCATAATAAATTTCACCAAATTAATGATGTTAAGGGTCTGAGGTCATCTCATTATGGTGTCTGAGCTCAGACCTCGTCACCACTGAATGGTGTTATGAAGGTCTGGGGTCATCACCTAAGATGTAAGCCTCATAATAAATTTCACCCAATTAATGATGTTAAGGGTCTGAGGTCATCTCATTATGGTGTCTGAGCTCAGACCTCGTCACCACTGAATGGTGTTATGAAGGTCTGGGGTCATCACCTAAGATGTTAGCCTCATAATAAATTTGACCAAATTAATGATGTTAAGGGTCTGAGGTCATCTCATTATGGTGTCTGAGCTCAGACTTCGCCACCACTGAATGGTGTTATGAAGGTCTGGGGTGATCACCTAAGATGTTACCCTCATAATAAATTTCACCAAATTAATGATGTTAAGGGTCTGAGGTAATCTCATTATGGTGTTTGAGCTCAGACCTCGTCACCAGTGAATGGTGTTATGAAGGTCTGGGGTCATCACCTAAGATGTTAGCCTCATAATAAATTTCACCAAATTAATGATGTTAAGGGTCTGAGGTCATCTCATTATGGTGTCTGAGCTCAGACCTCGTCACCACTGAATGGTGTTATGAAGGTCTGGGGTCATCACCTAAGATGTTAGCCTCATAATAAATTTCACCAAATTAATGATGTTAAGGGTTTGAGGTCATCTCATTATTGTGTCTGAGCTCAGACCTCGTCACCACTGAATGGTGTTATGAAGGTCTGGGGTCATCACCTAAGATGTTAGCCTCATAATAAATTTCACCAAATTAATGATGTTAAGGGTCTGAGTTCATCTCATTATGGTGTCTGAGCTCAGACCTCATCACCACTGAATGGTGTTATGAAGGTCTGTGGTCATCACCTAAGATGTTACCCTCATAATAAATTTCACCAAATTAATGATGTTAAGGGTCTGAGGTCATCTCATTATGGTGTCTGAGCTCAGACCTCGTCACCACTGAATGGTGTTATGAAGGTCTGGGGTCATCACCTAAGATGTAAGCCTCATAATAAATTTCACCAAATTAATGATGTTAAGGGTCTGAGGTCATCTCATTATGGTGTCTGAGCTCAGACCTCGTCACCACTGAATGGTGTTATGAAGGTCTGGGGTCATCACCTAAGATGTTAGCCTCATAATAAATTTCACCAAATTAATGATGTTAAGGGTCTGAGGTAATCTCATTATGGTGTCTGAGCTCAGACCTCGTCACCAGTGAATGGTGTTATGAAGGTCTGGGGTCATCACCTAAGATGTTAGCCTCATAATAAATCTCACCAAATTAATGATGTTAAGGGTCTGAGGTCATCTCATTATGGTGTCTGAGATCAGACCTCGTCACCACTGAATGGTGTTATGAAGGTCTGGGGTCATCACCTAAGATGTTATCCTCATAATAAATTTCACCAAATTAATGATGTTAAGGGTCTGAGTTCATCTCATTATGGTGTCTGAGCTCAGACCTCGTCACCACTGAATGGTGTTATGAAGGTCTGTGGTCATCACCTAAGATGTTACCCTCATAATAAATTTCACCAAATTAATGATGTTAAGGGTCTGAGGTCATCTCATTATGGTGTCTGAGCTCAGACCTCGTCACCACTGAATGGTGTTATGAAGGTCTGGGGTCATCACCTAAGATGTAAGCCTCATAATAAATTTCACCAAATTAATGATGTTAAGGGTCTGAGGTCATCTCATTATGGTGTCTGAGCTCAGACCTCGTCACCACTGAATGGTGTTATGAAGGTCTGGGGTCATCACCTAAGATGTTAGCCTCATAATAAATTTCACCAAATTAATGATGTTAAGGGTCTGAGGTAATCTCATTATGGTGTCTGAGCTCAGACCTCGTCACCAGTGAATGGTGTTATGAAGGTCTGGGGTCATCACCTAAGATGTTAGCCTCATAATAAATTTCACCAAATTAATGATGTTAAGGGTCTGAGGTCATCTCATTATGGTGTCTGAGATCAGACCTCGTCACCACTGAATGGTGTTATGAAGGTCTGGGGTCATCACCTAAGATGTTATCCTCATAATAAATTTCACCAAATTAATGATGTTAAGGGTCTGAGGTCATCTTATTATGGTGTCTGAGCTCAGACCTCGTCACCACTGAATGGTGTTATGAAGGTCTGGGGTCATCACTTAAGATGTTACCCTCATAATATATCTCTGATCTAAGAATGAAGCAAGCACTGTCATGGAAACTGATCTTTATTAATAACCTCTTCTCAATAAGATGGCACATTTACATAAAATTCTAGGCAACATCATATGTAATATCTCTTTAGGTGGTCAGCATTCCATGGGTTAGTGAAAGGTTCTCCTTCTAGGTTTTCTAGCTTATAAGTGCCAGGCACAACCTCTTCTGTTACTTTGTAGGGGCCATGCCAGTTTGGGTGTAGCTTATTTGCTTTCTGTAGGGTCTTCTTTAGCACTAGGTCTCCCAGTGCAATGGGTCTTGACTTTAACCCTCTAGTCATAGAATTTCGCTGCCCTCTGCTGGTAGGCTGCTTTTCTGACCTCTGCGTCTTCTCTTCTTTCTTCGATAAGATCCAGGTCTAGCCTCCTCTCTTCCCCATTGCTGTCAGGGTCGTAGGTCTGAATTCGATGAGTTGGGAG
The DNA here is from genome assembly GCA_949130495.1 of Sambucus nigra. Lineage (NCBI taxonomy): Eukaryota > Viridiplantae > Streptophyta > Magnoliopsida > Dipsacales > Adoxaceae > Sambucus > Sambucus nigra. Next base: position 192,980,348 of record OX422220.1, read on the forward strand.
TCCTACTTCCGTTGGTATGATGGCCTCTGAGCCATAGGCCAGCATGAATGGGGTTTCTCCTGTTGGTGTCCTTGTCGTGGTTCTGTAGGCCCATAACACAGCGTAGACCTCTTCTGTCCATCTCCCCTTCGCATCTTCTAACCTCTTCTTGATTCCGTCCAAGATAGTTCTGTTTGTGACCTCGGTCTGACCATTTGCCTGAGGTTGACCAGGAGATGAGAAGAACTGTTTAATCCCCACTCTTAAGCAATACTTTTCTAAGGAGGAGTTCTTGAACTGGGTCCCATTATCCGAGATGAGAGTGTTTGGGAGGCCATATCTGCATATGATGTTCCTCCATATGAACTGGAAGGTCTTCTGCTCTGTGATTGTTATCATCGGCTCTGCCTCCACCCACTTTGAGAAGTAGTCAATGGTAACTATCAAGAATTTATAGTTGTTGACAGCTCTTGGTAAAGGTCCTACCAAGTCAATTCCCCATACCGCAAATGGCCATGGAGAAGAGATTGACGTCATAGGCTGATGGGGTTGATGAGGGATAGTGGAGAACCTTTGACATTTGTCGCACCTCTTCACATAGTCTGCAGCGTCCTTAGACAAGGTAGGCCACCAGTATCCCTGAGTGATGATCCTTTTGGCTAAGGGCCTTTCCCCTATGTGACTAGAGCAAGAACCCTCATGAACCTCCTGTAAGACCCGGGGTACTTCCATGGGATGCACACATCTGAGGAGAGGCAATAGAAACCCCTTTTTGTATAAGACGTCTCCTACCATTGAGAACTTGGCAGCCCTGTATCTCAACTTTCTCCTTTCTAGCTTGGACTCAGGCAGCTCTCCCTCTCTTAGGTATCTGACGAGCGGGTCGATCCATGAGTCTCCTAGGTTCACATGGTGACAAGGGCTACATACCTCGTCCTCCTCGATGGTTGCCTTTCCTAAGACCTCGATTGGAATGGTCCTTCCCATATTTGTCTTCATTGCCGAGGCCAGCCTTGCCAATGCATCAGCGTGATTGTTGCTCAGTTGAGGCACTCTCTTCAGTCTTGCTTCTTTAAAATATTCTAACAACCTTCTTACCTTCTTTAAGTACTTGGCCATCCTTTCGTCTTTGGCCTCGTATATCCCCAATACTTGATTGACAACCAACCTTGAGTCGCTATGGAGTAGGAGTCGCTTTACCCGAAGAGTTGTTGCCAATGAGAGACCTGCTATCATGGCCTCATACTCGGACTCGTTGTTTGAGGCCTGGAAGTTTAATCTCAAGGCGTATTCAATGTTGGCGCCATCTGGAGCCAAGAGTATTAGCCCCGCACCGCTTCCACTATCACAGGAAGAGCCATCAACGAAGAGGCTCCAGACGTCTGTATCTGATGAGAAGACCCCTTCTCTCATAACCCCTTTCTTAAAGAGGTATCGATCCTCTTTGTTCTCTTCTATTCTGCTTCGGGTTTTGCCTGAGATGACCTCTTCCCGATCTCAGAAGACGTTTGGTACCGTCTCTTCCGAATTTTAAAAGACACTACGGTTCGTCTCTTCGCCATCATCTAAGCCTTTCTCTGTCTCGGCCTCTTCCAAACTTCTATCAGCCTCTTCCCAGGTGAATTCTGTGACAAAGTCTGCGAGGGCTTGCCCCTTGATGGTTGTCCTAGGCTGGTAGGTAAGATCATATTCTCCTAGTTCGATGGCCCAGGTCATCAATCTTCCGAACTTCTCAGGTTTATGCAGAACCTGCCTTTGTGGGGAGTCAGTGAGGACTACCATGGAGTGAGCTTGGAAGTAAGGCTTCATTTTTCTTGAGGCATGTATTAGGGCATAAGCCAACTTCTCCATTCGGGGATAATTTTGTTCAGACCCTTGAAGGGCCTTTCTGTTGAAGTACACAGGCCTTTGGATCCCATCCTCTTCCCGTATGATGGCCGCGCTGATGGCTGATTCAGAGACTGCCAGATACACAAGTAACCTTTCCCCCGTGATGGGCCCAGACAGCAATAAGGGAGACCCTAAGTAGGACTTGAGTTGGTTGAAGGCTTTTTCACACTCTTCGTCCCATTGGAAGGCCTTTTTTAGAACTTTAAAGAATGGAAGACACTTGTTCGTTGTCCTAGAAACAAACCTATTAAGGGCAACCACTCTTCCCGTGAGTCTCTGGACATCCTTGATATTCCTAGGAGTCCTCATGTCGAGTAATGCCTTGATTTTCTCAGGGTTCGCTTCAATTCCCCTCTGATTAACGATGAATCCCAGGAACTTCCCAGCTCCTACTTCGAAGACACACTTTGCTGGGTTGAGTTTCATTCTGTACGAGTCCATGACATCGAAGGTCTTCTCAAGGTCTGCTACGTGAGTACATGCTTTCAAGATCTTCGTTAGCATATCGTCTACATATACCTCCATGGTGTTACCTATTTGCTCTTCGAACATCTTATTGACAAGACGCTGATACATTGCCCCTGTATTTTTCAGACCGAAGGGCATCACTTTGTAGCAGTACGTCCCTTTATCAGTAATGAAGGCTGTCTTCTCAGAGTCTTCAGCATCCATGAAGATTTGGTTATAGCCTGAATAAGCGTCCATGAAGCTCATGAGTTCGTGCCCCACCATCGCGTCCACCATCTGGTATATCCGAGGTTTAGGGATAGCTGTCTTTTGGGCAAGACCTGTTCAGGTCAGTGAAATCCACACACATTCGCCACTTCCCATTGGCCTTAGGCACTATGACTGCATTTGAGAGCCACTCCGGATAGGTAACCTCTCTTATGAACTCGACCTCTTCCAACTTTTTGACTTCTTCCCGGATGACATCGTATTTCTCACTGAAGTAGATTCTTCGTCTCTGCTTGATCGGCTTGGCATCTCTGGTCACGTTGAGCTTGTGGCTCATCACCTCAGGGTCGATGCCAGGCATGTCTACGTGACTCCATGCGAAGACACTCTGTCTCCTCCTGAGGAAGTTTATCAGCTCTTCCTTGATTCCTGGCTCTAGGGCCTTACCGACTTGGACGGCTTTTCCGGCTCACCCTCATTGAGGACGATGGATTCTACCTCTTCCGCGGCCTCTCCCTTTTTCAATTTTGTTTCGTCTCTTGGGTCAAGAGTGCCAATGCTGTAAGTGGTGGTTTCCCTCTTATGGGCTTTTCTCTCTTCGGCCGAGTTGAAGTAACACTCTCGCGCCGTGGTCTGGTCCCCTTGCACTTCCCCAACTCCATAAGGAGTCGGGAATTTTAGCATCTGATGGACCGTCGACGACATAACTTCAAACTCTTTAAGGGCCACCCTTCCTATGATGAGGTTGTAGGCCGAGAAAACGTTCTCATCCATAACGAAAAAGTTTATCTTCTTGATCAGCCTCTTAGGCCACTCATCACCCATCCATACGTCAATCTCATACATGCCCAAGGGGTGGACCTTTTCGCCACTGAAGCCTATCAATGGGTGACGATAAGGCACCAGCCTTGCTCTGCTAAGACCTAGGCTCTTGAAGTAAGGCCAGAACATCACGTCTGCTGAGCTCCCCCCGTCTATGAGGATCCTCCGTACCTCACACCCATGCACCCTTGTTGTTATGACCAGTGGGTCGTCATGGGGGGCTAAGATACCCTTGAAGTCGAGTCTGGAAAACCCCACTATGAGGGTGTCCATGTCTACCTTCTTCCTCTTCTGCACTGCATCGGAAGACGTTAGATTCACAACTTCAGGCTTGGCCACTGATCTGGCCTCTGCTACATGAGCCTTCCTATCGGCTACTTCAGAGCCACCTCTTGAAAATCCCCCACATATGGTGCTAACACCAAAGGAGATCGTACCGACCCTCTTCACCGGGGTGTTGTCATCTTTTGGCGGAAGATCCGGGCCGTCTTCATCATCTCCTTCAGAATTATCGTCTCTTCTGGCCGGGACATTGCCCCGGCATCTGTCATCTCTTCTTTTCTTAGGTTCACCTCTTCCACCCTTTTGCGCCTTACCATCCACATACTTTCTCAGCTTTTCAGACTTTAACATCTTCTCAATCTCATCTTTTAAAGCGAAGCATCTGTCCGTGACATGGCCATGATCCTGATGGAACTCGCACCATAGGTTTTTGTTCCTCTTATGTGGTGGGGCCTTCAGTTTCTCTGGCCATCTCAGAGTTCGGTCAGTCTTAATTTCATTGAGGATGTGCTCACAGCTCACAGTCAGGGGAGTATAGTGAGCGAACTTGTCATCTCCTGACCTCTTCTTCCCCTCTTTCTTGCTTTGGGACATCCCAGTGCCACCGCGGTTCTCCTCCTCATACTTGGCGGCCATTGCCTCTTCCGCATTCATTACTTTTCCTGCGGTTGCCAGCAGCTCCTCCATAAACCTAGGGGGTCCTCCGCCAGTTTCCACAATAGCTTCCCCTTCTGGAGGCGTCCTATAAGGGCAGTCATGGCTATGCTCTCTTCATAATCTTCCACCTCTAATTTCTCTTTGTTGAATCTTGCTATGTAGTCTCTTAGGCTCTCGCCCTTGGCCTGCTTGACATACAGCAGGTGGGTAGTCTTCTTTTGAGGTCTTACCCCGAAGCAAAAGTTGTGGATGAACTGCTCAGCCAAGCCTTTGAAGTTCTCAATTGAGTTCTTCGAAAGGGAGGTGAACCAACTATGCGCTGCTCCTGTCAAGGTCCCCGAGAAGGCCCTACACTTTATCTCATCGGGTATCGAGTAAATGTCTACTGCTGACTGGTACATCTCGATATGATGTACAGGGTTAGTGCTGCCATCATACTTGGGAGACACTGTAGGAGGCTTGAACTTAGCTGGGGTTGGGAACCCCACTATCCTAGCCACAAATGGGGAGCCCTCTGAGTAACCCCTTTGTAATGGGTCCCTGCTTTTAATGATGTCTCCTATCTTCTCCTCAAGGCGTTGAATAGAATCATTCCAGGGTCTTCTGTCATCAACTTGGCCGAGGTTATCCCCTGCCACCTCCCTGCGATGGACAGAGGGTTCTCCTGCCACGACACGTTGGCTGTTGACCTCTTCCTGTTCCATGCCTCTTCTTTCACAGGGTCGGCCTTGGTCTGGCCGACCCTGCCTGTTCCCTCTCTGAGAGCCTGCTGCGCTCCTTGACCTCGACAGCCTCTGTCTTAGGTCATTCACCGGGCCTAGTCTCTCGAAGGCCGACCCTCTACTCAACCTATTAAAGGCCGACCCTCTTTGTTGGGCCTCTTCACATCTTCGGCCGACACATCCTTGACTTTGCCTAAGAGGCCGTACAGTGTTATTTGACACCTCATACGGCTCCCAGCAGTCTTCTGGGGCTTCTTCAGCTTCTAGGTCATCATACCTGTCCTCTGGGCAAGGGTTTCCCTGCCTCCCCAGGCGCAAGCGCCTAGGGTCAGCAACGTCCCTTCTCCGCTGGGGTGCAGGATGGTCCTTCATCGGCGCCTGGGGTGGTCCCCTGGAGTCAGGATGAGGCTGAACTGCCGCCAGAGTGATCATATCCGGTGAGACTCCAGGTGGCCTCATCATAGTTTGACTGAGCTGAGCAAATTGCTCCTGCACGGCTTGTTGTGTTGCAGCTAAAGATCTCAAGGCTGCTGCTACCTCCGCCATTTCGAACTGAGGGGTGCCTGACCGGAACTAGGCCCTCCACCCCCGGACGGCGGAAGAGGCGGTGGTAAATCTAGTTCCATATGTTAACACTATAGAGCTTGAGTAGCAGATGAGCTTAGTACTTCACAGGACCTCTTTCAATGGTGAAACAGCTCTGCGCTAGGGGGAGGCCTGGCTCACCACCAGAGTCTCCGGTGAGGTTAAGCAAAAAAAGAGGAAGAGATAGCTTCTCGTTCCCACAGACGGCGCCAAAATGATGATGCCAGAATCAGCACCACCAGATAAGGTGTTTTCAAGCTTAATATAAGAATAACAATGGCAGCACAGCTATATAAAGAGGTAAGAGAATGAGATGAGGATAAGAGGAGAGGGCACTGGTATATAAGTGGTTCAGCCAATCTGGCCTACGTCCACTGTGAGTGTGTGTGAGTTTTATCACTGAATGAAGGCACTAATGGCCATGGATACAATCTCTCAAGCTTTCTCTCTCTACTGTGTATCTAGACAGAGTTTCAGCTAGGGTTGAATATCTGGGGTCCTTTCGCAAGGTAGGGGATGACCCCTATATATAGTACCTAGGGAGTGTAATGTACCCCCATGCATGTAATGAGCATGTGTGTGGTAACCTCACCAATGTGGGAATGCCATCTGTCACTGTCACATGTAGAGAATGATGATGCAATATTCTCCCCACGTGTGGGGAATAATCTTGTTACAACTGATTTGTGCCAACGTGTCCTTATCTGGATGTCAACAGGTGCTCGGCTATCGTGTCTGGTGTATGACCTCGGCCTTGGTGAGGCCGAGGTTGGTGAGTCTTGATACTTGTTCAGTCCGAGTGTTCCCTGGAGGTCTCGGCCTAATCCCAGCCGAGACAATGGACAGGGTCGGCCTGATATGAGGTTGAACTGGTGGCTTTCTGCCGGGTCGGCCTATGTATGACCGAGGTTGCCATTCCACGCCATATACGAGTGCTGCTGATCCTTGCGATGTCCCTTGGAGAGGCTCATGGTAGTGTCGGCCTGGGCCGACCTTGATATGGCCGAGGGCTGATATCGTGCATCCAAGACATGCCCAATGTTGGCCATAATATCGGCCGAGGTTGGTGTCTCTAGGCCGAGGTTGGTATCTCTAGGCCGAGGTTACACTTGGGGCATATCAATATATATATATATTGCATAATATATATAATAACTCTTATACTTATAACTGTCTTTATTTGTTTATATATTATCGTATATATTGTTAGTTGTGTATTGTTATCACTTCTTCATAATATTTATTTAGTTATTTATAATATAATTTTATATTACTATTAATTATATAACTTTTACTATAGTTATAATTTTATACGTTTAATTCCTTATATCATTTTTTTACTGTACTTAGTTTTTATAATTTATTTTAAAGATTTTACAATTTTTTATCTTTAACACTGCTTGAGTCGCGCGTCTATTTGTTATCTTGTCCCATGTATTTGTTTATACTATGCTTATATATTTATATATACATGTGAATGTTATTATAGCTGCCTTGATCATTTGTTTTGTTTATATATCTATATAATAAGTTACAAAACTTATGTATGTCATAAGCTTAACATCAAAATAAGTTTTTCTTGCACTACCCATTTTGTCCCTTATAAATTTGGATTCCCCCTCTTTTAATAAACTCTAATTTATTTGCCCCTTCTCTTCAAATTCAAACATAAGGGCAAAATTGTATTTGACCCCATTCTCCCCCTTTACTCCCCCATTTTACCCTATCCGTCTTCTTATTTTTCTCCCAAACTTTACTCTCTCCCTCTCACTTTACTCTCTCCCTCTCGTTTTACACTACCTACGATAATGGCCTCTAGCCCAACCGCGACCCCTCCGGATACTTCTTCAACGCCCCCGCCAGTCCCATGCTCTACCTTTTGTCAAAGTCCAAATCTCGGATCCCAAAGAGATGTTTTCTTCATTCGGATCCTTCAAATTTGAGTTCTCCTCAAGCTTTTCCCCTACTAAACCCAACAACACCGGATCCATGATCTCCACCGCTGAACCCTTCTTCAATGGCCAGATCCGATGAGCTCCGCCTCAGATCCTATCGCCATTGCTAGATCTCTACATGTGTGAGTATTTTAACAAAAGACCTGTACAAAGATTAGTAAGGTTTTAACATGAAGATCGTTCCTTCTGGTAAGATTTTAAAATGTAGATCTGTTCAAAGATTAGTAAGATTTTTTTTAATAGGTGTGAGTTTTTCATTATTTTTCATTTATTCTTATTTGTCTTTGCAGTAGAGAAAGAAAAGAATAGGGTGACAGAGAGAACATGTGTGAGTATTTTTTTTTATGAGATTTTAACTGATGAACAGGTGTGAGCGAGCTTCAACCGCATCCGCCATTATTTTCAATACGTTCGATGCATTGGAGGTCGATGCTTTAAACACTCTCTCTTCATTGTACACTCGAATTTTAGCCATTGGCCCACTCCATCTTCTCACCAATCAACTCTCACAAAATGGGGTGATGAAATCAATAGGATCCAATTTATGGAAAGAAGAGCCCAAGTGTCTCTAATGGCTCAACTCTAAGAAACCAGGCTCGGTGCTTTATGTGAACTTTGGCAGCATTGCGGTCATGACATCACATCAACTCATTGAGTTCGCGTGGGGACTCGCTAAGAGCTGGCAAAATTTTCTTTGGATAATTAGGCCTGATTTAGTTGTGGGCGAGAACGCTTTACTTCCACGTGAGTTTGTGGAAACAACTATGGATAAGGGACTAATTGTGAAATGGTGTCCGCAGGAGGAAGTACTTAACCACCCATCAATTGGGGGATTCTTGACACACTGCGGGTGGAACTCAATGATTGAAAGCTTGTGTAGTGGTGTGCCCATGCTTTGTTGGCCATTTTTCGCTGACCAATTAACAAATTGCCGGTATGCGTATTTTTTAACATGTGTGAGTATTTTACCAGATGTCGAGATTTTAACAGGGATGATGAGCTCAAAGATTAGTAAGGTTGTTTTTTAACAGGTGTGAGTATTTTTTTTTATCCCTCATTCTTTTTCATTTGTTCTTATTTGTAGGACAACCATTTCTAAAGAACTGCAGTAGAGAAAGAGAAGAATATATTTAACGTCTTGGCATATCTAATATAGTTCGATTTTATTAATTTTTTACAGATCTTGACAAATCTTCATGTTTTTAGTTGCTAACCTTGATATTTTCTGTTAGATTTTTTGTTTTCAATTAATGGTTTGGTTAGAAATTGTTTAATATTTCTATTAAACACTTTTTATAGGTTCTATTATATACATGAGTAGTAGATTTAGTGTTCATTTTTGGACTATGTTATTTGGTACAACTTGACCTTGAGATTTTCAGACGTGGGTATCTACTTTGTTTATAATTACTTTTCAGATTACATCTCAACACTAAAGTTTTGATATGGCATCCATGTGTGGTGAGTACAAATGTTGGTTTTAAATTTTATTTTTTGATTTCTTTCAAATTCGTGAAGTGGTTTTGAATGATACTAATTTGGTTTTGAGTGCGTTCAAAAAATTTGGATGACATTTATATAAAAATCCTCTATGTCGTTTATAAGTCCTTTATTAGCGTACAACTCTTATTTCTATTGATGTACCAAGTTTTAGAAGCTATCGTCTGTTGAAGGCGCTACGACACAGGTGTATTAATGGGATCACAACATATTTGAATGAGACAAGTATTGTACTATTTTGGTTTAATATAAAAGTAATGCCAGTTATATTAATCTATTTTAGTTTTTATATCAATATAGTATTTGCTAATTTTGTTTAGCATTCCATTTCACCACTAAGTTTATTTTGTTATTAAAGTTTCAGGTCTACATGCTGGATGATATTGGAGTATTCTAGGATTATAACGAGGCGACCTTAATTGGTCTTGCTATGCAATTTCTTCTTATAAGTTGTCCCATTGTCTATTTGGTCTAGAGTAAATTCGACATAACAAAATTATTTGCGATACGGACACAATTACATATTTGGAGTGTGTACATTTATTTTGTTCGAGTTCAATTGTAATGTGTACTTATATGACTTTAAAAAGAAAATGTTGAATATAGTTTCCTCCTTTATGTGTATGTTTTTGGGATTGAATATTGTTGTTGGAATGTTTTTTATTTCTTAAACAGGACGGATAATCCTATAAATAAAGGAGATTCTGCCCAAATTTTTTAAATTGTTTAAACATTTTTGTTGTCCTTGACGGACTATTTATATGAAGTCCTTGACGGACTATTAATATTATTGTTAGAGTATTTTTTTTATTTTTAAATATGGTAAATAGTTCTACAAAAAAGTAAAATTTGCTAAATTTAATAAAATACTTAAACATTTGTGTTGTAAAAAGATTTATGACTTAAATTGTTTATACATTCAATGTTTACACAATTGTGTTGTAAGAAAAATCGATTTGAATTGTTTATAAATTCAATACTTTATTACTTAAAATTTTAATTTGAGGTCATGGACGGATTATTGACATTGTTAATTCGAGGTCGTGGATGGACTATTGATATTGTCGATGTAGTATTTTTATTACTTAAATAATGTGGAGAGTTTTACAAATAAAGGAAGTTATTCAATTTTTTTTGAGTTTTTTGTGCTTAAATGTATGGTCCTATTAACGACGTACACTTTAAAAAATTTGCATCGTGCCTTGATTTGTCTAGCTTTGATGTGCCATTGTTCTTAGTATATGATGATTTTTTTCAAAACCTTTAGTGTAGTATATGATGATTTCTTAGATTAACTGATAGTGTATTAACTGCTCATGGTTTGTATTATTCATTTAATTTCTTGTATTATCCAAATTTGTAGGTGCTTTATAATTACAGTATACATTCAAATCAGAATGCATTGGGGTATCTTCCTATATTTAATTTTGTTTCAAACATAAAAGGTACGTGTTGTTGCTTTGAAGAAATCTGCTTTGAATAATCCGTTTTCTTTAGGTTTTTTCTTTAGTCATCTTATAAACACTCCAAGAAAGCTAATTAGAAAATGGATATCCATTTTTGGTATTTATTTTTCTATTGACATTAAAAATAAAGAAAATTAACTAAATTAATTCTTTTTATAATATGGAATTTTTGTTAGCAAGAGGTTTTGTTCAGGCTATTTTTCGGTTGCAACCTGCGTGTTTACATAAAAATTATCGGTTGATGGGGCAAACTTGCTGTTAAGTCTTTTATGGCTTGACCACATGATTCATACTTCGGAGAGTTGTCATCGTGCCTTCAGGCAAGGGCATACCCTAGTATATAGATAAACTGTATTTATATATTTTACATCTTTACCTCAAGTAAATTTGGACTGGCACCTAGCTTTTACCCTACACCTTTTGATGTCTAGTCCTACATTTTCTTATTGGAAGATAAGAGAGTGTATTTCAAATTTTAAGGAGCTATGCCTCTCCTATATTCCATCTGGCTGAAAAGTTAGTACATTTTTTTAGGCACGCGCATGTTAGTAAGCATGGATGAATCTTATACTTACTTTGTAACATCTTACACACCATTCCTTTTTATCTTATTAAAATGGTTTTTTAGTTGTTTACATGTGATCCTTTTCAAATAAGATATATATTATTTCCAATGATTTGAAAGCTCCTGACAGGTAATATCTTCCACGATCTCAAGTGCTCCACACGATTTCAAGTGCTCCAACTAATATCTTTGAACTTGGTCATATTATCTTCCATTGTTTACATGTGCAGGCATATCTCAAGGCCATCACTTCTATCAAATGTCACTCAGCAAAATATAATGACATCTTCCATCATCCCTATTAGCTGACATTTTTTCCTTTGGCATCAGATAACAATTGATAAAATTTTGTCTTGCTCCACTTGAATTGTTTTGACGATAACACACACACACACACAGATATATATATATATAACGAGCAGGAGAATGTAACTTTTTTTACATCATACTATTTCTACTTGGACTGTTTTATATCGTTGATCTGTGCACCTACTTGCACTTTTTGTTTTAACATTTTATATAATATAATATATTAGTTTCATCCCATTCTAATTTATGATAAAGCACTTACATTTTTTTTATCAATTACCTGTCATTTCTTTGACAGCCTTAGGACCTCAAACCTAATCCATATTTGATTTAGTCTACAACCTCAGTCCTATTGGGACACGATTATAACTGTTACAAATCCTTTAAATTTTTTGTATTGGTCGTACAGTTGTTCCTCAGTCCGTTCAATATATATATAATTTTTAAGATGTTTTATCCCATCCATTAACTTTCCATCTGTGAGCCTCATGCTAGGCTATGTACTATCCAATGTGATTTTGAAAAATGAATATTTCTTTTGCACACTGGATACTTCTTTTGCTTGTTATAGACAAATATTTTTCATATCAAAATATACGCGAATGAGGATTCTCAAAGATACATTTTCAGAATTCATCTTTTCACATATCCACCTTGTTATCTCAAGCGACCATTTTTTTTTATTGAGAAGCTAAAGTGGAAAATCAGAGATCATTTTTTAGTTAGTTTCATCTCAGAAAATCAGAAGCATTTAATGCTCACAAGGGTTGTTGATAGGCAAGGTTTCGCCGTGGCGTGAGCGTCGCCTACGTGCCGATCGTGTTATATTAGGCTCACCCAAACTATACAAAAACCTAAACTTATGATCACACTCAATGGATGAGTATAACGGCCAAATCCGGGTATCGAAACCCACAAAGACGAGTTGCTACAATTTATAAGGTTTAATACTCCAAAAATAAAAGTGTAAAAGGTGATTATACACAAAAAGGAAAAGATGCACAAAAGGGAAAGATTAATCTAGGTTAGTGTATTTAAACTTGATTAACAAAGAGGTAAAAACTATAGGTTGAGTCGAATATCCCTCGCCTGAGTTAATTAGTATAAAATGGTTACATGGGTCGACGAGTTATTAAGACTGCGCCTCGTTTTCACAGTTAATTAAATCAAGGGTTGTCACACCCCTAAATTCGCATAAAAGTCTAATACGATTTTGGCGTCAACAAATACTCCAAAAATTACGCACGCAAGGTTGTAATCACGAAGCATACATGATATACCCCGTCAAATCTCCTAGGCATAATAACTAGGACAACACACTCGAAATAGACCCGTAAAACTCCACCAAAGCAAAGCAACATATCAACTCGAAATGAGTTCAATCCGACGAAACCTAGAATAACTTAGCTAGAAAGCATGATAAAAACGCGGTAAATAAATGCGAGAAATCTACACTAGAAAGCACGAAAAGAAAGCAAGTAAACCTAATTATGAAAGCATGTAAATTAACTACAAAACAAGAAAATAAGGAAATACAACTTAAATTAATGTAGAGGGAAGATGAATAATTCACTTACAAACCCAAATGGGTGTCAAACCAAGAAGAAATGAAGAATGAGCTATCAAACCCCCAAACCATAACTTAAACTATATAAAATGAATTATATCTGAAACTAGAAACCAAAATTGGTTTATATAGTAAGTGGTAAAGAAAATAAAGGAAAAAGAAAAGAAAAGGAGAAAAGCAGAAAATATCTAGTATGCGCGGTCGATCGCGGCCAGGGGGCCGGTCGATCGCGCCTTCAATTAAAAGCATACTGTCTCCTTTCCATGGAAAAATCCAAAATTTTGGTCGATCGGGACTTCAACCGTGGTCGACCGGGTCTTCAACCGCGGTTCTCAACCTTCTTTGGTCCATGAAGAGGGGTAAAAGGTTGAAAATGGAAATGGCCATAACTTCTTCGTTCGGACTCCAAACGACGTGCCGTTCGTAGCCACGCGATGCTAACACAACGAACTACGCACACGTGGAATTTTCATGAGTCGTAGATGAAATGTGAATTGACTAAAATGCCCTTGAAATAACGTTCAGTAACGGAACTTCTTCGAAATGCAACGGATCCTCACTTTTAGCGTTCCAATACCTACAAGGCACAATTAACCCCTGCAAAGCATGTATAAATCCAAATCCAAGGTTGTCTGGTTAATGATCACAAATATAGGCATTAAGGACCGTAAAAGCGCTAGAGATATAGCTCGAAAATATGCAATATTCGATACGAATCATACCTCCTCACTTAGACATTGCTAGTCCCTAGTAATGAAACAAACAAAAATAGTCCACAGAAGGTAGTACAAGACTTATATATGCATCAAAATACAAATGCCACTTTCGTAGGGAACACGATTGCATTTAGCATATGCAATAAGCCGTTAAACCCCTAGGTTACCCTAGTGGACGAGTGTAATACCCCGCATTTTTATCAATATTTATTTATGGGATTAATTAAATTAAATGTGAATTAATTGAGAATTAATCCGGATAAATTACTAACGAGATATGAGTTGGTATTTGATTATAATGTGTATATATGGCAATATATGAATATTGGAAATATTGAATTAGTCGTAAGATTGATATACGGCAATTTAGCATATGTAATACCCCGCATTTTTATCGATATTTATTTATGGGATTAATTAAATTAAATGTGAATTAATTGAGAATTAATCCGGATAAAATACTAACGAGATGTGAGTTGGTATTTGATTACAATGTGTATATATGTCAATATATGAATATTGGAAATATTGAATTAGTCGTAAGATTGATATACGACAATTTGGGAAATTTTATTGAGACGCGTGTGACAGTCGCGTCAGGAAAGTAATTATTTAATTAAAAAGTGAATTTTATTTTCATTAACCGTATGGTCATTTTGAGTGCGCCAACGTATCCGGAAGGGTCGAAATAGTCAGAAAACACTAGCCGGGGGTTAAGGTTGGGTCCCGGGGCATTATTGGGCCATACCGGTAACTTAAAAGGGCATTTTGGTAATTTCGGAAATTTGGGAATTAAAACCCACGAAAATTAGAAATAAAATCTGACTTATTCTTTATCCACTAAACCCACTAACTACACTAATTGACTTAATGGGCTACGGGAGTTATTGGAAGAAATAGAAAGAAGTTCCTAAGGCAACCTCTAAACCTCCATTGTCATCATCCTTAGAGAAGAACTTGTAGAGAGAGAGAGAAAAGAGAAATCTGCAGAGAGAGAGAGAACAATTCAACCTTCAAGATTCAACATCAAATTCAGAGAAATATTAGAGGCAAGTGATTTAATTACAATTGATTCAATGTTATGCCTTTCCATGTTTAGGGAAATTATCGAATTTATCTTGGAAGATTGATATAGACCCATGAATTTGAAGATTAAAACTATGAACTATGTTAGGTATTGCATGTAGAAACATTCTGGATGAATTATGAATTCAAAATATAACCCTTTATGATCTAAAAACGGATTTAAGAAGAAGTTTATTAATGTTCTTGAAAGAAATAGAAAACTGGGATTCTTGATGAAGTTTTGATCCAAACAAAGCCCTTGGTTGATAAATTATTGGTTTTAATGTTGTAGGATGGTTGTATGATGATATTATAACGTTATCTTAGAGTTTCATGCTTATTAATGGAGTTTTGGGACGTTTTGAGGACTGCAAAACGAAGCAGTCCGTAGCCTACCTGGTGTGATCGATCGATCGACATTCATCAGTCGATCGATCGACCACCATCGATCGATCGAAGGTCAAGGTCGATCGATCGACCTTCCTAGAAAGAGTAAAATTTTTCCTAGTTAAATTTAATGGTGTTAAACCTTAGAAATTATTATTGGAGACTTTATGGATATACTTAGACTTAAGGAAGACCAGTAGGTATGGTTATAAAATTTGGACCTTAATTAGGATTCAAATTGAGGAATTTTTCTAAAATCTAATGAAATCCGATGAGTGAGATAATTTTGACTCCCCGCCTAATTAAACCTTGGGTGATCAAGCCTTATTTTAATATAAACAGGTTTCTTTAATGGTTCATTCTTAGCATCACTGTCGAACGCCTTTAAAAAATTTACTAATCACCTAAGTGAAATTAAAACGGATGCCAAATTTTAACTTTCTTAAATAAACAAATAATCCAAACCACACATTACCAAAACTAGATATGAAAATGCAGTAAGCAAAAGAAAACTGAAAGCAGTTAAAGTCTTACCGTAAACCACGGCCCAAAAAGACAACTACAAATCCATAACTGGAATAAACTGTAATAGAAAAGGTGGAACGACATGTTCCAACAAGGAATAATAAAACTGAGATCCTGCACTAGAACTGAAAAGAAAGAAGCGTCTAAGCAATCCCTGCAACCTCCACACTGGCTGCAGCTCCCAAATCTCTGACAGGAAATCAAGCTGGGTGTCCTTGTGGCTGGGCACCTAAAAGGTTTTTAAAATTTTACATAGCAAGAGTTAGTACTCAAAACATTTGAAAATATTTTGCAAGCGGTTATCACAATTAAGTTATTGAATACACATATTAAGGTTTCGCACACTCCCTTGAACCTCTTCACCTCTCTTGCATAGTATGTAACTATCGAGGAAACTAAGTCTACCTAGTTATACTACCCATACTGTAGTTAACTCAGTTACCATTCATTACCTTATTCTTGTAATAATTACAATATGCTATAAATTATTACCAGGACATTTACTTGTCATAATATTGTCTACTATTCTCAATTGGTAGATTTAGCACGTATACCATTTTATTCCACGACAATGTATATAATATATGTTACCACTAATATTATCCTTTTATTACACACAAAGGACCCTTGGCTCGGAATAATTCATCGACTCCAAGTGAAAGTTGGTTCGGAATGGTTCATCGACCCCAACTATATATAACTATAAATATATACACATATTCTGGTTCGGAACTCTTTCATCGCGGCACCAGTACAAAATTTGGTTCGGCATTTATCATCGACCCCAAATTTAATATAACTTTATGTTAGTTCGGAATGTCACATCGACCCTAACATAATTCATTTAGGTAGTGTTCTCTTTACCCAATATCATTTATATAAATTCAGTAGGTACGCACCCGACCTAATAATTCATACCCGTACGTAATATATCTTTCTTATATTCTCCGTACTTATTAATTACAATATAACTCACTATTGTATTTATTTGAGTATTCGCGTAACTCTAAGGGCCCTAGTTACCCCTCCCTTAATTCAGTAGTTAAGTAAATATTTAACCTACTGGTATTTTCTTTCCGAAAATCAAGTCTCACTCTAACCGAAATTTGATTAACCATCTCAACTCACGGCGAAGTCAATCGTTCTTTAGTCATTCCATTTCTCCAACATTTCTACTCAATCATAAATGGAGGAACCCTATGGTACACCTACTGGTGATTTTCAAGTCTCCTCATAGAAAAAATATCATTTCTAAGGTTCCCATTAAGTAACGGCAATTAAAGAAGTTTATACTCAAATTCTCTATAATTCAGACAGGGTCGATCGATCGAAGGAAGATGATCGATCGATCGACTGCTTCGATCGATCGACATTCAAGGGTCGATCGATCGATCGAGCAGTGACAGACCCAGTTCGTCTTCTTCCTACGGGTTTCACCATTTTTACATCTCTAGCTATCATGATAGGCCATCAAATTCACAACCAACAATTTCTAATCATACCTACATGTTCTGGGATGATTACTAACGATTTAAAACTTCAAAATCAATATGATTCTTGGCTAAATTCACTGAAAATCTCTATAATATTCAAGAACCCTAAAAACTGCATTCTTTATATTTTTCATCAAAGTTCCAGATTTTCATACGAATTTCTCATCAAATTTTCTATGATATATACATACTTGGTAATTCAAAAACGTCCTACATGCAAATCCTAATCAATCATGGATTTTTTTTTTCTAAACAGTTTATTCCCAAGAATATCATAAAATCATGTTCTTCCTCAATCTTAAACATGGGTATTATAACTCAATTATTTCTGCAATAAACCACTTGCCTTAAGGTTTGTAGGGTCTGAATTCGTGGTTGTTGATGATGATTGATGATGTTGGTGCCTCAATCCTTCTTCCCAACAATCTTTTGATGAAATCTTCCTAAGATGATCTCTCCCTCCTTCTTGCCTAAGGGATTTGCCTCTCTCTCTCTCTCTAATGGCTATGGTGTTATTCTAGGTGTCTAACCCTAGCCACCATTCTTATAATCAGATTTAGGGTTACAAAAATTGGTAGGTCATCTTTCCCTTAATTGCAAAGTGACCAAAATTCCCCCGAATGGTCCCGGTTTAGCCCAAAAATGACCCGGCACTCAACTAGTACCCCCGGGTACACTATTTTGACTAATTCGACCCTTTCGGAATCAACCGTGGACTCTAAATTATCATTTGAGTCTCGTAAATATTTTTCTACTCTCAATCTTAAATTTTGTCAAGCTACCTCCGGTACGTCCGTAGTCACTAGGCCGTACATATTATCATTGAAAATTTATTTTCACCTTAATAAATTTTCTATAACACATTTTCATTTTATTAACATAATATCTATTTAAATTACTCTACTCACGTAATTTAAATCAATCATATTAAATTACATTAAGTTACAACTCTTACGTAATTTAATTAAAGCGTAATTAAATCCCATTAAATTACTCTACTTACGTAATTTAAAATTAAGCAGAATTACGGGGTGTTACATACTTCCCCCCTTACAAAAGGAATTTCGTCCTCGAAATTAGGAAAAATACCTGCTATGAATAATTCTGGATATTGTTCGCGCATATCCTCTTCCCGTTCCCAAGTGGATTCATCCATATTGTGATGTCTCCACTGTACTCGTACTAAGGGTACCACCTTGGATCTTAGTTTGCGCTCACTATAATCCAGGATAGTCACGGGTCTTTCTTCATACGAGATATCTGGCTGCAAATCGATCTCCTCCAGTGGAATGTGCCAGAAGGCTCTCTCGCTCCTCTTGTATTTCTTCAGCGACGCTACATGGAACACATCGTGTATTCGCTGAAGATGCTCAGGGAGTCCCAATCTGTAAGCTACCGGTCCCACTCTCTCAATGATAGGAAACGGCCCTACATATCTTGGCGCCAACTTCCCCTTTTTGCCAAACCTCGTAACCCCTTTCATAGGAGATACTCGAATCAATACCTGATCTCCAACATCTAACTCCATATGACCCCATCCGGCGTCAGCATAACTCTTCTGCCTATCCTGGGCTATTCGAATACGTCCTCGAATCAACTCTATTTTGGAGGAAGTCTCCTGTATCATTTCTGGCCCTAAAAGCCTGTTATCCCCCACTTCTAACCAACAAGCGGGTGAACGACAAGGTCTCCCGTAAAGTGCCTCGAATGGAGCCATGCCAATAGTGAATTGGTAAGAGTTGTTATACGCAAACTCTACCAAAGGAAGATATGGTTCCCAATTTCCCCCAAAATCTAGAATACACATTCTCAGCATGTCCTCTAGCATCTGGTTAACTCTCTCTGTCTGGCCGTCCGTCTGTGGGTGATATGCCGTACTCAACCGTAAGTCGGTGCCCATGGCCTCCTGAAAACTCTGCCAAAAGTGCGACACGAATATCTTATCTCGGTCCGATACGATATTAATGGGAACTCCGTGCAGCTTAACAATCTCTGAAATAAAAAGCTGCGCGTACCGCATAGTATCATAATCCGTACGAACCGGTAAGAAATGTGCGACTTTAGTCAAACGATCCACTATCACCCAAATGGAATCGTGGCCCTTCTGCGAGGTTGGTAATCCGGTAATAAAATCCATAGAGATACTCTCCCACTTCCACACGGGAATCTCTAGTGGTTGTAGCATTCCTGAAGGCCTCTGATGGTCAACCTTTATGAGTTGGCATGTGGCACACTTCGAGACAAATTCTGCAATATCTCGTTTCATACCTGACCACCAATATACTCGTCGCATATCCTGATACATTTTGTCCCCACCTGGGTGTACTGAGAATTTTGACCCGTGCGACTCTGTCATAACGGCATGCCTCAAATCATCATCCTCGGGTACTATCAGTCTACCGTTGAAGCGTAGTCCACCCTCCGAACTGATGGAGTAAAACTCTGCCCCCTTGGCCAGTAACTGTCGTACTTTATCCTGACAAAATGAGTCTTCTGCTTGTGCCCTCACTATCCGCATAACGTTCTCGGAAGTGATAGCTAGAACTGCCATACATGCTCTTGCCATATCATCCTCGTGTCGGAGCTCACTCCACTTTGCCTTCCAAACTTCAGCTAACTCTCCGATAGGTCTTCTGCTTAACGCATCTGCTACCACGTTAGCCTTACCAGGATGATACTGTATATCAAATTGGTAGTCCTTCACGAATTCAAGCCACCTTCTCTGCCTCATGTTCAGGTCCTTCTGAGTGAACAGATATTGCAATGACTTATGATCCGTGAATAGCGTAAACTGCTCGCCCAGAAGATAGTGTCTCCAAATCCTCAAAGCAAAAACAACCGCTGCCAACTCGAGGTCATGGGTGGGGTAGTTCTTCTCATGTGGCTTAAGCTTCCGTGACGCATAAGCTATAGCCTTCTCCTCCTGCTGTAACACACCCCCAAGTCCTTGTAAGGACGCATCAGTATAGACTCGGTATTCCACTCCGCTCTTCGGCAAGGTAAGAACGGGGGCTGATGTCAACTTGTCTTTCAATTCATCAAAAGCTAACTGGCAACTATCACTCCATACGAAGGGAATTCCCTTCCGAGTTAGATTCATCAACGGTCCGGCAATTTTTGAGAATCCCTTGATGAAGCGACGATAATAACCAGCCAAGCCCAAGAAACTGCGGATTTCTGTCGGTGTCGTGGGCTGTCCCCACTCCCTCACCGCCGATACCTTACTTGGGTCAACTGCAATACCCCTGCTAGATACGACGTGGCCTAGGAACTGAACCTCCCAGAGCCAAAATCCGCACTTCTCAAATTTGGCGTATAACTGATGGTTCCGTAATGTCTGTAGGACCAATCGTAAGTGCTCTGCGTGCTCTTCCTCCGTACGGGAGTAAATCAGAATGTCGTCTATGAACACAATCACAAACTGATCCAAAAACTCCCGGAATACCCTATTCATGAGATCCATGAATACCGCCGGTGCATTAGTAAGCCCAAAAGGCATCACTCTGAACTCATATGACCCGTACCGCGACAGGAAAGCGGTCTTAGGTACATCCTCTTCACGAATGCGCAATTGGTGGTATCCCGATCTCAAATCGATCTTTGAGAAGTATGCAGCCCCTCTCAATTGATCAAACAAGTCATCAATCCTCGGTAACGGATACTTATTACGTATTGTTACTTTGTTCAGCTCTCTGTAATCTACACACAGACGAAGTGAACCATCCCTTTTCTTCACAAACAGTACAGGCGCACCCCATGGCGATGTACTCCGTCGAATAAAACCCTGTCCTAACAGTTGCTGGATTTGCTCTCTCAGTTCCCGCATTTCTGAAGGAGCCATGCGATAAGGTGCTTTGGCAATCGTTCTCGTTCCCGGTGTTAGATCAATTATGAACTCTATCTCTCTGCTAGGTGGTAACCCTGTTATCTCCTGAAAGACATCCTCAAAATCCCTCACAACTGGGATTGAGTCCAGAGAAACGACCACCCCATGTGAGGTCTCCTCCTCAATATAATATAAGTGAGTTCGTGATCCTCCTTCGGGAAGTGGCATGGCCACAAGGAACATCTCCTGCCCCGGGATAGAGAACACGATGGTCCTCTCATAACAATCCACCATTGCCCTATTATGTGCCAACCAATCCATGCCTAGGATGACGTCATATCCCTCCATATCCAGCACTAGAAGGTTTGCCGCCAGGCTCAGTCTCCCGACCATAATGTCCACACCCTTACAAATCGAGTGTATGAGGGACCCACTACCCATCGGTGATTCCACACACATAAGATGAGTGTCTGCTGTCGCTAATAGGCCGGCTGCCCGTGCAAATCTAGTGGAAATAAATGAATGCGTTGCCCCTGTGTCAAACAAAATATTCCCCTCAAGCCCATGAATAGGAAACATACCCGCAACTGCCGGCGGTGCTGGCGGTGCCGGCTGAAATGGAATGTCACGTATGTTGAACACACGCCCGTACTGCATCTGTCCTGGCAGTGGGGCCTGTACTACTGCTGGGGCTAATGGTGCCTGTTGCCCCTGTTGGGCACCCTACTGTTGTGCCCGGTCTTGCTGTGGACAATTTCTGCTCTTGTGACCCTGTTGACCACAAGTGAAGCACTGTCCCTGGAACTGTCTTTGTCCTTGGCCCTGTTGGCCCTGACGTTGACCCTGTCGCCCTAGGCCTTGTTGTCCCCCATTTGGATTTCCCTGGCCCTGTCGACCCTGAGGGACTGGTTGCTGAGGACCCTGCTGGCCCTGTCGGTCGAAGCGATACTTCCCGTGCTTAAACTTTTTGGCAGGGTTCCCCTGTCTGGAATCCTGTCCCAACTGACCTGCTGCTTGTTGTTGTGTAGTGTTGCTGCCACTACCTCCATCTACCTTGCCCGGTTGGCTAGGTTCACCCCTCTTACTTCCCTTAGTATGAAAACGGTGATCCTGACAGTGTAGTAGAGCGGCATTGACGACATCTGTGTAAGTTACCAATGCCGGATTACCAATTAAGTGTTGCCTGATTCTCCAGGCTAGGCCCTCCATAAATTTGGACTTCTTCCTCTCCTCATTGCTTACCTCGTTTGGCACAAAATTGGCCAAGCGGGTAAACTCCTCCTCGTAGTCTGCAACTGAGCGTTCACCCTGGACCACTTTGCTGAACTTCTTTCTCATCTCTGACTCTACTGCTGGAGGGAAATACTTGCGGTCAAACCGCACCCAAAACTCAGAAATAGTCAAAGTATCTCTCTCCTCGATGGTGGTAACTGACTCCCACCACTGTAGGGCCGCTCCTGACAGACGGAAAGTGGCTAGCATCTGTTCCTGCACTTCGGTGCACTCTAGCATGCGCAAGTGGCGCTGGATATTCTTCTTCCAGTTGCACGCTTCCACTACATCAGTACTGCCCTGAAACTCGGGTGGATGCCCCTTCTAAAATGCCTCCCTGACTCGTTGCCAAGTAGATAGTACTGCCGGAACTTGTGCTACCGGTGCCACAGGGGGAGGTACTTGGGGCTGAGGAAAGTGGGCTGCCATTGCCCTCATTGCTGTCTCAACTACCTGAGCCACTATCACTGCGACCTGAGTAGTGGAGATTAGCTCGGGTGGGGGTGGTGGTATCGGTACCTGTGGCTCTTGCTGAGCCTCCCTCACCTCCTCTCTAGCTTCAGCCCTCTCTGTTCTCATTCTCCTTGGCGGCATCTGAAATAAGATTCAAATTGTATAAGTACACAATTTATACAAAATTTAAGAGCAGAAGTACGATATCGCAACAGTGGAATTTAAATCAACAATCCTAATAGTAGGGCTCTAATATAAACAAACGTAACGCTGAATCGTAGTAAGCCGTACAGATCCTATGGACACTAGAACCTGATGCTCTGATACCATCTGTGACACCCCGCCTAATTAAACCTTGGGTGATCAAGCCTTATTTTAATATAAACAGGCTTCTTTAATGGTTCATTCTTAGCATCACTGTCGAACGCCTTTAAAAAATTTACTAATCACCTAAGTGAAATTAAAACGGATGCCAAATTTTAACTTTCTTAAATAAACAAATAATCCAAACCACACATTACCAAAACTAGATATGAAAATGCAGTAAGCAAAAGAAAACTGAAAGCAGTTAAAGTCTTGCCGTAAACCACGGCCCAAAAAGACAACTACAAATCCATAACTGGAATAAACTGTAATAGAAAAGGTGGAACGACATGTTCCAACAAGGAATAATAAAACTGAGATCCTGCACTAGAACTGAAAAGAAAGAAGCGTCTAAGCAATCCCTGCAACCTCCACACTGGCTGCAGCTCCCAAATCTCTGACAGGAAATCAAGCTGGGTGTCCTTGTGGCTGGGCACCTAAAAGGTTTTTAAAATTTTACATAGCAAGAGTTAGTACTCAAAACATTTGAAAATATTTTGCAAGCGGTTATCACAATTAAGTTATTGATTACACATATTAAGGTTTCGCACACTCCCTTGAACCTCTTCACCTCTCTTGCATAGCATGTAACTATCGAGGAAACTAAGTCTACCTAGTTATACTACCCATACTGTAGTTAACTCAGTTACCGTTCATTACCTTATTCTTGTAATAATTACAATATGCTATAAATTATTACCAGGACATTTACTTGTCATAATATTGTCTACTATTCTCAATTGGTAGATTTAGCACGTATACCATTTTATTCCACGACAATGTATATAATATATGTTACCACTAATATTATCCTTTTATTACACACAAAGGACCCTTGGCTCGGAATAATTCATCGACTCCAAGTGAAAGTTGGTTCGGAATGGTTCATCGACCCCAACTATATATAACTATAAATATATACACATATTCTGGTTCGGAACTCTTTCATCGCGGCACCAGTACAAAATTTGGTTCGGCATTTATCATCGACCCCAAATTTAATATAACTTTATGTTAGTTCGGAATGTCACATCGACCCTAACATAATTCATTTAGGTAGTGTTCTCTTTACCCAATATCATTTATATAAATTCAGTAGGTACGCACCCGACCTAATAATTCATACCCGTACGTAATATATCTTTCCTATATTCTCCGTACTTATTAATTACAATATAACTCACTATTGTATTTATTTGAGTATTCGCGTAACTCTAAGGGCCCTAGTTACCCCTCCCTTAATTCAGTAGTTAAGTAAATATTTAACCTACTGGTATTTTCTTTCCGGAAATCAAGTCTCACTCTAACCGAAATTTGATTAACCATCTCAACTCACGGCGAAGTCAACCGTTCTTTAGTCATTCCATTTCTCCAACATTTCTACTCAATCATAAATGGAGGAACCCTATGGTACACCTACTGGTGATTTTCAAGTCTCCTCATAGGAAAAATATCATTTCTAAGGTTCCCATTAAGTAACGGCAATTAAAGAAGTTTATACGCAAATTCTCTATAATTCAGACAGGGTCGATCGATCGAAGGAAGATGATCGATCGATCAACTGCTTCGATCGATCGACATTCAAGGGTCGATCGATCGATCGAGCAATGACAGACCCAGTTCGTCTTCTTCCTACGGGTTTCACCATTTTTACATCTCTAGCTATCATGATAGGCCATCAAATTCACAACCAACAATTTCTAATCATACCTACATGTTCTGGGATGATTACTAACGATTTAAAACTTCAAAATCAATATGATTCTTGGCTAAATTCACTGAAAATCTCTATAATATTCAAGAACCCTAAAAACTGCATTCTTTATATTTTTCATCAAAGTTCCAGATTTTCATACGAATTTCTCATCAAATTTTCTATGATATATACATACTTGGTAATTCAAAAACGTCCTACATGCAAATCCTAATCAATCATGGATTTTTTTTTCTAAACAGTTTATTCCCAAGAATATCATAAAATCATGTTCTTCCTCAATCTTAAACATGGGTATTATAACTCAATTTTATCTGCAATAAACCACTTGCCTTAAGGTTTGTAGGGTCTGAATTCGTGGTTGTTGATGATGATTGATGATGTTGGTGCCTCAATCCTTCTTCCCAACAATCTTTTGATGAAATCTTCCTAAGATGATCTCTCCCTCCTTCTTGCCTAAGGGATTTGCCTCTCTCTCTCTCTCTAATGGCTATGGTGTTATTCTAGGTGTCTAACCCTAGCCACCATTCTTATAATCAGATTTAGGGTTACAAAAATTCGTAGGTCATCTTTCCCTTAATTGCAAAGTGACCAAAATGCCCCCGAATGGTCCCGGTTTAGCCCAAAAATGACCCGGCACTCAACTAGTACCCCCGGGTACACTATTTTGACTAATTCGACCCTTTCGGAATCAACCGTGGACTCTAAATTATCATTTGAGTCTCGTAAATATTTTTCTACTCTCAATCTTAAATTTTGTCAAGCTACCTCCGGTACGTCCGTAGTCACTAGGCCGTACATATTATCATTGAAAATTTATTTTCACCTTAATAAATTTTCTATAACACATTTTCATTTTATTAACATAATATCTATTTAAATTACTCTACTCACGTAATTTAAATCAATCATATTAAATTACATTAAGTTACAACTCTTACGTAATTTAATTAAAGCGTAATTAAATCCCATTAAATTACTCTACTTACGTAATTTAAAATTAAGCAGAATTACGGGGTGTTACAATAATGTTAGAGTTAAAAGAGTAATTTTGAATAATTTGGTGAAATGAAGTTTGGGGCAGAAGTAAGGACCTTAAGCATAATGATGTTATATGTGGGAATAATAGGAAACTTAATAGTCCCTTTGAGATAGGTTTTAAGTACAAGAAACTACGACGTGAGATGTGTCGACAGTCTACATTTTATATTATCGGAAGACTTAAAATGTATAAAATTGGAATAATGGTATAAGGATGTAGAATGTACCTTTATTAACGTTGAGATATCTAAGATGTGTGAATGCTTAGTATATGATTTTTGTGTATGACATACCTACCATACTTGCTATCACGGGAGGTTTACGTTCGCTTAGGGCCTTCTAATCCTTGTGTGCCCGGATTTAGTTTGGTACCTAGAGGACATATTTCAAGGGAATGATTTAATTATGAGTTATTAAGTCAGCTGACTATGGAGCGTAGGTATGTACGTGACCCATGGATATGTTGAATTATGTTCGCATCCATCTTTGTGTGTTGTGCTTATTCTAACAATTCCTGAGAGATTCGGACATTGTAATCCTTATGTACGTGATGTACCGGGATGGATAGCAGAGTATGTGTGCACCGCAGCTTAGCCTCGGGGTGCTTATATTGTATATTTATGATGTGAATAATATACGGTTAAATGAAAAGGAATTGTTATGTTTAATTATGAGAATAATTTATAGTAACTCCTTGAGAAGATAAATAAGGGGATAACCTCCAGTAAACGGTAATGCTAATAATTGAGAATCCGAGTTCAAGTAAAGCTATCTAATTAAGCGATAACATCGGGAATTCATATTGTGAATCGAGTAGTTGGGTTAGAACTTATGACGGTCTAGTTAGAGATAAATAACACAAGAATGGGTACAGGAACGTTAGGAGTGCACAGTTAGACGAGAGGTGAGTATTTCATGTGAGAGCACGTCCTAACATGTATCTTGCATTCATTGTTTTAAATGTTATTAAAGCACTTGCTGTTTTTAAAATACTCTCCACTTTCGGGCTCTGACCCGTTTGCTTTCAAATCTACTTTTTTGTAAAAACCTTTTTAGGTGCCCAGCCACAAGGACACCATGTTAATCAGACTTAAATTAAAATTTGGCAACTTGCTTTTTAAATACTAGGTGGTTAGAAATAATAAAAAATGTTTTCGACAGTGATGCTATTAACTGAGCCAACTTGGCATTTTGAATTAATTTTATAAAGGAGTAGCTACCCGGTGTTTAATTAGTCGGGGTGTCACAGCTATATAGGAAATGAAAAATTATTATCTCAATAAAAGATATTGCACATATAAAAGAGGCAAAATGCATTTTCACAGATTATCAAAACTATTTAAACCTTTGAATTACATCTACTCAAGATCACATAGGACTTTAATAGGGTTGTAATGTAGGCTAGGCTAGGGTACGAAATGAAAGAGATGTATATACGGATTCAAAGTGTTCAGAAATGAAAAACTTGGAATAATAGGAAATATGTGGGCGACAATATCAAAATTGGAAAACAAATTCCAAATAAGCATTGAATATAGCAGTTGGAGAGTAATCAAAGCTTATTCAAACATTATATACACAATCAACAACTTTCTCTTTCTTTTATTTTTTTCTTTTTCTCATGTTTTCTTTTGCTTTTCACTTCTCTTTTTCTTCTCTTTTTCACTTCTTTCTTTTTCTTTACTTTTCACACTCTGATATACCTAAATTGCAACCACAACACAACAACAACATTCAATCCCAAGTAACATTTTAAACAAAGGTATGGAAGGTGTATATATGGTTTAAAACTCCAATTTGGAGTTGGTTATAGGATTTGGGGTTATGAAACGAAAGGCTAATATTAAGGATCAAAGAGGTTGATGAGGGTAAACATATACAGTGAGGTCAAGGCTAATATGGGTGATATAACAATGATGGCCTATGATCATTTCATAAAGTTTATGAAATTCTCGAGTCAAAACAAAATTTGAAAATCATGCTCAAGTAACACATTTCATATATGAACTCAAATAATGAATGATCAATGAAAGAATAGAGAAATTACCAACGAATTCAATGCTTTCAAAGAGGAAAGAATAGTGTATACACTCACAAACGACGAAAGGTACAAAGCTTACTCGGTGTAAGTATATACAATGAAACAAAAGATTGTCGAGTTATAAAAATCTTAAACCAAATCAATAAAGCAAGAAAAGTGCATGTGCTCATGGGATTAAAGTTTAATTCATGAAGTTATTCATAATATCAATGATTAGGACTAAAGTCTAATAACTTATAAAATAGAGAACATGCATCGTTGAGTTGTCTATTGGATCGGGCAATTATTGAAATTTATCATCAGAAATAAAGGCAAAATGCCCAATAAAGGAGAAAAAAGAAAGAAAATCTTTTTGAAATTTTTTGGATTTTTTTAAGAAAAGCATACTACGTAACTAACATGTGAGAAAAAATATGGACCAAATAAAGCAATGGATAGAATATCCCACACTCCCTAACTTAAAACCTGACATTGTCCTCAATGTGAATTAAGAACCAAGTTAAAGAGAGGAACCGAGCGATATTACCCAAAATTGGAGCGATCCCCATAAGAACAAGTCCAAAGAATATACAAAACAAGTTAGTATCGAGAATAGCAAAAACAAATAACAAAAAGTTAACTAATTACACTAGACTAAATTAAAAGAAAGAAAAAAACTAAAAGAAATAAATAATAAAAAGCTAACTATATAAAACCTACTATTTAGGCTTCACACTAACTATAGACTAGAAGTCTAAATAGTTGAGGCTCCACCGCAAAAACGATTTGACTTTGGAGGAAAATAGGTGTACCCTCACTCTCAAGCATGCCTTCCAAAAAACATGAATTTCGTTTGAAGAAAGGAAGGCATGTGTAAGGCAAAATAAATTAACCATCGCCAATTAAAAGTTTTGGAGGGATGATGGGGGATTTGGATTGAACAGGTGACAAAAACATCTGGGTACCGAGAAAAGATGAAAATCCTCCCAAGGATTTAGCAAGTGGAATGGGAGGTGGCGTACATGAGGGAAAAGATGCCTTCATGGAAAGCAACTCGAGAAAGTACTCCTCGTCGGTGAAAGGGTTAAACGTTTTAAAGTTCGACACCGATTCATCAGGTACTTGTGACAGTGTGATAACGGAGAATGAAAATGGGGAGGAAAGAAATTCAAACTCAAGAGATGAGTCACCATCCCTCAAAGTTGGAATTTCAAAGGAGATAGGATCATTTCCATTGAAACTTTCTTCTTTGGGACCGAAAGACGAAATTATTTCATTGCAAATGGATACTACATCCATATCATCCTCACTTTCAATATCTATTATGCGATGGGCCAATTGAAGAATGGTTTGTTCCAATGTAGTCACAAAGTCCTCAATTGGTTCAAAACATTCCTCGACTTTAAAAGTCTCGAAAGATAAATGATCGTCGGATTCGAATAATAAATCCAACTCTTGCTCCCAACAACGATTTTCTTCCCGATAACGTTCTCCATACCTCTCATTCTCAAGCATGAGCAAACCCTCGCCGAAAGTCATAGGGCGAGGTGCAGATTCTTGAAAATGAGGGGTTTGAAAATCATTATCGAACCTATACTCAAACTCATTATTATAATAATTTTGAAAGCTATTGCGATTCGTTTCAAACTTCCTAATATAAGGAATTAGAGGCCCAAAATCATTATCATCATCATCAAAATTCCAAAAACCCAAGTTTTGACGTTCATTATACTCGCCCAAAGGCATTTTTGAATTTGTAATTTTTTGGGACTCTAAGTATTGACCGAAAGTCATAGGATTACAGGCATTTTGAGAATTAGAACAACGATTACCAAAAGAATTGGAATAAGCCATGCTTACCCAGAAAATGGCTCGAAGTGGCGAATTCCACGAAGTAGATGCGCGCGGGAATTCAAGCGTTTCTTGGCGCTCAAATGTAGAAGTCCTACAAAAATATTTGGCAAATAATACAAATAGATAGAAAATACTACGGAATACTAAATCAAATAAATTCGAAAACAAACTCATCCCCTGAAACGGTGCCATTTGATAGGCAGGGTTTCGCCGCGACGCGAGCATCACCTAAGCGCCGATCGTGTTATATTCGTCTCACCTGAAATATACAAAAACCTAAACTTATGACTACACTCAACGGCTGAGTATAGCGGCCAAGTCCGGGTATAGAAATCCACAAAGATGAGTTGCTACAATTTATAAGGTTTAATACTCGTAAAATAATAGTGTAAAAGATGATTATACACAAAAGGAAAATATGCACAAAAGGGAAAGATTAATATAGGCGAGTGTATTTAAACTAGATTAAAAAATCGATAAAAACTATAGGTTGCGTCAAATATCCCTCACCCGAGTTTATTAGTATAAAATGGTTACATGGGTCGACGAGTTATTAAGACTGCATCTCGTTTTGACAGCTAATTAAATCAAGAGTTGTCACACCCCTAAATTTGCATAAAAGTCTAATAAGATTTTGGCGTCAACAAATACCCCAAAAATTATGCACGCAAGGTTGTAAGTATGAAGAATACATGATATACCCCGTCAAATCTCCTAGGCATCATAACTAGGACAACGCACTCGAAATAGACCCGTAAAAATCCATCACCAAAGCAAAGCAACATGTCAACCCAAAATGAGTTCAATCTAACGAAACGTAGACTAACTTAGCTAGAAATCATGATAAAAATGCAGTAAACAAACACGGTAAATAAACACGAGAAAACTACAATAGAAAGCACGGAAAGAAAGCAAGTAAACCTAATTATGAAAGCATGAAAATTAACTACAAAGCAAGAAAATAAGGTAATACAACTTAAATTAATGGAGAGGGAAGATGAATAGTTCACTTACAAACCCAAATGGGTGTCAAACCAAGAGGAAATGAAGAATGAGCTCTCAAACCCCCAAACCCTAACCTAAACTATCTAAAATGAATTATATCCGAAAATAGAAACCAAAATTGGTTTATATAGTATGTGGTAAAGAAAATAAAGGAAAAAGAAAAGAAAAGGAGAAAAGCATAAAATATCTGGTATACGCCGTCGACCGCGGCCAGGGGGCCAGTCGACCTCGCCTTCAATTAAAAGCACACTATCCCCTTTCCATGGCAAAATACAAAACCGCGGTCGACCGGTACTCTGTTTCTCAGCCTTGTTTGGTCCATGAAGAGGGGGAAACGGTTGCAAATAGAAATGGCCATAACTTTTTCGTTCGGACTCCAAACGACGCACCGTTCACGGCCACGTGATGCTAACTCGATGAAATACGAATTCATGGATTTTCATGAGCCGAAGATGAAATGTGAATTGACTAAAATACCCTTGAAGTAGCGTCTGGCGATGAAACTTCTCCGAAATACAACGGATCCTCACTTTTAGCGTTCCAATACCTATAAAAGCACAATTAACCCCTACAAAGCATGTATAAATCCAAATCCAAGGTTGTCTAGTTAATGAGCATAAATATAGGCATTAAGGACCGTAAAAGCACTAGAATGCATGGAGATATAGAGCGGAAATATGCAATATTCATTACGAATCAGTTGTCCCTAATAATTTGTTTTTAAAGACTTATTTAAAGTATTGAAGAGCTGCATTGAACACACACAAGAATGAGAATATGAGAAAGAGATAGAAAATTTATTGAGAGAATTTAAACTTACTACTCAGATACTACATTCAAGATCGCAATTAATTTTATAATCCGCTCAATCATTGAAGAAGAACACTTAAGCCTACTTCAACATCATTTATCGTACTCTCATTAAAGAAGAAGAAACTCAGATTACAAATTATATTTTTAAGGAGTTTCATTATTCAAACATTGTACCGAAAATTCATATTTGTTTGAAGCTTAGTTGAAGCTTCGGGTTGTAACGGTGATTGGTTCTTACCCACAAGTGGGCCAGGGGATTTAAAGCTCGAAATTAGCTTGCAAACAGTTGTACACGGTGGTTTGATCCTTCCCTTCAAGTGGATCGCGATAGTGAAGATCAAGGGAGTCAGAAGCTCTAGGCGCATGGACGTAGGCCAGGTTTTGGCCTAACCACATTTAATTTGGTGTCATTTATTTTTTTGCATTTTATTTGCTTATTTATTTGTACTTGCTTTAATTTATATTTTTTAGCACTGAATTTTGCGAATATATTAATTCCAAAAATTGGTAAATTTATTTTAAGGTTAAAATAATTATTTTTGAATTAATTAATTTATTTCAAAATATTAATTCATATTAAATATGAAAATTAATTTAATATTTATGGGGAGTTAAAATCTGCATTTTAGCTTGTTTAAATTAGTTGGTTGCATTTATTTTATATTCTTGGTTTTAATCTTTATAGATTTACTAATCTGAAAATTGTTAAGGTGTTGTAAATTAAACATTTTTTTGAAATTTTAATTTGACTAAAAATTTGCTAAACTCAATTCACCCCCTCCCCCTCCCCCCTTTGAGTATAATCTGGGCAACAATTGGTATCAGAGTAGTGCTCTAATTATTTTTGGATTTAACAATCTTAGAGTTAAAGATCAATGGTATATATTACAACATCCCTTGGTGAAGGCCAATCCATTTTTATAGCTCCTCTATTTTCTGGAAATGATTATAATTATTAAAAAATAGAATTAAATATTTTATTCAGTCACATGATTATGAACTTTGGATAGTTATTATAAATGGTCCTTTTGTTCCTATGAAAATGGTGAATAATGTTTTTGTTTCAAAAAAAGAAAATGAATGGAATGAAGAAGACATTAAGAAAATTCAAATGAATGCCAAAGATATAACTATTTTGCATTGTGCCTTGATGTAAAAGAGTATAATAGAATTTGTTGTTGTGAATCTACTAAAGAAATTTGGGATAGATTAGATGTCACATATCAAGGAACAAGTGAAATTAAAGAAGATAAAATCAGCATACTTGTTCATAGTTATGAGTTATTTAAGATGAAATCCGATGAATCTATTTCTGATATGTTCACTAGATTCTCAATTATTATCAATGGTATTAAATCTCTTGGAAAAACGTATACTAACAATGAGTTGGTAAGTAAAATTCTCAGGTCATTACCGGCAACTTGGAAGACCAAAAAGTTGTCTATCAAGGAAGCAATAAGAGAAAAACAAATCTCTCTTGATGAGTTTTTAGGTTCTTTAATCACTCATGAGATGGAACTCAAAGAACTTGCAGAAGAGGAGAAACCTAAGACAAGCAAAATCATTACTTTCAAATCTTCAAGCAAATATGTAGAAAGTGAAGACGATGATGATATTTCCATTATGGCTAAAGATTTTAAGAAATATCTTTCCTCCAAAAAGAAATCCAAAGAAAGAAGAATGAAAAATTCTTCAAAAGAGTTCAATGATGATACTAATTCCAAATCTGAATTAAGATTCTATCATTGCGATGAATTTGGATTTGTTAAGCCTAATTTCTCAGAGTATAAGTAATGGAAGAAGGCATTAAAGGCCACAACATGGAGTGACTCCGACACTAGCTCTTGTGATGAAGATTCAAATGAAAATGAAGTTGCTCATCTTTGTATCATGGCTATGGAAAATGGGGTACATTCTAACCTTGAAACTTCTAGCGATAGTGATGATGATAATATTGATGATTATGAGGAATTACAAAATGTTTTTGATGAATTATATGAAATTTTTGAAGAACTTGAAAATAAATATATTGAACTTAAAAAGTCTCATTCTTTACTATCTACAAAATGTGATTTGTACTCAAAAGAAATTAATGAATTAAAATTAGAAAATCATTCTTTAAGAAAAGTGTAATAACCCTTACTTTTGAGTAATTTATTTTATATTAATTTACTGTGTGAAGTAATTATATAAAATAATGGATGATGGAGTAAATAATATTTCAGCGAGTTAACAAATAATATTTACTAGATTGTGGCATATTTACTGTTACTTGTATGTAAATATCATCATGTTACGTTTTATAGTGTCTTTGTCCTTTAAACGACATTCATGGTTTAAATAACGCCGGAACTTGAAATGATTTAGATATTTTCCTAATGTCAATTTAGAGGGCGGAGTGAGTCCCAAAATAGTCGAGATAGTCAAAATAAGTGCCATATTGTATGTTTGGGTTTCGGGCACTTTTGACTGGTTATGACTTAAATGTGTAGTTACGAGTCATCTTAATGGGGTATTAACAATTTAAGATGGGAATTAAGGAGAAAGGCACGTTTAAGTCTTGCAAACCCTTTTATTTTCTTAAGTGTGCATTTCTAAACCTAGAGAGAAACAGAGAAGAAGAGAGTTATGGAGAAAAAGGAGAAGAAAGGGAAGAAAATTGAAGATTGAAGCTTGGATTGGTTGCTACCGGAAAGGAATCTGAGATTTAAACATAAGGCAAGTTTCTTACTTGCTAATATATGATTTAGGTTGAATAAATATGTGTGATGGTTGTGTATTGAAAATGATTTAACAATTTTAGGGTTTTAAGAAAATTATAGTGGTTGAACCCTTAAATTTGATTTAGATAGTTGTTGTATGGATTAAAATAGTTAGGATGCATTTAGGGTTGTTTTGGGTTGAATTAATAATATTGGTTTGAGAGAAATGAGGTTGGGAGAAATTGGAGTTTCAAAACTCCATAGCCGAAATTAGGAGTTTTGGGTTGGGCGAATCGATTCGCCCCTAGAGAATCGATTCGCTAAAGGGGTAGGCAATAGGTATGTATGGTCCGAATCGATTCGCCCAATCCGAATCGATTCGGTAGTTTACAGAATGTTAGGTTCTCTTGACCAAATCGATTCGTCCATCCGAATCGATTCTCTTTCAAGACCGAATCGATTCGGTTAGGGCGAATCGATTTGGAATTCTTGTTGTTTTGAGTTATTTTTCTAACTCAATTTTTGACCCTTTTCTTTTAGGCTTAGGACCTAGGAACCTTCTCTTATGAAGTAAAATTAGTGTCCTAGAGTCTTATATTAGTTCGGTAACTACCTTATGTTAGTAAGGGAATAGTTGGGCTTATTCTGGGTTTTAGTAAATAGATGATAAGGTATTTTCTTCCCTGAACAAGTTAGTTTGATATTAAGATATGTAGAATTATATAATTTGGGAACTTTCGAGACGTGATTGAGGTATACTAGAGTTGGTGGTTTATTGTAACGCCCTTATTTCTCGGAGATGGGAATGGGTATGATGTTATCCTGGGAATGGGTTGGCTAATGAAGTATCATGCGATAGTAAATTATTATGGGAAAAGTATAGTTTTTGCCATTCTGGGGCAAGAGATATTTTTAGTGGCTATGCCTTGTTCAGAGGGAGGTTCTAGAACTTACTTGTATTGTATTTTGGAGGAGACTTCTCGGGATGTAGTCATTTCCTTAGATTCGATTCCAGTTGTTAGAGAATTCAAAGATGTTTTTTGAGAGATATCGGGTTTGCCCCTAAGTAGGGAGATTGAGTTCGTAATTGATTTAGCACCGGGAATGCGACCGATTACTAGAGCTCCGTATCGTATGGCTCCTATGGAGATAAGGGAGTTAAGAGATCAGATTCAGAAGTTTTTAGAACAAGGGTTTATTAGGCGTAGTACGTCACCGTTGGGCGCTCTGGTGTTATTTGTGAAGAAAAAATATGGTTCTCTCCGGTTGTGTGTTGACTACAAGGAGTTTAATAAAGTCACCATCCAGAACAAATACCCATTACCTCGAATTGATGATTTGTTTTATCAACTTAGGGGAGTGTCGTACTTCTCTAAAATAGATTTGAGGACGGGGTATCACCAGTTGTGGATACGAGAGCATGATGTGTCCAAAACTTCTTTACTAACTAGATATGGGTCCTACGAATTTCTAGTCATGCCTTTCGGACTAACCAATGCCCCTGTCGTGTTTATGGACCTTATGAATAGAGTGTTTCGAGACTTCCTATAGAAGTTTGTTATTGTGTTTATTAATGACATCCTAGTGTATTCTCAAACAGAAGCCGATCATGCTACTCATTTACGATTGGTCTTGCAGACGTTGAGGGATCATCAATTGTATGCCAAGTTTGAGAAGTGCGGTTTTTGGTTGATGGAAGTACAGTTTCTGGGTCACATTGTGATAGCCCAGGGTATTTCGGTAGACCCGAGTAAAGATGTTATGGTGAGGGAATGGGGTCAGCCCACGACACCTACTGATATTCGTAGTTTTCTGGGTTTGGCTGGTTATTATCATAGATTTATCAAGGGTTTTTCAAAAATTGCTAGCGCTTTGATAAATTTAACTAAAAAAGGAGTGAGGTTTGTGTGGGATGATACTTGTCAGCTAAATTTTGAGGAGCTAAAACATAATTAGCTTCTGCTCCTGTACTTGCTTACCAAGGTCGGGTTTGGAATATTTGGTCTTTACAAACGCATCCCTGCAAGGTTTGGGAGGTGTGTTACAGCAAGAGCATCGAGCTATTGCTTATGCTTCTCACAAGCTAAATCCCCATGAGAAGAGTTATCCCGTTCATTATTTGTAACTTGCTATGGTGGTTTTTGCCTTAAAGATTTGGAGACATTACCTCCTGGGTGAGAAGTTTAGCCTCTTCACGGACCACAAATCGTTGCAATATTTATTTTTGCAGAAGGATTTGAATATGCGACAACGTCGGTGGTTAGAGTTTGTGAAGGACTACCAATTTGATATACATTATCTCCCGGGCAAGGTTAATGTAGTGGCGGAGGCGTTAAGTAGGAAACCTGATGATGAGCTAGCAAGGGTATGGAAGGCTAAATGGAAAGAACTTAGCCAACATGATGAGGTTTCTAGGGCATTTATGTCAGTGTTGACTATCACGCCTACAATAGTGGCAAGGGTCGTTGAAGCCCAAAGAAGGGACAAAGGTTTCCAGGATAGGATGCACCAATTGTTAATCGAGAGAGAGGAATCCTACTCTATACGTTCTGAGGGTGGGTTGCATTTCCACGGGAGATTTGTTGTTATGGACGAAGGGGACTTAAGGTAGTCCGTAATGACAGAATCTCATGGGTCCAAGTTTATAGTACATCCTGGTAATGACAAAATGTATCAAGATATGCGACGTCAATATTGGTGGACGGGTATGAAACGAGACATTTCTGAATTCGTTTCCCAATGTACTATTTGTAAATTGGTGAAAGTAGATCATCAGCGACCGACAGGATTGCTACAACCCTTGGAAATACCAGTATGGAAGTGGGAAAGCATCTCGATGGATTTCATCACGGGGTTGCCAACGTCGTAAAGCGATCATGATTCCATTTGGGTTATCATTGATCGTTTGACCAAGTCGGCACATTTCTTATCGGTACGCACAGATTTTAATACTGCTCATTATGCCCGGTTGTTTATTGTGGAAATTATTAGACTCCACGGGGTAACCATTAATATAGTCTCCGATCGAGACAAAATTTTTGTTTCCCATTTTTGGCGAAGTTTCCAAGAAGCTATGGGAATCTAATTGAAGTTTAGTACCTCTTATCACCCTCAAACAGATGGGCATACAGAAAGAGTCAAACAAATGTTGGAGGACATGCTCAGAATGTGTGTGCTCGATTTCAAAGGAGGTTGGGAACAATATCTTCCCTTGGTCAAATTTTCATATAATAATTCTTACCAATTCACTATTGGGATGGCGCCTTATGAGGCATTATATGGTCGACCGTGTAGATCACCTACTTGTTGGTTGGAAGTAGGAGATAATAAATTTCCTAGACCTGATATGATCCAGGATACCTCTTAGAAGATTGAACTCATTCGCAATCGCATGCGAATAGCTCAAGATCGACAAAAGAGTTATGCTGATGCTAATAGGAGGCATGTAGAATTGGGGATTGGATATCAAGTGTTGGTGCGAGTTTCACCGATGAAAGGTATAAAGCGATTTGGGAAGAAAGGAAAGCTTGCGCCGCGCTATATAGGCCTTTTTCCCATTATTTCTAAGGTAGGCCCAGTAGAGTATCAACTAGCCTTATCGGAACACTTACAACAGATTCATGACGTGTTTCGTGTTTCATCATTGAAAAAGTAGAAGAGGTGCAATGGAGATCATTGGCATATTCATTTGGATGATATTGAATTGCAACCCGATATTTCATACGAGGAACAACCAGTTGCAATCCTAGATCAAGGAGAGCGTAGACTAAGATCTCGAGTGGTGCCCTTGGTTCGGGTTCAATGGGGTCATCACAATGCTGAGGAATCAACATGGGAGCGTGAGGACGATATGTGAGAAAAGTATCCACATCTCTTTTTGCAAGGTACGCCTGAATTTTGAGGGCAAAATTCCCTCATAAGGGGAGGAGTATGTAATAACCCTTACTTTTGAGTAATTTATTTTATATTAATTTACTGTGTGAAGTAATTATATAAAATAATGGATGATGGAGTAAATATCATTTTAGTGAGTTAACAAATAATATTCACTAGATTGTGGCATATTTACTGTTACTTATATGTAAATATCATCATGTTACGTTTTATAGTGTCGTTGTGCTTTAAACGACATCTATGGTTTAAATGAAGCCGGAACTAGAAATGATTTAGATATTTTCAGAATGTCAATTTAGAGGGCGCGGTGAGTCCCAAAATAATCGAGATAGTAAAAATAAGTGCCATATTGTATTTTTGGGTTCCGGGCACTTTTGACTGGTTATGACTTAAATGTGTAGGTACGAGTCATTTTAATTGGGGTATTAACAAGTTAAGATGGGAATTAAGGAGAACGGCACGTTTAAGTCCTGTAAACCCTTTTATTTTCTTAAGTGTGTACTTCTAAACCTAGAGAGAAAGAGAGAAGAAGAGAGTTGTTGAGAAAAAAAGAGAAGAAAGGGAAGAAAATTGAAGATTGAAGCTTGGATTGGTTGCTACCGGAAAGGAATCTGAGATTTCAGCATAAGGCAAGTTTCTTACTTGCTAATATATGATTTAGGTTGAATAAATATGTGTGATGGTTGTGTATTGGAAATGATTTAACGATTTTAGGGTTTTATGAAAATTGTAGTGGTTGAACCCTTAAAATTTGATTTGGATAGTTATTGTATGGATTAAAATAGTTAGGATGCATTTAGGGTTGTTTTGGGTTGAATTAATGATGTTGGTTTGAGAGAAATGAGGTTGGGAGAAATTGGAGTTTCAAAACTCCATAGCCGAAATTAGGAGTTCTGGGCTAGGAAGGGGTAGGCTACAGGTCTGCATGGTCCGAATTGATTCGGCCAATCCGAATCGATTCAACAGTTTGCATAATGTTAGGTTCTCTTGATCGAATCGATTCGGCCTATCCGAATCTATTCGCTTACAAGATCGAATCGATTTGTCTAGGGCGAATCGATTCGAAATTCCTGATGTTTTGAGTTATTTTTTGTGACAACCCGCCTACTAAAATAATAAGTGGCCAGCCCAATACTCTAATAATTACAGGAATCATAGATGGTCCATTCTCAGCATCACTGTCGATTAAAATAATAGTACGAGATAATCACCAATCATTTTAGAAAACGGACTGTCAATAAAAGAAAATTTTGTAAATAAAGAAAACACTAGACAATCCCATTTGCAAAACCGGTGGATATCAAAAATCGATGAATAAAGAATATCAATATAATAAATAATCACCGAATAAGCTGTCGGTGCATAGACTAATACAATTAGCTACACCGAGTATTACAATTCAATATTTACAATATAGTAAATGAGTGCAATACTTTTGCAAACATGCCCGAACAAATAACTAAACATAACTAGAATACAGTGGGAAGAAGCGTCTAGACAAATAACCTACAACATTCGCAATATGTCGTAGCTCCATGACAACCGGAATGGAAATGTAAATACGGGTGTCCATGCGTTAGAGCACCTGTAACGGCAAAGAGTATGTGCAAAAATAAGAAATATAGACGGGTCAGGGCCCGGTTGATATGATTCCCATGTGAATAAAATGCATGACAGTTAAGTGCGTAATTCTCTCGCAATTAATAATAACATTTTTCACCTCTCAATCTAAAAGCAACCTAGCGCCATATCAGCGATGATGATCTAGTTAAATAAAGAACATAAGGCTAACTTCAACTTCAACTTCTTGCTCGTGAAAAGAAAAATTTCCTACCCAAGAAGTAGCGCCTTTATTCCTTAAGGCGAATACTACCGCTACGAACTCTAAATAGAGCGGGGGATAATACTTCTCACAGAATTTAAATTTGTGAAATGCATAAACAATGGGTCCATGCTCCCGTATTAATACTTCCCGTTCCTGGCAAAGACTCGTTCGTTAAATCCACTCTCGAACTTAACAACACGAGTGCAGGAGTAAAAGTCAGCTCATACTTCAACTCCTATGAAGATAGGTTACCGATGTAATGCTCTATCTATGAAAGGCCCCACCACCTACAACCTAACACTTCGAATCACTCTAGATTCTAAACTTCTTCGTTCTAGGGACCTAATCCCACTTAGAGTTAACCCACAAACCTATTGTGATCAACTCCTCAGCGCCTCCCTAAAACCATGCTACATGCCCTAGGGCCTTACGTCCTAACAATCCTAAGTCAATCTATCTATTCTAATCTAGTCGTATAAATATATCCTAATTAGATCCCTAGTGTCCAAGACCTTTCCCAACTCCCGACATTAGCTCGATTTCATGCGTGGGACATCTCGTCGAGGCGAAATCCAAATAAGGAACCCTCCCGTTAAACTATTACCTCGCATCGTCGGTCGTCGAGAAGTGACGGTCGAAGACACATAATCGGGATCGACGGAATCCTAACTCTACCACTACAACAAACATGAAAATTTAACAGATTGAGCGCCTACTTTCTGTAAGACGCTACCAATACTTTTTTTTCCAATAAACATACATT
Source organism: Sambucus nigra (assembly GCA_949130495.1). NCBI lineage: Eukaryota > Viridiplantae > Streptophyta > Magnoliopsida > Dipsacales > Adoxaceae > Sambucus > Sambucus nigra. Next base: position 193,021,053 of record OX422220.1, read on the forward strand.
TCATCTTTTATAGATGGCCTTCTCATTAAGGCATAATCATAAGTCTCTATTCGACTTTCATATCTTAGTCTTCCCCACATCGACCAGAGGAAAAACTATCATAGTGCTTATATATCGCACATCAACTTAGCCCTTACAATCATTCATTTATGTGATTCTTGGCTAAACCTTCCAACCCAGCATTCAACCAACAGAAAGAAAGAAAAGAAAAGAAAAAAAATGCAACATATCTCCACTCTCAACGTCGTTAAGTTTCATGCGTGGAGCGTCTCACGAAAGCAAAATCCAAACAAGGAACCCCTCCTACACAATCCCCTTAACTTATTGGTCATGGAGATAAGGCGACATCATACACAAGTAAAGCAAACAAAGCAAGCAATCAAACAATACAAATAAAGCAAAACAAAATAATTGAAGAAAATGAAAGCTACCTACACACCATAAACCACCTCTATAAAGTCTCAATCCTATATCTAGGTGAGATATTATAGAACAACTAGCTCTTCTCTTGAACTAGAAATAGGATAGCCTCGCGATTTACTATCGCACCAACCAATCCAAACTAAGAATATCTCTACTCGTATATTACATATAATACAAGTAGCACATACCACACACATATGCCTAAAACATCATCAATCACCTTATAATAAGTGAAAGAAAAATATAGAACCTCCCTTCCAAGGAAGTCATATAGATACATTCACTATATAAATATCGACACTACCACAAGCTCAATATACACACCCGAATCTAGGGTCAATACAATACTACTCCATTTTAACATAAGGAACATCCCACCTTTAAATACGGCGAAAATCCCTACCAACATACTTGCCCATCTCTTTGGTCATCATCAAATGGTTCCCAGACACATTATTCTAGTCTTAATCGAACCAACCACTTCCATCTCTAGCTGCTCTAGCGATTTCTCGCATAGTTACCTTAACTTCTTTAGCAAAGAGAACATTCTACAAGCCTCCAAGGCCTTAGTTCAATGAGTCTTCCCCGGGTGGATGTCCACCGGTGGGGTCTCATGAACACTACTTCTTTAGAAGTGTTAGCAACACCTACATATGAGCCTATCATTCTACCGAAGGGCTCTCTCCTCCTCATACCAATCTTATTTCGGTGTACAGTTTCTTAACCGTAACACCCTTTATTCACTGTCGGCCTCTGACCGAAACTCAAGTGAACGCTTGAGAATTCTACTATTTCCGCCACTTCAACCTTACTCCTATGGGTGAAAGATTTTCCTCCAATCTTCACAATTGGGTACTTCTATGCCCTTCTCTAGGCCAAAACTCTCGGGCCTTATATTCTCACCAAATGAGATTACACCTCCTCCAATCCAACCAAACTTCAGTATGTGGTCCTCGTCTAGGACCTCTCTACTTCAAATCAACGTCGCTTAGAATCCCAAGCTTAGTACCACTCTCTACTAGCAGCAGCACTTGGAAAATTATATCTACTGTACTTAGTAGCCACAGTAGCAATATAATATAGGGCTACAAAAGGGGGCGACCTATAAAGCGGTCCTCATTATCGACTAAAGCTCACAGTTCTTAGTCATCCCGTCTCATGACGCCTTCGAAACGGCCTTCCTCCGATGCCCTTCATCTGACGAATTACAAGTCTCACATGAACAAGCAAAAGATTTTCGGGGTTCTCATAACATAGAAGGAGAACGAAATCTCACAAGAGAAATCAATGATCTTAATCTCAAGGCTCTATATCAAATCAAAAGAAACGCAGAAGACGCAATACATCCGCACAGATTCCTAAGGACTCTAGAACCTAATGCTCTGATACCATCTGTGACAACCCGCCTACTAAAATAATAGGTGGCCATCCCAATACTCTAATAATTACAGGAATCATAGATGGTCCATTCTCAGCATCACTGTCGATTAAAATATTAGTACGAGATAACCACCAATCATTTTAGAAAACGGACTGTCAATAAAAGAAAATTTTGTAAATAAAGAAAACACTAGAAAATCCCATTTGCAAAAACGGTGGATATCAAAAATCGATGAATAAAGAATATCAATATAATAAATAATCACCGAATAAGTTGTCGGTGCACAGACTAATACAATTAGCTACACCGAGTATTACAATTCAATATTTACAATATAGTAAATGAGTGCAATACTTGGGCAAACACACCTGAACAAATAACTAAACATAACTAGAATACAGTGGGAAGAAGCATCTAGACAAATAACCTACAACATCCGCAATATGTCGTAGCTCCATGACAACCGGAATGGAAATGTAAATACGGGTGTCCATGCGGTAGAGCACCTGTAACGGCAAAGAGTATGTGCAGAAACAGGAAATATAGACGGGTCAGGGCCCGGTTTGATATGATTCCCATGTGAATAAAATGCATGACAGTTAAGTGCGTAATTCTCTCGCAATTAACAATAACATTTCTCACCTCTCAATCTAAAAGAAACCTAGCGTCATATCAGTGATGATGCTCTAGTTAAATAAAGAACATAAGCCTAACTTCTCCCCAATCTCAACATTATGCTCTTATTCGTGTGTGGGGTGTCTCGCAAAGCAAAATCCAAACAAGGAACCCTTCCGATACACTACTACTAAGCAAGGTTGATCGTCGAGATATATTAGACCCTGTCCTAATTAATCCAAGTACTAAAGGCTAACTTCTCCCCAATCACAACACTATGCCCTTATTCGTGCGTGGGGTGTCTCGCAAAGCAAAATCCAAACAAGGCACCCCCCCGATACACTACTACTAGGCAAGGTCGATCATCGAGATCCATTAGACCCTAAGTACAATATTGATATATATAGTCATCTAATTTAATTTCCCTTTAACATAGTACTAAGGGCTAAACTTCTCCCCAATCTCAACACTGTGCCCTTATTCGTGCGTAGGGTGTCTCGCAAAGCGAAATCCAAACAAGGAACCCCCCCGATACACTACTACTAAGCAAGGTCGATCGTCGGGATCCATTATACCCTCAGCACATAATTAATATCTATATATAAATGAGAGGTCAATATACATAAATGGTAAAACATTTTATCAAATGTTTACCAAACAATTTCATCCGGTACACTAATTCATTTCATAGTTCCATTCCTTATCAGCAAATATAATCATAGTTTTTATGCTCTTTGTGGCATTTTATCTCAATCATACACTTTGTAAAAATCCTTTCCTTATCAAGAAATATAATTGTTATCATATGCTCTTTGTGGCATTTCATTGTGCTCTTTATGGCACTTTGTAAAAATACCTTCCTTATCAGGAATATAATCATTTTCATATGCTCTTTGTGGCATTTCATTGTGCTCTTTATGGAACTTCCTCATGCTCTTTATGGCATTTCTCATACATCAAGTCCAACTTGATTTAGAATAATTATAATTATATATATATAACGATTCTAAGACCGCCCGTATGGTGCGCCCCTAAATGGTCATCATCTTCCAGTGCCTATCAATTATGACACCTGGGCACCTAAACGCAATACGTCGGGAAGCGGCCATATGGTTGCGGGCTAGTCATAACCACACCCCCAAGTTACCTAACCAGTGCAGAAAAATATATAACAAACGCTCATATGGCCTAGGGACTATATCCACCATGCATTCACTAGCCAGGGGGCTTCACCACAACGCGCGAACTTCCCTTATGATGTCATTTATAGAGGGTGTTGACTATAATTTATCCTTTATGAAGAATTATTTTTCCTTTTCATTTGAAAACATCAATTTTTACATTCTCAAAATCATTTGTACTTATTTATTTAGTACCACATTTCATATTATGGATTTCTTATTCTTAGCGTCATATTTTATTAATGACCTAAGACCTAACGTGCCATCAACCTCAACTAGTCCCCAAGACTTCACTATAATATTATAAACCATTGAAATGGATCTCCCTCAAGGAGTGTCTCCCAATTGTCTCAACATTAACATTTCATCTTCAATTTATCTTTCGGTTAATCTCCTATATCATTCGAATATCAACCTACGCAAACCAGCCCTCGGGGTAAGCCTATCTATCCTATTTTTCTTAGGACATTAGTCTACCCAAAACAACCCTCTAGGACTCTCCAATACTTCCCAAAGGAAGGTCCCTAAACTTTGGACCTAAAAGAAAAAGGGCTAAAAATCAAACTAGGAAAAATCCCACAAAAACAGGGGCACCGAATCGATTTGCCCCATGGGCCGAATCGATTCGCCCTTGCGAATCGATTCGCCAAACAGCCGAATCAATTCGGTGAGCAATAACTAACTTTCTGCAATTGTACGAATTGATTCGGTCTTAACCCGAATCGATTCGGTCTTCCAGACCTGTTACCTAACCCCTAACCGAATCGATTCGCCTGGGAGCCAAATCGATTTGGCCCTGCGATTTTGCCCAGTTTGGACTACGGGTTGTTTGAACCCTAAAATCTTAAAACCTCAAATCTTTGATTTTATTCAACATCTAATTCTCCCAAATCATTTCTACACCATTAGTAAGTAATAATTAATCCTCAAATCAAAACAAAACTAAGATTTAAGGGTTTAATCATCAAAATCCACAAAAAACCAATTTATGGTTTGAATCTCTAAAACTTAACTAAACATGCAATTTATCACATTAAATCAAGATCTAGCAAGTAAGAAACTTGCCTCGAGTTTGTAGTCTCGGATTCCCTTTCGGTAGCAACGATTTCCAGCCTCAATCTTCCATTTTCTCTCTTTCTCTCCATTTCTCTCCTTTGGCTTCCAACATAAATGAAGAAAGAAAAAGGGGTGGGGAACTTAAACGGGTCTTAAAACATAAATGCCCTCTTTTAATTGCTAATACACCATTAAAATGACTCGTATCCACTTATTTGAGTCATAACACGTTAAAAGTTCCCGAAACTCCAAAAATACGACTTGGCACTTATTTTGACTATCTCGACTATTCTAAAAACAACCGTACCCCCCTATTTTGGCATTCGGAGAAATGTGAACTATTTTTATGTTCCAATTTCATTTTATTTGATTTATTATACTCCAATTTAAATATAAGTCATAACCGTCGCTTTACATATAACGATGCAATATTACACAATATAAAGTTATTTACCTTCTCATACGATAAATAGACAAAAAATAGTAAATATTATCCCCAAATATCATGGGAAATAATATTTACTCCAACATCACCTATTTTATAAAATTAGCCCATCAGGCAAAATAATATAAAATTGCCGCTCAAAAACCTGGGTTGTTACATTTTTCTAACTCAATTTTTAACCCTTTTTCTTTTAGGCTTAGGACCTAGGAACCTTCTCTTTTGAAGTAAACTTAGTGTCCTATAGTCTTATATTAGTTAGGTAAACTACCTTATGTTAATAAGGGAATAGTTGGGGCTTATTCTGGGGATTAGTAAATAGATGATAAGGTATTTTCTTCCCTGAACAAGTTAGTTTGATATTAAGAGATGTAGAATTATATAATTGGGGAACTTTCGAGACGTGATTGAGGTATACTAGACTTGGTGGTTTATAGTAATGCCCTTATTTCTCGGAGACTAAGTTAGGAGTTTATTAATCATTGAGGTTTATAATGATGATATTAATTACGTATAGCTCCAGATAAGATGTGATGTATATTTTAAAATGAGATTTAAAATTTTGAATGATAAATTGGTATATACACACCTCTCTAAATGCTATCATAGGGGAAGTACGCGCATGAGGTGAAGTCCCCTGGCTAGTGAATGCAGGGAGAGTATATCCTCGGCCATCGGACCGGTTGTTATATATTGTGTGATTATTGTTCGAAGTAAGGTAATTATGGGTGTGGTTATGACTCACTGTCGAAGGTATATGGCCACTTCTCGACATCACGCGATGTAGGTTGCCCAGGTTGTCTTGTGTGATAGGCCCTGGAAGATGATAGCTATTTAGGGGGGTGTCCATTGGGAAACTCGGAAGGATGGTCTTAGAATCGTTATATATTGTTTAATATAACTATTCTTATTCTAGTGGGATTAAATTAATGACGAAGCACACTATGAATTAAATTGCTTTGAATAAGTTTCCTAATGAGTTATGGATGGTGTAATGAAATGGTGTATAAATCATGGTGAATCTTAGTTAATAATATTTTATTCATACCCTCTTGTATAGTTGAATTAGGATTATGGTCATTATATTTGCTTTAGTTTATGCTCTTAGATTGAGTAGTCAGATTCTTATCATTATCGATGATGATTAACTGTTCATGACTGTCATACTCTTTATTCATCTGGTGATTATATCAAACCGGGCCCTGACCTGTTCATATTTATTGTTTTGCGTGAAACTTATATTCGCTCAGGTGCTCCGCCGCAAGGACGCTCGCATTGACTTTCTTATTCCAGTGTCTTGGAGATGTAACACCTTGCGGATGTTACAGGATACTTTGTTATAAACGCCTCCATTTTTGTATTCTAGTTATGATCGGTTTATCCATTCGGGCGTGTGGCCCAAGTTTTTGTACTTGCCTAATGAAATGTATTATGTAACTTAATTAACTTGTTTTATATGGTTTGTAAGAGACTGTTAACCGACAACTTATTCGGTTATTTTGATATATATTGTTGTTTAGGTAATATCAGTCTTTTCGGTATCCACCTTCTTTTAAATGGAATGGTTTAAATGTTTCTTTTAATTTACAAATAATATTTTGACAATCCATTTTCTAAAATAATGGGTGGTTATCTCGTACACTTATTATATTAATGTGATGCTAAGAATGGACCATCTATGATTCCTGCCGTTATTGGAGTATCGGGCTGGCCATTGTAATACCCCGTATTTTTATGATATTTATTTATGGGATTAATTGAATTAAATATGAATTAATTGAGAATTAATCCGAATAAAATATTAACGAGATGTGAGTTAGTATTTGATTATAATGTGTATATATGGCAATATATGAATATTGGAACTATTGAAATTGTCGCGAGATTGAAATACGATAATTTGTGAAATTTTATTGGGACGCGCGTGACAGTCGCGTCAGGAATATATTTATTTGAATTAAAAAGTGAATTTTATTTTTTATCACCCGTATGGTCATTTTGAGTGTGCCAACGAGTCCGGAAGGGTCGAAATAGTCAGAAAACACTAGCCGGGGGTTAAGTTTAGGTCCCGGGGCATTATTGGGCCATACCGGTAACTTATAAGGGCATTTTGGTAATTTTGGAAATTGGGTAATTAAAACCCACGAAAATTAGAGTTAAAAATCTGACTTAGTCTTAACCCACTAAGCCATTTCCAACCCCAATTTAGGTAGTGGGCTACGGGAGAAGTTAGAAACTTTAAAACTTGGCAAAAACCAACCCCACCTCCATTATCACCTTGAGAAGAACTTGTAGAGAGAGAGAGGAAGAGGAGAATTCTACAGAGAGAGAGAGAGGACAGATTCAACCTTCAAGATTCACTCAAATTCAGAGAAAGATTAAGGCAAGTGGTTTAATTCCAATTGATTCAATGCTATGCTTTCCATGTTTAGGAAATTATCAAATTTATCTTGGAAGATTGATTAGACCCATGAATTTGAAGATGTAAAACTATGAACTATGTTAGGGACTGCATGTAGAAACATTCTGAATTCAGAATTATGACCCTTGATGATTTAAAAACGGATTTAAGAAGAGATTTATTAATGTTCTTGAAAGAAATAGGCGACTAGGGTTCTTGATGAAGTTTTGATCCAAATAAAGTCCTTGGTTGATGAATTATTGGTTTTATAACGTTAACAAGGTTGTAGGATGGTTGTATGATGATATTATAACGTTATATTAGAGTTTCATACATTAAAAGGATGTTTTGTGATGATTTGAAAACTGCAAAACGATGCAGTCCGTAGCCATACCTGGTGCGTTCGATCGATCGACATTCATCAGTCGATCGATCGACCACCATCGATCGATCGAAGGTAAAGGTCGATCGATCGACCTTCCCTGAATGAGTAAAGTTTTTCCTATTTAAATTTTAATGATGTTAACCCTTGAAAAATATTATTGGAGACCTTATGAATACCCTTAAACTTAAGGAAGACCAGTAGGCATGGCTATGAAATTTGGACCTTAGTTAGAATTCAATTTGAGGGATTAATCTAATTCGAATGGAATGCGATAAGTGAGATAATATTCGGGTTAAAAGTGTAAATTAGAATAATTGATGAAATGAGGTTCGGGGCAGAAGTAAGGACCTTAGGAATGATGATGTTATATGTGGGAATAATAGGAATTTATTAATCTATTTAAGATAAGTCTTAAGTATAAGAAACTATGACATGTGACGTGTCAACAGTTTAAACTCTATATTATCGGGAGACTTAAAATATATAAAAATGGGAATAATGGTATGAGGACGTAGAGTATACCTTTATTAATATTGATATATCTAAGATGTGTGAATGCTTAGCATATGATTTTTATGTGTATGACATACCTACCATACTTGCTATCACGGGAGGTTTACGTTCGCTTAGGGCCCTCTAATCCTTGTGTTGCCCGGATTTAGACTGGTACCTCGATGAACATAGGTCAGAGAAGGACTTATTGGGATGTTAATAAGTCTGCTAATCGTGGGAGCGCAGGTATGTGCGTGACCCATGTGATGTGACTGTGTTCACCTCCATTGTTTGTGATTGTTGTTATCTGAGAACGATTCCTGAGAGATTCGGAATGCGTGATCCTTATGTACGTGATGTACCGGGATGGATAGCAGAGTATGTGTGCACCGCAGCTTAGTCTTGGGGTGCTTGTATTGTATATTTATGACGTGAATAATATACACTTAATTAATGGGAACTTTCATGTTGATATTGTGAATATAATTATGGTAACGTTTTGAGAAATCATAACGGGTTAACCGATAGTGAATTCTGTTACTAATTGAGAATCTGAATTAAAGTAGAACTCTCTTTTTAATTGTTAAGGTTGGAATTAAAACGTGAACCGAGTAGAAGTGTTAGAAACTCTTTTGAACTAAATAGTTATGAGAAAACACATGAATGGGTACATGAACGTTAGGAGTGCACAGTTAGACGAGAGGTGAGTATTTCACGTGAGAGCACGTCCTAACATGTATTTTGCATTCTTTGTTTTAAATGTTATTAAAGCACTTGCTGTTTTTAAAATGATTTCCACATTCGGGCTCTGACCCATTTGCTTTCAAATCTATTTCTGTAAAAACCATTTTAGGTGCCCAGCCACAAGAACACCATGCTTAGGATCCTTATTCAGGTGACGAGCTGTAGCTGTTTGTGGAAGTTACAGGACTTTGCTTGTAGACGCTTCATCTATATTGACTCTATATTCAGCATTTATCAGTTGTAGGGCATGTCGCCCATTTCTTTAGAGGCATTTCATTTATTTCAGTTATTCAGACTTCGGGCATGTAATTAATTCAGGATTCAGACTTGTCATTTTACTTTCAGTTGTGGGATTGTTGTGAGGAGTTTTCCTCCGGACTTATTATTATTTGTTAGTTATTTCATTACTTCGTTATGGTGAATGGATTATGTTGTTCTTCCATTATTCTTCTATTGCATGTTAATCAGACTTAAATTAAAATTTGGCAACTTACTTTTTTAAATACTAGGTGGGTAGAAATTATTAAAATGTTTTCGACAGTGATGCTATTAACTGAACCAACTTGGCATTTTGTATTGATTTAATAAAGGAGTAGCTACCCGGTATTTAATTAGTCGGGGTGTCACAACCACCTCTTATTTTAATGATACGGATTGTCACAAAAAGAAGTTGAAATTTTAAAAATAGAAAATACTAGTAACATATCCTTTGAGAAACTTGAACTAGAAAAATCAGAATTGAAAAAGAAAGTTTACATATTATTGCCTATGTTGTCAAATTTTACAAATGGTAGAGATTATTTAGATAAGTTGTTAGGTAGTCAAATATGGTTGTTTGATAAAGCTGGAATTGGTTACAACACTAATGAAAATGAGAAAAACTTTCAAAATTATTCCAATCATCAAGTTAACTCATTGTGCACTTATTGTGGTAGACACGCACATTTTTCAGATTTGTGTCCGTATAAATTTGGAAAAAGAAAATTATCTTGGGTTCCTAAAGGAACTAAGATGTATACTAATCCCTATGGACCTAACACATTTTGGGTACAAAGAGAAAATTTTCAAAGTTGCGTTGGTTGCATTTTGAGACGGAATATGGATTTTCAAGGCATATGATTTGGTATCATCACAAATTTCAAGTATCATTGCCTAATGTTAGAAATGCTACAATTGGAGAAATTTTCATGGATATATCTTTGGTATTGGTAAGGTGGTAAGGAACACCTTTCTTAAATATTGAATATCATAATTGATGATTTAAAGTATGATCTTAGTTGATATTTTTTCATTCATAGAATATTTGTTAAAGCATATGACCTTGTTGCTAATAATATTTGTCTTCATATGTAAATTTTTATATTTATTTATCTTTGATGATTTTATGTTGTATGACACATGCATTTGATTTTAAAGATAATTTTTTTAAAGATGAAATTCATATTTTATTTTATTGTGTTACATCTTGACATATTTTTTGTGAATAATAATATTAGATTAATTCATGATTTTATTGAATATTAATTTGAAACAAAAATATCATTTGAGAATATTCTAGTGTATTAGTAATATGAGCTACATGTTCATATTGAAACATTCACTCATTGATTTTGATGATATGAACATATTAATCTTTATGAGTTAGTTTTATTGCATGCTACATGATTAGTGTCGTCATTTGAATATTTGTGACATTCTTGATAAATATTTTTTTTAAGATAAGAATATTTGTGTTATGTATGTTTGAATTAAGAGATGAGAAATTGTTATGATTTGTGAATTTTTTTTGACTTGTTAAAAATGATTTTATTGAAGCAAAAAGATGCACTTTATTTATTACATGCATATATGCCTTCATTGGTATCCCTTAGGGGAAGATAAATGATTATTATAAAATTTTGTTGGAAAATTGCTTAATATTGAACCTGATTCACCATTATGAATATTGCAATATTATTGATATATTCCAAGAATTTCAGCTCCTATCTTGAAAACGAAAAAGCATGACAAAATTTGAAATTTTTTATCATTATATTTATGCCACTATGTTTTAATTCATATTATGTTCATTATTCAAATTATTTGAAAATTATCGAGTTCTGATATATTCACCATTATGTGCTTGATATTAATTGATTTTATCAACTAGGTGACTTGTGAATTGTTTGATTAGATTCATGCCTATCCGAACATTCAAATACAAGCTATGAGGAAATTTATGATGACACATATGCGTACAAAAAATCTTATTGCCCTTATGATTTACGGCTATATCCCATGCACATATTATTTTTGATAGGGAGAGATTCGCCTTGTATCCTTGACAGGTGATTTATATGAAAAATCTTTTTGATAATGTCAAAAGGGGGAGAAATATTTATGATTCACTATTTGTTATTAATTTATTCATTTTATGGATCATTGTGAATCATTGTTTGTCATCATAAAAAAAGGAGAGATTGTTAAACGAAAATATAATTAACCCCTTAATTATTATTTAATTATCCTAATTATTGTACATTCTAGTTTAATGTAATATATTGATTTTGATGATTCGAAACATATATTATCATTTTATTTGTATACTATTTTTAGTTTTGTAGTTTTTAGTATAGGTGTCATTTTATATTTTTATATAATTATTTGTCATAATATTTAATTAGTTGTACTATATATATATATATAACAGTTGCATAATATATATAATAACTCTCATACTTATAACTGTCTTTATTTGTTTATATATTATTGTATATATTGTTAGTTGTGTATTGTTATCACTTCTTCATAATATATATTTAGTTATTTAAATTGTATATTATTGTTAATTATATAACTTTTAGTATAGTTATAATTTTATACGTTTAATTACTTATATCATTTTTTTTTACTATACTTAATTTTTGTAATTTACGATAAAGATTTTACAAATTTTTGTCTTTAACACTGCTTGAGCCGCGCGTCTATTTGTTATCTTGTCCCATATATTTGTTTACTTTATGCTTATATATTTATATACTAGCGGATCCCGTGTCCGAGGGCAAGGCGATAAATTTGCCCCCGTGATAAAATCCAAACCATAGTAAGTTGCCTTTTTTTAAAAAAAAAACTTTCAAACAAACTTATATATATATATATATATATATATATATATATATATATATATATATATATATATATATATATATATATATATATATATATATTTAAAAAAAATATTTTTTTAAAAATATTTAATATTTTTTAAAATATTTTAATAAAAACATAAAAAAATAATAATGTATGTATGCATACATGCATGTGTATGCATGCAAGCATGCAACACATAAAATGCCATACATGTTTATCATGCATGAATTACTATTCATAACACCATTGTTCCATATTATATAGATATATGTGAACGCTATTATAGCTGCCTTGATGATTTTTTTTGTTTATATATAGATAAACTGTATTTATAAATTTTACATCTTTACATCAAGTAATTTTGGACTGGGCACCTAACTTTGCCCCTACACATTTTGATGTCCAGTCCTACATTTTCTTCTTGGCAGATAAGAGCATCCGTAGTGGTGATACTAACAGACAGAGGAAATGCTAACTTTACAAATTGGGAGGTCTGCAATGGTGTAGCTAAACTAACAAATTCAGCAGAAGAAATGGTACGTGTTTTGCAAAGTTACCTGTTGGGTACTGAATTTACAAACACTTCGTACGAACTTCATTTGTTACTACATTTTTTTAGCCATGCGCATGTTAGTAACCATGGACGAATTTTACACTTACTTTATAACATCTTGTACACCATTCCTTTTTATCTTAATAAAAATATTTTTTAGTTGTTTACATGTGATCCTTATCAAATAAGAAATATATTATTTCCAACGATTTGAACTCTCCTGACAGGTAATATCTTCCACGATTTCAAGTGCTCCAACTAATATCTTTGAACTTGGTAATATTATCTTCCATTGTTTACATGTTCAGTCATATCTCAAAGCCATCACTTCTATCAAATGTCACTCACCAAAATTGAAAGACATCTTCCATCATCTCTCTTAGCTGACATTTTTTTCCTTTGGCATCAGAAAATAATTGATAAAATAATTTCCTTGCTCCACTTGAATTCTTTTGACGATAACTTATATATATATATTAACAAGCAGGATAATGTAACTTTTTTTGCATTATACTATTTCCACTTGGACTGTTTTATATCCTTGATTTGTGCACCTACTTGTACTTTTTGTTCTAACATTTTATATAATATAATATACTAGTGGATGCCCGTGTCCGAGAGCACGATGATAAATTTGCTCCTGTAATAAAAAAAAAAAAAAATTTAAAAATTAAAAAAAAATTAGAAAAAAAAAATTAAAAATATAAATAAATAAAAAAATTAAAGAAAAAAAATATAAATAAAAAAAAAATTAAAGAAAAAAAAAATTATGATAAAGATCTAACATTTTATATAATATAATATATTAGTTTCATCCCATTTTAATTTATGATAAAGATCTTAGGGGCCGTTTGATAGCACAAAAATTTCAAGGCAAATTCCCAAAAGTTGGAAAATTTTGGTATTTTCCAGCTTTTAGGCTGTTGATAGCCTTAATTTGCCTTGGAATTTGTTTTCTATGTACAACACCCCTTAAGCACAATTTGCCACCCTAGGGTGAAATTCAATTTTTTGGAGGGGTCAGGTTTTTGTTTGCCACCTTTGGGTGGCAAATCACTTAAAACTAATTTTTTTTATAACTCTATATATTTCATAAATATATAAATATATATTGTTAATAAATATATAAATATATATATTTCGTATATTTTAATATATATTCGTATGTTTTATATATTTTAGCACATATATGTATATTGCGTATATTTTGTATATTTATATATATTTCATATATTTATATATTTCGTACATTAATATAATTTATATATTTTAATATATATTTATATTTTGTATATTTCATATATTTTATATATTCCTTATATTTAATATATATTATTTACAAAATATATACATATACATAATATATATGTATATTATATTCTGTATATATACATATATATAATATACATTATTCTGCATATGTATATTATATATATGTATATATATAAAATAATGTATATTATATATATGTAATATACATATATATAATATACATATGCAGAATAATGTATATTATATATGTATATATTCATAAATACGTAATATATATGTATATATTCATATTATATATGTATATATTCTGTAAATAATATATATATATATATAATTTACATATATACAGAATATAATATTATGTATATATGTAAATATATATTCTATATATATGTATATATTTTGTAAATAATATATATTTAGTATATTCACTATATAATATAATATATATTCATATATTCAGTAAATACTATATTATATTTTCATAGATTTTGTACATTTAATAGATTTTGTATGTACAAAATCTATTAAATGTACAAAATCTATTCCGTAAATACTATATTATATTTTCATAGATTTTGTATATTTAATAGATTTTGTACATTTAATAATATAAAAATTCTATTATTAAATATAATAGATTTTTATATAAAATAATATAAAAGTTTATTATATTAAATGTACAATTATATTATTAATATATAAAATAATATAAAAGTCTATTATATTAAATGTACAATTATATTATTAATATAAATAGATTTTATATTATTAAATGTACATTTATATAATAAAATCTATTTATATTAATAATATAATTGTACATTTAATATAATAGATTTTTATATTATTAAATGTACAAAATCTATTAAATGTATAAAATCTATGAAAATATAATATATTATTTACGGAATATATTCATATATTAAATATATTATTATATTTAATATATGAATATATATTATATTATTTGCGGAATATATATATTCCGTAAATTATTATTAATTTTCGAAAAATATACAAAATACATGAATATTCCAGAAATTAATAATAATATACGGAATATATATATTCCGCAAATTATATTAATTTCCGGAATATATATATTCCGCAAATAATATAATATATATTCATATATTTTGTATATACGGAATATATATATTACGTAAATAATATAATATATATTCATATATTTTGTATATTTAATAATATATATTTATTATATATATATATATTCCGTAAACAAATTTTCCACATTTATATCTATTTTCCAGCCTTTGCGTTTGATAGAAAATGTGGAAAATTGATGATTTTCCAACTTGTATCAAACAGACACAAGCTGGAAAATATTCATTTGCCTTGGAATTGTTTGCCCTGGAATCAAATGTCCTGGAATCATTTGCATTTTCCCAGTTTTCTATCAAACGGACCCTTATATTTTTTTTATCAATTACCTGTCATTTCTTTGACAGCCTTTGGACCTCAAAGCTAATCCATATTTGATTTAGTCTGCAACCTCAGTCCTATTGGGACGCGATTATAACTGTTACAAATTCTTTAAATTTTTTATATTGGTCGTACAGTTGTTCCTTGGTCCGTGCAAAATATATAAAATTCTTATAATGTTTTATCCTATCCATTAACTTTCCAAATGTGAGCCTCGTGCTAGACTGCGTACTATGCCATGTGATTTTGAAAAATGAATATTTCTTTTGCACACCGGATACTTCTTTTGCTTGTTGTAGACTAATATTTTGCAGATCAAAATATACATAAATGAAGATTCTCAATGATACATTTTCAAACTTCATCTTTTCATATCCCCACCTTCTTGTATCAAATGACCATTTTTTTTTATTGAGAAGCTAAAATGAAAAATCAGAGATCATTTTTCAACTAGCCTCATCTCAGAAAATCAGGAGCATTTAATGCTCACAAAGGTTGTCTCTAACAACTAGTTTTTGAATAGTTATTTAAAGTATTGAAGAGTTGCATTGAACACACACACAAGAATGAGAATATGAGAAAGTGCTAGAAAATTTATTGAGAGCATTTAAACTTACTACTCAGCTACTACATTCAAGAGAGCAATTAATTTTATAATTTGCTAAATCATTGAAAAAGAAGACTTAAGCCTACTTCAAAATCATTTATTGAAGTCTCATTAAAGAAGAAGAAACTCGAATTACAAATTATATTTTTAAGGAGTTTCATTATTCAACCATTGTACCAAAAATTCAGATTTTTTTTAAGCTTAGTTAAAGCTTCGGGTAGTAATGGGGATTGATTCCTACCCGCAAGTGGGCTAGGCGGTTTGAAGCTCGGAGTTATCTTGCAAACAGGTGTACGCGGTGGTTTGATTTTACCGTTCAAGTGGATCACTGTAGTGAAGCGCAAGGGAGTCGGAAGCCTTAGGCGCATGGACGTAGGCCGGGCTTTGGCCAAACCACATTAAATTCGGTGTCATTAATTTTTCCGCACTTTATTTTCTTATTTATTTCTGCTTACTTTAATTTATATTTTTTAGCACTTAAATTTCCAAATATATTAATTTCAAAAATTGACAAATTTATTTAAGGTTCAAATAATTATTTTCGAATTAATTAATTTATTTTAGAATCTTAATTTATATTAAATACGAAAATTAATTTAGTATTTATGGAGTGTTAAAATCTGAATTTTAGCTTGTTTAGATTAATTGGCTGCATTTATTTGATTTCTTGGTTTTAATCCTTATAGATTTACTAATCTGAAAATTGTTAAGGTATTATAAATTGAACATTTTTCTGAAATTTTAATTTGACTAAAAATTTACTAAACTCAATTCACCCCCCCCCCCCCCCTCCCTCTTGAGTATAATCTGGGCAACAAATACTGATACTTTTTCAAGAAGAATAATGCGCAAAAATACAGGGTAAACTAAGTTGTTACAACGAATTGTTTTGATATCAGTTATTAGGTGAGAAATGTTAAATTTGATCTGATGATTATAATTAAAATAATCGGTTGATATAACAACATATGAGTACGGTAATTTCTACACATACTTGGAATGAAATATGGCTATCATTGAATGATATCAATAACAGTTATCAAATACACAAAATTTACTATTAAAAAGGTTAAAAAAACCTACTTGCTCTGTATTTCAAACTGCTTATGGATCAAAAGAGGATATCGGGAGGAGCTGGTACTTGATTATCTGAATACAATGTTTGGGTACATAAGCATTTGTTAGAATTGGTGTTGGGTTTGTCAATTTATACAAAAAAACTATATCTTTCAATGTTTCAGCGGTTTAATAGTAAATAATTTAGGACTTCAATATCTTGGACATAAGTTTATATTTGAACTTTGTTGTAGAAGACTTTTTGACTTAAAATATATTAAAGTACTTATAGGCAAAGTTTGGGGTTCAAATTCATAACTTAAAAAAGTCACGAGGGGTCAAATTATAATTTAAGAAAACTATTTCAAATTTAAAACCTCATTTTTCCAAAACTTAGACTAGGCTTGACCAAACATGGCCTTAGCTTATACCATTTTGCCAGAAAAATAAAATAAAATTATTGGAAAAATTTTAAGAAAATTTTAATTGGCCACGCGCCCTCACACAAGTGGTCAAGGTTTATGGTCAAATTGTTTATCTTTAATCTCTCGAATTTTTAATTTAGGGTTTAAGATTTTTGACCGAAGATATCTCCTTCATTTCTAAACCATTTGAGATAATTTCTAAATAAAATCAACCTAAAATTTCATAAGGAATCCAAATATATAGGTTTAATGGATTGAGATGCAATATATCATAAGTTCTATAACGGTGTGTATTGTCAAAATTTTGACTTAACATTCATAGTTTTCAACAATATGGCAAGGATTCTTATGAACATAGTTTGGTTTCTGCTATGTTAAGGAGTACTTAAGTGTAATAACCCCGATTTTTTTTTAAATAGGTATTTATAAACTAATTTTGAAAAATTTGAGAAAAATAAAATTTTAGATTCAATTATTTTTAATAATTAAATATGTTGGTTTTTATATATAAAAATAAGGTTTTAAGTGGAATTTAAATCGAGATTAAAAATTTGGAAATTATAACTTTTTGTATAAAAATCGGGGGAGGATCCGAGCTAGGGAGGATAAAAATAATATTTTTAGAAATCCGACCGTCCGATTGAGCTGAATTTTTCATAGCAGCCCTGTCTCACCGTTCTCTACAACATATTATAATTTCAAGCGATTCTGATTGTTTAACCATCCGTAATGATTTTTCAAGTCTTTGTATTTGATTAGGAATCTAATTCTTTTTGGTATATAAACATAAAGTGACGAGTTTAGGTCTTTTAAAATACATTTTAGCCTTCTCAAAAATCAGAAATCTCTCATCTTCTTCAACCTCCAAACCCTAGCCCCATTATACATAACTTTCAACTCAAGTTTTGTCAAGATTAATCGGATTTTCGCAAGACGCGTCAAGAACGAATCTTTGTCAACTTTTTTGAGAGGAATACACATTCAAGATCATATTTCTAAACTTACTTTTATTCAGGCGTGAATACTCTATTCTTTTTCTTTAGTATTATGCGTTTTAAGTGTTGCCTAAACCTTAATTCAATGTTTTCTAAAAATCAATTAGCAATCTAATTAGAGAGAGTGGACACATAAAACTTGGGGTTGTTTTTATGAAATCCTTTAATATGATTAATATTTATAACCTTTGGGTACGTAGGATTCATGAGTGAATTTTGGGTTTTGGTTGTGTAGGTTGCATGTAGAAAAACCCTAGTTATGAAATAAATGAAGTTGGGGGCGTATAACTCATGTAATTTGTGTAGAGATGATGAAATTTGGTTTTTGATGTATAAATGATGAAAACTCAGTATATTTAATTTAAAATAATTAAATGAGATTAATTGGGTATTTTGACGTTGTGATATTTAAATTAAGATTTAATTAAAGTGGACTATCACACATAGTTTTATACGTTGATTAATTATCCTTGTTTGTGTGACTTGTTGGTATTATTATATTGCCTTTGTGACGACGGGTTGCTGGGTAATTTTGCTCTCCTTATATTTTGGGATGCCTTCTAGGTATGAGACTAGTGGGTAGGTCTTTTGATGATTTACGCCTTCTAGGTATGGGACTAGCGAGGATAGATTTTTGCGACTTTATTATGTAGGGGGTGGGCTGATTTTTGATACTTTATCGTCGTTACTCTAGCCTAGGCATGAGACTAGGTCGAGGTTTAGGTTATAAATTCATCCTATACATAGGGTAGGATGGATTGATATCTTGGGAACCCTTAGGTATGGGACTAGGGGGTATTTTGAGGATCTCACATCGATAAAAGGGTGGGGTAATTTACAAATTATGAAATTGAGAAATTGAGGATTAATGCTTAAGATAAAAATCGGTATTAAAATTTGTGGCGACATAATGTGTCGGGGCCGACAATTTAAACGAGACAGAGGATGATTTTTGTCGTGTCGTGTGTGGAATCTTGTCATGTGTCGGGGCTGACAGTTTAAATGGGTCAGAGGATGATTGACAAGGAGAAGTGTGACACTTTGGTGAATTACCACCCGGGACGGGAGAACCGCCATAATAAAAATTGAGAACAAAAATAAAAGTTGAGTTAAGTTAATAAAAGATTAACTTCGTTCGACTTGGAAAATTAAAATCATATTGGTGTGCCTTTATAAATGGGGATCTCAACGGGTAGTTAGTAATTTATATTTATTGCGTTTAATTATCCCATTTAATTTTAAATACTATATTGAGATATGTATTGCGTATAATGATATTGTCTGGATTCAAGGATCCTATTTGAGGGGAGTAGTATGTATTCATGCTCGGGGCTCTGACCTCGTACGTTGACTAACTTTTCAGGATAAGATTTGGAGAAGCTGCCTAGGATTATCGAAGTTATCATTTAGAGGTGCAGCTGGAGTTATTCATTTTATGTCACAGTTTAGTTAGACTTTCCCTTTAAAGTCGTATTTAATTATGAGACTTCATTTGAGTTTTATTGGTCCATTCGGTTCCAAAGTTTTTTAGAGAATTTCTGTTGGATTATTCAGATCTTTATTATTCAGATTTTATGTTATCATTATTGGAAATTGGATTTATTCAGAGTTAGCATGTGATGGATCTTTTATCGATTAGTTGTTTACGATCATTTGAGATTGATTCAATTATTTATCTTATGGACTAATTTATTATGTCTCATATCTGTTTATGATAAGAATGGTATTATTTAGTTCACGCCAGGCATAGTTCGGCGGCGGTGGCTAGCCACCTCATCTATCGAATTTTTTGGGGTGTGATAGATGGTATCACAGCATGGTCTTAGGTCTCGTAGGTTATGAGTCTGTTTAGCTTCCGTATTGTCGATCTATGATTCCCTTTGTTGATTCGTACTCCTTAAGGTACAGGGTCTAGCATACGTGTTAGATGTGTTTTTTGGAGATGTGAAGCTTTGTGCTAAGGACGTCGTAGGCATTGAGTTTAGAATTAGTAAGCTTAATGTGAGGATCCTTAAAATGGATTTTGTAGATGATAACTATTTTCGAGATTTTAGTGCATATGATAGGTATCGTATGTATCGATTTTTGATGTTGATATTTAATTTGAGGATGTTAGCGTTTTGATGACTTTCAGATATATGATCGAGTGGATATTTTTGGGAGCGTGTGGTACGCCGTTATTTTCATAGTTATGCGTATGTATATAAGCAATATATATTATTTTGTTGCTCGTGGGGTAGGTGCGTGTAGAATTGGGTGTATGGGCGCCCAATTATGGCATCCTACGGGTAGACATATATGAGCCTTATTTTATATTTGCGATTTATATTTGATGTTTATGCTTCGTCTAATTTCCAGGACGAAATTCATTTCCTAGTGGGGAAGTATGTAACAACCCCGATTTTTTTAAATAGGTATTTTTGAACTAATTTTGAAAAATTCGAGAAAAATAAAATTTTGGAGTTAATTATTTTTAGTAATTAAATATGTTGGTTTTTATGTATAAAATAAGGTTTTAAGTGGAATTTAAATCGGGATTAAAAATTTGGAAATTATAACTTTTTGTATAAAAATCGGGGGAGGATCCGAGCTAAGGAGGATAAAAATAGTATTTTTAGAAATTCGACCGTCCGATCGAGCTAAATTTTCCACAGCAGCCCTCTCTCGCCGTTTGCTGCAACATCCTACAATTTTAAGCGATTTTGAAGGTCCGATCGTCCGTAACGATTTTTTGAGTCTTTGTATTTGATTAGGACTCCAATTCTTTTTGCTATATAAACATAAAGTGGTGAGTTTAGGTCTTTTAAAACAAATTTTAGCCTTCTCAAAAATCCAAAATCTCTCATCTTCTTCGTTTTCTTCAACCTCCAAACCCTAGCCCCATTATGCATAACTTTCAACTCAAGTTTTATCAAGATTAACCGAATTTTCTCAAGACACGTCAAGAACGAATCTTTGTCAATTTTTTTGAGAGGAATACACATTCAAGATCAGATTTCTAAACCAACTTTTATTGAGGCATGAATACCATATTCTTTTTCTTAGTATTATGCGTTTTAAGTGTTGCCTATATGTTAATTCAATGTTTTCTTAAAATCAATTAGTAATCTAATTAGAGAAAGTGGGCACATAAAACTTGGGGCTATTTTTATGAAATCCTTTAATCTGATTCATATTTATAACCTTTGGGTACGTAGGATTCATGAGTGAATTTTGGATTTTGTTGGTGTAGGTTGCATGTAGAAAAACCCTAGTTTTGAAATAAATGAAGTTGGGGGCGTATAACTCATGTAATTTGTGTAGAGATAATGAAATTTGATTTTTGATGTATAAATGATGAAAACTCGGTATATAAAATTTAAAATAATTAAATGAGATTAATTGGGTATTTTAACGTTGTGATAATTAAATTAAGATTTAATTTATTTGGACTATCATGCGTAGTTTTATACGTTGATTAATTATGTTTGTTTGTGTGACTTATTGGTATAATTATATTGCCTTTGTGACGATGGGTTGTTGGGTAATTTTTCTCTCCTTATATTTTAGGATGCCTTCTACGTATAGGACTAGTGGGTAGGCCTTTTGATGATTTACGTCTTCTAGGTATGGGACTAGTGAGGGTAAATTATTGCGACTTTATTATGTCGAGGGTGGGCTGATTTTTTTATACTTTATCGTCATTACGCTAGCCTAGGCATGAGACTAGGTCGATGTTTAGGTTAGAAATTCATCTTATACATAGGGTAGGACGGATTGATAACTTGGGGACCCTTAGGTATGGGACTAAGGGGTATTTTGAGGATCTCACATTAATAAAAGGGTGGGTAATTTACAAATTATGAAATTGAGAAATTGGGGATTAATGACTAAGATAAAAACCGATATTAAAATTTGTCGCAACATAATGTGTAGGGACCGACAGTTTAAACGGGTCAGAGGACGATTTATGTTGTGTCGTGTGTGGAACCTTATCATGTGTCGGGGCCGATAGTTTAAATGGGTCAGAGGAGGATTGACAAGAGAAAGTGTGACACTTTGATGGATTATCACCCGGGACGGGAGGATCGTCATAATAAAAAGTGAGAGAAAAAATAAAAGTCGAGTTAAGTTAATAAGAGATTAACTTCGTTGGACTTGAGAAATTAAAATCATATTGGTGTGCCTTTATAAATGGGGATCTCTACGGGTAGTTAATAATTTATATTTATTGCGTTTAATTATCCCGTTTAATTTAAAATATTCTATTGTGATATTTATTGCGTATAATGCTACTGTCTGGATTCAAGGATCCTATTTGAGGGGAGTAATGTGTATTCATGATCGAGGCTCTGACCTCGTGTGTTGACTAACTTTTCAAGATAAGATTTGGAGAAGTTGCATAGGATTATTGAAGTTATCATTTGGAGGTGCAGCTGGAGTTATTCATTTTATGGAATAGTTTAGTTAGACTATTCCTTTTCAGTCGTATTTAATTATGATACTTCATTTGAGTTTTATTGGTCCATTCGGTTCAAAAGTTGTTTAGAGGAATTCTATTGAATTATTCAGATCTTTATTATTCAAATTTTATTTAATCATTATTGGAGATTGGATTTATTCGGAGTTAGCATGTGATGGATCTTTTATCGCTTAGTTTTTTATGATCATTTGAGATTGATTCAATTATTTATCTTATGGACTGATTGATTTATGTCTCATATCTGTCTCATGCTAAGAATGGTATTTATTTAGTTCACGCCTGGCATAGTTCGGCGGTGGTGGCTGGCCACCCCGTCTGTCAGATTTTACGGTGTGTGACATTAAGTTTTGATTTCAAGGTTTAAGATAGATTCTATAAAGATAATTTAAGATTTAGAGTTTTCTGGTTCAAAAAATACTTTCAATCGATTAAGGTTTGTTATGCAAATTCGTGGGATTTGATCATTGCACTAGAGCTCCTAAGGTTCTAGTGAAGATATTCAAAGCTTTAAACCCGAGTTCTAAACATTATTTCGAAGTTAACCATTAAAGCTCAAGCTTTAATGTTGGAATTTTTACTATTTTCACCCGGATCTTGTTTTACACGTAAAGTTTCTACTGTTTTGATGTATTCTAGCATTATAACAACATAGAAATCAATTGGAATTGAAAGAACTGAATGTAATGCATAAAATTATGGGTTGCCTATCTTGATGAAAAAATCGAGTTTTGAACTGCTATTGAGGTGAGTTTTTCTCGGTGAACTTGTGGGGTTTTATAATGTTCGAGTGGGGGAGTTCATTGGTTTAGATAGGTGGTGGATTTAAACTGAATTTAAAGAGTTTTCTATCTTGGATTTTTAACCTCACACGTTTGCATGGTTCAAACATGTGATATTTGTCATTTAGTGCTGATGTGGGGGCTTAGGTGGATAGGGGTCTGTGTGTAAATAACAAATATTTTATTTTTAGTCCTTGGTTGATAATGTTTGTACTTATATAGCTTCAAAGTGTGATTTTAGTATAGTTTAATGGTATTTTTATAATTTCAAAAGTTATAGGGATTAAAATTATAATTTGTAATAAATTAAAGTCTAGAGGATTAATTTGATATAAATTTTGGGTCTAAGGGTTGAGTATAGGTTAAGTTATGATAGTTTGAAGTTTTTACCATCTAATTCGTAATTATAAAAACTTCAGGGATCCTTAGTTAATTTTGAAATTTTGTAGGTCATATAGAGTAGTTTAATCCTTCTTTTAAATATATTTAAATTTATGTATTGTGGGATGTAAGTACATAGTCCGTCAAATTTAGTATGTCGTATACCACTAAAAGTTTGTCGAAGAATCGGAAAGCATACATCTACAACGACAATCCGAATTTCAAGTCGACTTCATCAATCATGTCCAGCAAGGACTAACTTGGTAAATGTGTTCAAGTTACATTTACAATTTGCATAAAAGTGTTGGGATATTTTTTTATAAAAATTAAAATATTTTTGTTTTATGAAAAATGATTTTTGAATTATTTTAAATGGATTTTTATCTTTTCAAAAAACATTTTTTTCATAAAATCTTTTTGATAATTGTTCCCAGATTCATAAGAGTGTTGTTTTCTCCCCAAATATTTTAAAACTCTGTAAATCGAATCTAGAGATTTGTGCCTGGTCGTTCAAACGAGAACATACGTCGTTCGAACAATGTGTCAGTTCGTTCGAACGAGAAGTCTTTTTACCTGACACGTTACCACCTTAAAAGTTTTTATAAATAAGGTGTCAGGATTCAGTATTTCGCATGGAGAAAATTTTATTTTGATCAGAATACGTTTTTGAGGGTTTACCTTTTCTCCAACACAATTTTCAGAGTTCAATCTCTTGTTTTTCAATTCACAAAACATCCCAATCTTTAGTGACTTGTTTTGGAACCAAAGAATAGATCTTTGCTGTTGTTCAACTATTTGTAGAGAGGATAAACCTACACCGGACTGAGGTCAACATTAGGTAGTTCTGCGGTATTCCTGGGCTAAAGAGTAGGACTGCGATTCTTGTGGGTTAGTTGTGCGTTATCCACTGTTGACGACTGCGATCGAGGTATTCGTATGTCATTTGTTGGGTTTTAGGATTAAATTAAAACTTGGGTTTTATTAAATCTGATTATGTTGATACACAATTAAAATTGGTTTTGTTTGAGAAGTTGCATTTATTCCGCTGTAGCAACTCTTTCAAATTGGTATCAGAGCTTTTTAAAGCGAGTGCATACCCTTGTCATGGGAGGATCAAATTGAGGTCTCAAAATTTGGGTATGGATATTACAACAAAATATTGTAATAGTCCAAAGTTTTTGTCTCACTTACCAAGCATGGTGTTCTCTGTGTATTTTGAAATATAAAATGAGGAATATATCAAAATAAAGCTCTGGAAGTCATGCTTTCAATGTAAAAAATGGTTCGTCATTTGGATGTCTGTAGAAATAGTTAATGTCGGGTTACTGAAATGCATTTTTGGTGACTCCACAACTCGAAAATGAAATCAAGGTTATTGTCAAGCTAATAAGACTCCAATTGTTGGTGTTAAGATTCATTCCCCATGACAATGGATATACATTTTTCAATCCAATTGGTTTCTAAATAGTATATAAATAGCATCCTACCCAATTCCTATTAACCTCTATTGTTGTTCACCATCCATGATAGTGATTTAGAATGATAAACATCGTGGGTCACTATGGAGATTTTCATTGTCTTTGGATCACTTATTCTTAGTAATTCTTGGGCATAACTCTACATATATTTGAACATTTTCTTGCTGCTAAAATATGGTTTGGACACTAACTCTTTGGACCCCCGTGTTTTGAGATCTTTTGATGAGATTCCAAACCCCCGAGTTCTGAATTAGTATTGCAATTTTATAATGCAAATGATTGAGGATCATCATCACATTTTTTTTGCAAATCCATGGCATTTTCTTTGCCAATAGTTTTTGAAAAAACAGGCTATTTGTAGAAGGTTGGTGTGATAAATTCTGTTATAACTGAATTGAAAATAATTTTAACAAAATGATTTGAACTTTCGGTCAAATCGTTGAGCGTTTTGACCATATGTTCCAAACACCTTTGAAAATTTAGTCTAAATATTGAACTAAAAAAGCTCGTTATGTCATTTTGACACTCTGTGTCCTAGTCAAGACAAATATTTATGTAGCATTATCATATTATTGAGCGTACCATAAATATGTATGTCTAACTTGGTTGGGCTTGTGTATTTTGGTTAAATGCGATCATGTCAGGCAAGGTTATGGTTTTTCTAACCTATTGATTATCTTAGCCTTGGGATAATCACGCGATTGTGTAGTGTTCGACGCTTTAATTAAGGAATAAATTGATTCCTTTAGGTAAGACTTTGATGTGATTTCTAAATTACCGTGATTAACTAAAACTGAGAAGGAAAAATAATTGCATAAACTGAATTTAAAGTAAAACTTCAAAAGTAAAGAAAGAAAAATGAAATGAAAGAAACATGTACACTAATGAATATAAAACAAGATTACACTAACGAAAGTAAACCAAACCAAATGTAATGGAAAGAAACTTTTAATAATATATAAAGAGATTTACAATCTACCTTCCAAACTACTTCGAATGAAAGAAAAGCTATAAATAAAAGAAAAGAAATGGAAAGAAAAGAAAAGAAAAAAGAGATAAAAATGAGTAAATGTATTTTTTTTAGGGAGTCCTAGTTTTGTCTTCTTGAAGGGATTAATTTATAGTTTTCTATAATAACAACTATTTTAAGTCTTTTATTTCCATGTAACTTCCTATTTGTATTCGAATAAATTCTCTACAATAACCACCCATTCTTGCCTCCAAATAACTTCTAATTTGAAGTCAAATAATAACTTCTTTAAACCTCCCATTACTTCTACTAAGCATTCCTTCAATAACTATTAACCTACTAACTTCCCCCCATCATCTGTCCACGTGTTGAAAACATCATGAGATGAACTTGAAAAAATATGGTGTAAAATAACCACACTAGACTCCCAGTCGTTCTCTACTTCATCCTTTGGAGTCTACATAGTTCATGCATCTAACTATGCCTTCTCCTTGGCCTTTTTGATCTTCTTGTCGGTGGTAGTGAGCATGTCAGTTTTCTCTTTCAACTCATCCTTATCCTTAGTAGCTTCGGCCTGAGAAGTAGTCAGATCCTGATCCAGGCTCATAACCTGAGTCTAGAGCTCCTTGTTCATATTTTTCTCTTGTTTAAAAATAGAGATGTGCTCTTCAGACACAAAGACATGCTCTCGAAGGATAGTAAAAGACATAACTTATGCAAAAAATGAAGAAACTATAGATCAGATAGTAGATGGAAATATTATAAAAATAAATAAAAATATCAAAATATTACCATGATGGCCATTTGTTACGCATAGAACCAGAGAGAATATGTATTGATAGTCCTTGTGTATTCAAATTTAGGGTTATGCCCATGCTAGCCTAGAAGATTTAAAGAGTTCTCCATGTCACACATAATGGACTTATCATCATTCTTCAAAACCTCATTGTGAAAGGAGCATTGGGATCCTTTATGTAGGGTGTTACCTTAGGGTACTGAAAGGGAGGAACCTCAAGCTGAACCTCTTTGGTCAGATGATGAGCTTGATACACATCAATCATGATAGTTTACTTCCTAGCCTTCTTGAGCTCAACCTTTTTCACTATCTTAGGATCAGGCAAAGAGGATGACGAATTTGCCCTCCTCTTCTTAGGTTCAACGAGGACCTCTACAACTTTCTTCTTACCATCCTTCATTTATTGCTTATAGAGTTGGTTAATTTCTAAATGGTCTCCTACGTTTGTCTTTATTCCCGAATTAGACTGAGTTAGAAAACTTGAGGTAGAAGGAGTAGAGTTGTTACTAGAAATATGCAAAGAATTAATAAACATATGAGCCTAAAGATAGACGAAAAAACACTTGTAAGATTTTTCATACCTTCCACAACTTCTCTATCAACCTCGACATGTACATCGGCTTCGATTCAAGCTTCGGCCTCATAGTAACCAAACACAGTGATCTTGTCAAAAGAGAAGATGTATTCAAAAGCAACAGGATCAGATCGACAATAGTTTTCCACTGGTCTTTTCTCATTAGCTAAAATATTGGGAAGCTTTGGCCTCATAGTAACCAAACACAGTGAGCTTATCAAAAGAGAAGATGTATTCAAAAGCAATAGGATCAGATCGATATTAGTTGTCCACTGGTCTTTTCTCATTAGCTGAAATATTGGGAATAACTTCACTATAGATGGACCAATAGAGTATAAGAGACGAGCCAGTTAAGAAGTAAAAATGGAATGAGTATACGATAAAAGTAATAATTTTGTACGAACCACTACCATTCTGAGGAGCCCTAAGAGTTATTCTTGTTTCCTTTACGTTGAACTCCCAATTACCCTTCACATAAACAAACTTATACTTCCCAAACTAGGTTGGGCCACTCTCGCCAATGTTTTATTAGTTTTTTGGGGAGAGAGAGAATAATACCCAAGTTCTTTAGCATTGTCTTTTATCCCTTGAATATATCTAAATATTTCCTCATTGATGTCAAAATCAATGTGTTCTTTCCAATAAAGCATTAATCATGAGATCGTTCTGTAAGCATTCGGATGGAGTTGGGTTAGAGCTACACCATAACCCTTCAAAATACCCCTAATAATAAGGTAAAGGGGATTATGAAGCCATACAGTTAGGTTAAAGAGAAGGAAGCAATTAACGACATAAAGTCAATCATAGGCCTTTCATCCTTGTTAGGTACCTTGCAGGTAATACTAAATGGATTGCTCTAAAAATATATCTAATAATGTCACAGACATAGTTATCCACATCAATCTTAGAGGGGTCATAAGAACTTTCACCAGACTAAAAAGGGGGGGCCTCCTCCTTGTCCTCATCCTCCTCTAATGAATCAGAAGGTTCTAAGGGCATTACCACGAGTGAACTAGTACGATTTGAAGAAGTCTTAGAGTGTAAGGCCTCCTTGGTATAAGAACCGATCACATACACGGACTACTCAAAAGTTGGTTCAGCATAATTCATCCTCTCTCATCACTCCTTCCACCCTCATTGAGACTTGATAGGGCCATAAATTCTGATCGAATGTACTGGATGTCCGGGGCCTGAAGAGTCGAACCAACAGAAGACAAAATATTAGGGGCACTGAGGATAATGTCTTAAGGAGTACTCCATGGAGGACAAATAAATACTAGAGGTACATGTCTAAGAGGTTTGATGGAATTCATATTATTATAGTCGAAGATTTGTCATAAAACCTCCCAACCCTCTCATAATCACTCGTAAATTGCCAAATGACAAATAAATAAGAATATTCGAGAAAACATGCATAAGGGCGAGTGAAAATTGGGGAAAACCTAAAAACCCTAAAAATCAGGAAATTCTAAAACCAACTAATATAATGTCTATATATGTATAATCACAACTACTTAAAGATTTCAATAAAAACAATAGAATCTTGAAAACCCCTAGAAAAATAAAGAAGAAGGGGGGATGAGTACTTAGTCTCACTGAAAACTGGGATTGAATGGAAGAACTATGGATGTACACACAAGAAACTAGAAAATAAGTACAAATCGACCGAAAATATTGAAATTTTTTGAAGGTTTTGCTGATAGGGGAGGAAGTTGTAAAGGATAGTGCTCTCTCTATCTCTCTCTCTGGTCGTTTGGGTGAGTTCAGAACTTTGAAAAGTTTGAAATGATGAAGGGATCCAGTTTATATACCCTATAATAGATAATAATTACCTTTTTGATAAAGGCATAATGTAAGTTACCTAGGGAGAAGTTGACGGTTCAAAATTACACGCACACACCCAGTAATAAGTACCTACCGCCCCAGTCGATGGCTAACATATGGAAGGCCATATAGCTAGGGAAATTTTTAAACCACACCAAGTAAGATGGCTAGTAAGTGGCGAGTTGTTTCATATTCAAGACGATAATAAACCACAGATAAAAACTTTACTCACTAGAGCTGCTAAGTACCCACCCAGAAGACACTACTCTAAAGAAAATCTAGTATTAACTACGATCATAAGCAAAGTTTATGGGGATATTATTATACCATAAATATAGGGTGACTCGTTAACCCACTAGAAGTTAACACCTGGCTTCACCAATAAGCTAGCTAGAGACCTCTCATACTAAAAGAGTTGAGTAGACTCATGTAGCCGACTCATATCATGTTCGTCTCGGCCTAAGCAAGCATAGCCAGCTCTCACTCCATTAGTTGACAATATAAAAGTAAACATGCACCTCGTGTATGGATAATGTCGACATCTTGATACACGTGCATTTAGAGGAGATACGCAAATATTCTCCCCCATGTATTAATAACTAACTTGTGATTATTCTCCCGCTTGGTTTGTAAAACATGTTATCACCTCATAAAAGTGAGACACATGTCCCCTCTCTGCTCTCTGCCCTCTCTCTCTCTTTTAACAACCTATAAATAACATACACTGACCTCATGTGAGGCATGACACTTTATCTTATTGTTATGATGCCTAAATCTAAAGAGAACTTTTAAATTATGCTCTTTAATGGAATTTGCCCAATAATCAATAGTTGTGGATGTAGTCACAAATTTGGGTCGAACCTCATCAATCTAGTTCTCCTCTCTCTGTCTTTACTCTTTAAGTCTATTATGCATTTTTGTTTAAGTAATCATGTCTCTTATCTTGTTTATCTACTAGTAATTAATGTAGTTAGCTAAGATCAACTCCGTACCAATTTCTAGAGATAACACCTAGTCTTCTACCAACGTCCTCACGTGATTAGAATACGGACCTCAATATTTTTTTTTTGAAATGATGAATATACATTCCCTAGTATTGACCTACTAGTGGAAATCACTGTAATCTATGCTCTTCAGTCATTTATGGATGAGTTTTCCATATATAATTAGATAAAAATGCACCATACCCATTAAGGGAATACTAGATTCATCATTCCATGAGGAACCATCTGTACATCGATGTGACATTCAGATTGAAGAACATTAGGATATTTACTAGAGGGATGCAACTGACATCTGATATCATCTCATCCATAATTATATGGAGTTCTATATCTATGACATGATCAAGGTATAAAAAGACCAAGAAAGGAATATCCCCTCACAAAGAAAAATATTCTAAATGATTACTAATTACAACAGAAATGTTAACCAACGAAAGGGTATGTTTAGGGTCACTGAGGAAAATTATTCAGATTCATTAACAACAATGATAGGATTGAAGTCAACCATACCAATGTTATAGACATCTTAGAGATTTTATCGACTCGCATACCAAAAAAAGTCAGGGGATTATTAGGAAAACTTTATCTTATTAGCCATGCCTCTATGACCTACAAACCCATCTTTCACATATTGAAACATATTTCATTAAGGTCTTGAATGATTGGTGTTAGGAGGCCCTCAATAATATTAGGGAGTACCGTACCCACCCCCCATCTTGATGTGTCCCGAACTAGGACAACTCTTCCATAGGACAACTACTTACATAGCCACAGGGGATATGCTAGCCCCATAAATGAAAGCTTTAAAGAAATAATCTACTATATACAAAATTAGCCAAAAGTTGATCGCATATTAACTAAATTACTCCTTGGAAAAGGCTTGTGTCACACCCCAAACTTAATTGAGTTCTTGGATACAGAAACACACTTGCCTTAGTCGCACTTTGCTAATGTAAGTGAGGTGGAAAGAAATGATGGAGCAAAATGAAGTCAGGTTGGTTGTCTATGTTGGCTTACGATCTTTTGGCAGTTAACGTCCACTGCTACCACTGTGGATTTTTCATTAAAAACATATATAAGGAGGGGATCCTCCGAGGCAGAATTAGCATTTCGTCCATATGTGCTCCTAGGCTTGTGGCTTCTTCGTGGGATATGTGGGATTGTCCTAACACCAATGTGGGATTGGTAGTGCATGACTTTTGGGTCATGATCAGGGTAATCATCCCGAATCATACCCGTGTTGGATTAGGTTGTTGTTTACGTGGGTAAAGCTTGTTGGAATCAAGGTGAGGGTGTCTAGAAATGTTGGAATAGTTGTTGGTTGCATTCAGGTATTAGCTAGGCTTGTCTTAATACTGTTTTGGGTAGTTTTAGGAGCAGTTACATGGGTGAACATGTGGCTACACGATTTTGCTCGAGTTTGAATGGCAAAATGGTAATAATTACCTCGTAACTTCCAAAAGACACATGTTCAGATGACAATGCAGCAGTTACTTGAGCAGTTCCTATGGAAATTACTGGCAGCTTTATTTCTAGACACCTGTACCTAGCAGTTGGGGT
This sequence comes from Sambucus nigra, assembly GCA_949130495.1. Classification (NCBI taxonomy): domain Eukaryota; kingdom Viridiplantae; phylum Streptophyta; class Magnoliopsida; order Dipsacales; family Adoxaceae; genus Sambucus; species Sambucus nigra. The sequence goes on from OX422220.1 coordinate 193,053,484, forward strand.
TGTCAACTGCATGTTGCCTTGTATTTAAAGCATTGTGACCTGATAATCTAGGAGGGAGAGACCTAGACGTTTTTGTAAGTGTTTCCCATATTTTGTGAGTAATAAATATTGGGTTGGGGAGTTTTTCCCTGTAAATATTGCCTTACGTGTTGTGATTTCGTTTATTTTTGTTCGTATTATTGCGGTTTACTTGATTATAGACGCATCACAAGAATGGGAATTCTAAAAAAAATTCAAACCTGTGACATTTGGTATCAGAGCCTAATTTTTTACGTTTTAAGTTCAACTGAAATAAGAGAACATGTTTCCAGGTTAGAGGAACTCGTTGGCACTCCTGCTGAAGGTGTTAAAGTCATTCCTCTTCATGCCCATTACGAGTTATTAGGGGTTGAATTCAAAAATTTGAGGGTATTTTGGAGGAGCACATTCAACAAAGTGATGATTCGCACTTAGCGATCAACACTGAAATTGGTGATGTTTTAAATGGTTCTCAGTCTTAATTGAACCGAATTGATGGGGAAATCATGTTATTAAAGGCTGCGTTCAACAATGCTAGTAGTAGGAAGACGGAGTTATTGCCTAAGATGAAGGTTCCTGAACCCAAACCATTTTCTAGCGGTTGGAATTCCAAGGAAATTGAAAACTTTCTTTGGAATATATCACATTACTTCAAAGCACTCCGAACACCGAATTCTGAGAAGGTGGATCTTACTAGTATGTTCTTGACTGGCGACGCAAAATTATGGTGGCGAACACGCATGGAGGATAATTCTCATCCTCAAATCACAACTTGGGAGTCGTTGGTTTCGGAAATTAGGGAGCAATTTCTCCCTACAAACACTATTTGGCAGGCTCGTGATAACTTGCACCATTTGAAGCAAACCGGTTATGTTCGTGAGTATGTCAAGGAATTTTCGTCCTTGCTACTGGATATTAAGAATATGTCGGAGGAAGACAAGTTGTTCAACTTCATGAAAGGCCTTCAAAATTGGGCACAAGCAGAACTACATCGGAAGGTGTTATAGACTTTCCCGCAGCAATGGCTGCTGCAGATGAACTAGTGGACTACAAAACTCAGGCGGGTTCCTCGGAGAAGGAAATGGAAAATCATAATTAAGGGAAGGAGCAAAAGAAGAAAAAATGGAAGAAAAAGAAGAAAGGCAACGAGAATGCTAATTATACCAATTCTAATGTTGCTGCCCAGTCAAAAGATAAGGCTTCTTCCAAGAATGTGCGCTGTTTCATGTTTGAAGGTCCCCATTATGTGAAAAATTATCCCAAGAAGGAGAAGTTAAATGCTCTGGTTATTGAAAATGGTGATGGTAATGGTGGGGGAGAGCCTACACGAGTCAACCCTATTCAACTTCTCAACGTCATTCGTCGAGAAGAGGTACCTGTTGGGAGAAAATGGTTGATGTGCGTTCAGAATCAGATGAACGATGTTTCTGTCATGGTAATGGTGGATACGGGTGCTACCCATAATTTTTTTTTATGATCGAGAAGTGCAGCAGTTGAAATTAGCGTTGACGAATGACAATAGTAGAATCAAAGCAGTCAATTCAGAAGCAAAACCTATTGGTGACATTGCTAAGGAAGTTTCGCTCAAAGTTGGTGAATAGTGTGGTACATGTAGCTTTGTGACTGTGCCTTTAGATGATGTTCAAGTCATTCTAGGCTTAGAATTCTTCACAAAGGCAAAGGTTTCAGTGATACCTTATTAACAGGGCTTGTTCATTTCGGACATGGCTCATTCATGTTTCATCCCTTTACTGAAGTCCTACAATAAAGTTGAAAGGTGTTCTACGTTATAAGTGAAGGATGGTCTTAGAAGAGGGGAAGAAACTTATTTGGCGATGTCGTTTGAAGAGAAGGAACAATTGCTTGCTGGTTTTCCCGATTCAGTCAGGGCAGTCTTGGAGGAATTCAAAGATGTTGTGCCTGATGAATTACCTTTTGAGTTGCCACCTCAACGGGAAATCAACCACACTATCGAGTTATTGTCTGGAGTGAAACCTCTAGCAATGGCTCCCTATTGGATGGCTCCAACAGAATTGGAAGAATTGAGAAAGGAGTTGATAGAGATGTTGAAGGCAGGGCAAATTCAGCCTTCAAAGGTACCTTATGGTGCTCCCATTTTGTTCCAGAAGAAGAAGGATGGTTCAACGCGGATGTGTGTTGATTATCGTGCACTGAATAAGGTGACGATAAAGAACAATTATTCGGTACCCATTGCGGATGAATTATTTGACAGATTGGGCAAGGTGAAGTACTTCACCAAGATTGATTTGAGTTATGGATACTACCAAGTGCGGATGGCAGAAGGAAATGCACTAAAAACTGCTTGTGTTACAAGGTGTGGTTCATTTGAGTTTTTAGTCATGCCTTTCGGATTGACTAATGCTCCTTATACCTTATGTACACTTATGAATAATGTTTTTTGAGAGTATTTGGACAAGTTTATGGTGATCTATTTGGATGATATAGTCGTCTATAACAACAGTTTGGAGGAACGTGTTGAGCACTTGCAGGTTGACCTTACAAAGCAGTATGAAGAGACTCTATTTTTGAAGCTAGAAAAATATGAATTTGGCAAAAGGAAATCATCTTCCTTGTTCATTTAATTTCTAAGGGGAAGGTGAAAATGGACCCGAAGAAGGTTGATGCTATTGCTGATTGGCCATCATCGACAACGGTGAAAGAATTACGTAGTTTTTTGGATTTGGAAAATTACTACAAAAAGTTTGTGAAGGGTTTCTCAAAGAAGGTGGCGTGTCTCACGGACCTTTTGAAGAAAGATCAGGCTTGAAATTGGACCCATGAATGCCAGGAGGCATTCAACAAATTAAAGGCGGCAGTGACGAGTCGTCCTATTTTGAAGCTTCCAGAATTTGATAAATCTTTTAAAGTTCACACCGATGCGTCTGATTTTTCACTCGGGGGTATCTTAGTTCAGGAAGGGCATCAAGTGGCGTTTGAAAGCAAGAAGCTGAATGACACTGAACGGAGGTATTCGGTTCATGAGAAGGAAATAACAACAGTTGTTCATTGTGTTCATGCATGGAGACACTATCTTTTGGGGTGTCACTTTACGATCTACACAGATAATGTTGCCACAAACTGTGTTAATTTGATGAAGAAGTTGACCCCAAAGCATGCTAGATGGCAAGATTTTATGTCTATGTTCTATTATAAGTTTCTTTACAGCCGAGAAGTGCAAGTCAAGTAGCAGATGCATTGAGTAGAAAGCCTAATTTGCAGGAAGAAGGAGATTCTAGCGTAGCAGGTCCATGTATACTTGTTTCCCTTTCCCAAGATATTAGTGACTTGCTGCCTCAAATTCAGGAAAAGACTGTAAAAGACCATGTTATAAAGGTCTTATTACAGCAGATTGATGAATGTGTTGCTCGCAGATTTTGGGTAGATGAAGGTGTTATCTACGCAAAAGGGAACATACCATATGCTCCTAAAACTATAGGAATCAGACAGAGGTTATTAAAAGAAACACATGATGCTTTGTAAGCAGGGCATCCGGGGCAAGACAAGGTATTTTCCTTATTATCTGAAAGATTTTATTGGCCTCGAATGGATTCTGATGTGGAGTTGTACGTGAGAACTTGTATGGTTTACCAGCAGGATAAAACGGAAAGGAAGAAAGCAGCGGGAACCTTAGAGCCACTCCCAGTCCCTACAAGGCCTTGGGAAAGTGTCTCTATGGACTTCATCAACGGATTGTAAAAAGTGAAAGAGTTCACTTCAATAATGGTGGTAGTCAATCGGTTTTGCAAATATGCAACGTTTATTCCAGCCCCGAAGATTTGTTCGACAGAAATTGAAGCAGATTTATTCTTTCGGTACGTGGTAAAGTGGTGGGGATTACCACTTGACATCATCAACGATCAAGATGCGAGATTTATCAAGCGATTCTGGACCACTTTGTTTGAGTTATTGGGGTCACACTTGAAGTTCTCTACAGCAAATCACCCTCAAACGAATGGGCAAACAGAAAGGGTGAATGCGCTATTAGAGGAATACTTGAGACATTACGTAACTGGCGACCAACAAAATTGGGTTGAGTTACTTGATGTTGCTCAATTTTATTACAATCTGCATCAAATTTCGGTGACGACAGGGCAGAGTCCGTTTACTCCCCACAAGATTGCAAAACATAAATCCCAAGGGTGTTGTCCAGTAGCATATAGGTATGTAAGAGGAAGGAAGGAACGAATCGAGGAAGCAAAGGATGTTTTGGCAAAATCAGTTAAGAGGATGAAGAAATAGGCTGACGAAAGTAGGTGCAATGTGGAATTTTATGTTGATGACATGGTAATGTTGAAGATCACTTCGTAAGTTTGGAAGAAGGTGAGCCGGAAGACAGCGCACAAGGGTCTGATTCAGCGGTATGATGGCCCATTCAAGATCACAATGAGAATTGTAAGGTTAGCTTATCAGTTGGAGCTACCTTCCTGATTTAAATTACACCCTATTTTTCATGTTAGTTTCTTGAAGAAATTCTATGAAGATAGCTCAGATCCTAACCGGGCAGGCCAGGTTAGGGCACCACCAATAATAAGGAAGCAATACTCCGAGGTTGACGAGAGAATTCTGGACCACCGCACGAAAGGAGCAAGTAGAAAGAATAGAAGAACTTTTGACCTTGTGAAGTGGAAACGGAAGGCAGTTGAGGAGGCTACTTGGGAAAAAGACAAGATGTTGTGGCAGTTTGAGAATGTGATTCACCGTTACTTGGAATCTGTTTCGATGAGGACGTCGTCAATTCGAGTGGGGGAGGGTTTGTCACACCCCAAACTTACTTGAGTTCTTGGATACGGAAACACACTTCCCTTAGTCGCACTTTGCTAAGGTAAGTGAGCTGGAAAGAAGTGATGGAGCAAAACAAAGTCAGATTGGTTGTCTATGTTGGCTTACGATCTTTTGGCAGTTAACGTCCACTGCTACCACTGTGGATTTTTCGTTAAGAACACATATAAGGAGGGGGGTCCTCCAAGGCAGAACTGATATTTCGTCCATAGGTGCTCCTAGGCTTATAGCTTATTCGTGGGATATGTGGGATTGTCCTAACACCAACGTGGGATTGGTAGTGCATGATTTTTGGGTCATGATCGGGGTAATCATCCCGAATCATACCAGTATTGGATAAGGTTGATATTTACGAGGGTAAAGCTTATTGGAATCAAGGTGAGGGTGTCCAAAAATGTGGGAATAGTTATTGGTTGCGTTTAGGTATTAGTTGGGCTTGTCTTAATGCTGTTTTGGGTTGGGAGCAGTTACATGGGTGAACAATTGGCTACACGGGTTTTGCTCGAGTTTGAATGGGGAAATGATGATAACTACCTCGTAACTTCCCAAAGACACCTATTCAGACGACAATGCAGCAGTTACTTGAGCAATTCCTATGGAAATTACTGGCAACTTTATTTCTAGACACCTGTACCTAGCAGTTGGGGTTGTCAACTGCATGTTGTCTTGTATTTAAAGCATTGTAACCTGATAATCTAGGAGGGAGAGACCAAGACATTTTTGTAAGGTCTCCCTATATTTTGTGAGTTATAAATATTGGGTTGGGGAGTTTTTCCCTATAAATATTGTGTTGCCTTACTTGTTGTGATTTTGTGTATTGTTATTCGTATTGTTGATGGTTTACTTGATTGCAGACGCATCACAGGTGTGGGAATTCTGGAGAGACCTGTGACAGCTTGTATCTTACTAGTTTTAATAACTACAGATTACATGCTATCCTTCAATATATGCATCATCTTCCAAGATGGACGCCTTAAAGTAAGTGTTCATGAAACTCATATTCGTGTCACAAAAAAATCCAAATGGTTGTTCTTGAATTCACTATTTGAGATTCTCTAAATCACATAAAGCTCGGCCAAGGGAAGTATCATGTCGGATTTCCCAGCTGAATAATCTATTTGAAAGATTGGTAATGTTATATGACCAAAGATATTTTTTTGGGGATTATAGGTTTCTTTTAAACATGTACTAACATGGTATAGTGAGACATGAAGTCATGGAAATGTTTTTAGAAGTAAATATCTTGTGTTTCTAGAGTTGGAAAAGGGGGGGAACTTGCTAGAATCAAAGATTTAATCAAAATATATACAAAAAATAGTGCTTAAAACTTGATCTTAAGTAATGATCTCTAAAGTCAAAAAGTCGTCAAATTTTGGATAATTAGTGGACAAAATGATTATGAAGTGTTCATTATGAAGCGATTAAATAACAAACACGAGAGTGATTAATAAGACTTTCCAACATACCTCATTAAACATACCCAAAGAACATACTCATATTTAAAAGTATTAAAAATTTGCATTTTCAACCCAACTTGTTACATATGATCTACGTATTACGGATATCATTTGCGAAAATTTTCAGCAAAAAATTTAATGGCTTATAGCTATGACATTTCGATAGTTGGATTTTGAACTCATGCGAGCTTAGGTACATGTCCTCATGAAGTTGGTAAAGTTCAATTTTTGGAACATTTAGTTGACTAATATAAACCTCTAACTTTTTTAAAATTCCACAAATGGCCCTCAAAAATTCTTTTTACTCATCTTGAAATTCCAAATGTTTTTTTATAACAATTTGTCCTGATGTCAGATGATTTTTAGTTATTTTGACTAATTTTTTACAAGGAATTATAACTTTCAACTAATTTCATTTTAGATAAAAATTAAAGGATTTTATAAGTAGAGCCTCAATACCTTATGTAACTGAAATGCATGTACATATGTTTACTCGATGTATATTAGATCATTAAAAAAAAAACTTTATAAAGATACTTAAAATACTCATGATTTTAATGTAACTTGAGAAGAATTCTTGAGTGGTATATAGGCAAGGTCTTCGATTTATATCTTAGTAGAATCATACATCTATTTCTATTAATTATTGGCTATATGCTTGAATTTAAGCTTGAAGTTGAGCATGTGCATGTATCATTTTCTTTAATCTTTTTCATCCGATTGAGGCTTTCAACATAGTTAATGTTGATTGATCTTTAAGCTTGGATGATCTTAGTTGTTTCTTTTAACTTGCATAGATAATGTTGCTCCACACACACATATATATAATATATTCAACAAACATGTTAAATAATTAATTTAATGTATTGTTATTGTAACAATTTTGGAAATACCCTTAATTGAAATCATTGGATTCACAAAATATACTTGCACTTCACATAAAAATAAAATCAACGCGCTAAGAAACTTGAAGGGATGACTATTTATAAAAAAAAGTTTATTTTAAAGGAAAATTTAAGGGATGGTCTATTTTATATACTCAATTACAGGCTATTCCTAAATGAGTGTATCGTGTCTCAATAGGTCCGATAATTTTTTTAAATAGGACCTACAATTTTCTTTTTAATTTTGATAGATCACCCACAATAGAGTTATTTGTTTATTACAAGTTGTATTAGTTTTGTTTTTGTGAATGGTTGATGAATGTATTTTATGTGCATATATAGTTAAAGATATCTTAATCTCTTATAAATAAGGTGTGAGGAACGATTTTTAAATAATAGTAAATAACTATGAGTCCATAAGAGTTGCTAGTTTGTTATATATTGTTATTTTGGGGCACAAATAATTATATGTATGTTCAAATGTACTTTAAAGGAATTTTTATGTTGTTGTAGTAGTGATTTTATGCATTTACCTTGATGGATAAATTATCATGAGGTCTTATATTTTTTTATCGCATATCATGTGGTCTTGTCACTTCAAATGTTTTTCGGCTCGTGTTCGATTAATCATAAACATTATAATCTCTCTCTCTCTCTCTCTCTCTCTCTCTCCACAAACACAAAAAAAAGGAAGAAGTAAAAAGTAAGAATATGTTAACACAATTCCATTCATTCTTGCTCCTAACACCACTTTTTGCTCGTTTAATTTTTGAATACACACATTTTCATAACCAAAATATTCTTCTACACAAACCCCAAAGTTTTATTTTTTCTTCACAATAATATTAGTCAATAACAACTCCAAAGTTGTTCCCCGCATTTAACTACTCCTCCATGTTTATTCTAGTGTATGTGTGTGTGTGTGCGTGTGTGTGTGTGTATATATATATAATAATGCTCTTGTACCGACTAGTCCGCATTTTAAGAGTGCGGACCGGACATGTGCCACCTGCCGGTGACGCTAGAAATTATCGACTAAATTATAGGCACACTCTCTCTCTTTTCTGGACTCACCACCAGGTGACATATGTCCACTCCGCACTCTTAAAATGCGAACTAGTCCATACAAGAGCATAACTATAACTATAACTATATATATATATATATATATATATATACACACACACACACACACACACACACACACACACACAAAGAAAGCGAGAGAGAGAGAGAGGGGGAGAGAGGGTCGAACTCTACCGAGTAGGGGTGTGCAAAAAAATCGACCAGCCCAAAAACAGAACCGAACCGGCCCTAACCGAACCGAAACCGGCATTTTTTTTAGCCCGATTCGGTTTACGATTTAAGGAATTAAAAAACCGAGCATGTCGGTTCGGTTCGCGGTCTAGCCATGGAAAAAACCGAACCGATATCAATATTTATATTAAAAAACTTATATTTTTATATGCAAAATCCATTAACCAGCCTTAAAAACAGGCCAAAACCGAAAACCGCCCAAAAAAACCCGACCAAAATCGAACCGAAACCGAACCGAACCGAAACCGACATGAACCGAAACCGACGATTTTTTCCATTTTCGGTTCAGTTTCGATCTAACCTTTTCCAAAACCGAACTGATCGGTTCGATTTGGATTGCGGTCCAAAACCGAACCGAATCGACCCGTGCACACCCCTACTAACGAGTATCAAGAGCAGGTGTCAAGAGATGAGTTGTATGTGGCCAATGGGATGAAATAAGGTTGAAAAGTCAAGCGTGCCTAATAAAAAATTTAGTAACCCATTTGAAAGAACTCATTTCTCTCTCCAAAAGTTTCTCATCCTTCAGCATATAACTTTTTTGCTTTTGCAAGAACTCTTCCTACTTGTTTTACTTATAAACTGAATTAGCTCTTATAAGCATTTTTTTTTCGATAATGCTGATTTTTTTTCAAAATTAATATTTACCATTTATTTATTTATTTTTTAAAATTTATTTCAGGAAATTTATTATATATAACAGACACTAACATTTACTGTGTTCACCGAAAAATAAATTCATAAATTTATCAAACAAGATCCATAGAGCGCATAATATTTCAATTAAGAAAATTACACAAGCAGTAATATTTACGGTGTGCATCTTTAAAATTCATAAATTTATCAAACAAGAAGTGCTTTTTTAGTAAATCATAAACTTTGATTCAAACTACAAATACGATTCAATTTCAAAAATATTTTTTAACTTTTTATAATTGTTTAAAAAACATATTAATTGTTTTAAAAAATAAAATCTTATCTTTTTTTTAATTAAAAATCTTTTTATAAACCCAAAAAAAAAATTCTTAAAAAAGTGTTTTTTTTGTTTACAAATTTTATTTTTGGATAAAAACTGTTTTTTAGTACTTTTTAAAAAAAATTACTATTTTAAAAAAATATGGTTCGCGGCAACGATATGTAATGGAGATCGACCACCTATATATACCGCTGGCACGGACCATTTTTCTAATATGTTGGTCCGCACCATCAGTATGTATAGGTCGCCGGACTGTCTATATATACCGCTAGGATGAACCATTTTTTTTAAATAGTAAAAAGATCATTTTTAAAATAGTATAAAAAACAGTTTTTAACGAAAAATAAAATTTGTAAAAAAAACTTTTTAGGAACACAGTTTTTTTTAAAAATAAATTTTACATTTTATAAATAGTTTTTTAATTAAAAAATAGATATAATTTTCTTTTTTAAAACAATTGAAATGTTTTTTTTAAACAGTTATAAAAATATTTTGAAACTAGAATTTTATTTGTAGCTTGAATAAAAGTTTATGTTTTACTGGAAAAAAACACTATTTGTTTGATAAATTTGTGAATTTTAAATGTGCACACCATAAATATTACTGTCTGTATAATTTTTTTAATTGAAATATTATGTGCTCTAAGGATCTTGTTTGATAAATTTATGAATTTTATTTTTCGGTGAACACAGTAAATATTACTGTGTATTACATATAATAAATTTCCTAAAATAAATTTAAAATAAATAAATAAATGGTAAATATTGGTTTTGAAAAAAAAATCGGCATTACCGAAAAAGAAAATGCTTACAAGGGCTAATCCATTTTATAAGTAAAACAAGTAGGAGAGTTTTGCAAAAGCAAAAAAGTTGTCTGAAAGGATGAGAAACTTTTGGAGAGAGAAGTGAGCTCTTTCAAATTAGTTACTAAATCTTTTAGGTAGGCTTGACTTTCCAAACTTATTTCATTCCATTTGTCACGTATAACTCTTCTTTAGAGCCTATATATATATATTTGTATTTGTATATGTATATACCTACATATATATGTTCTACCAAATTCTTTCTCCATCTCTTTGATGAAATTTGTATAAAAATAAAACAAATACAACTTCATTTAACATCATCAAGTATTAATGGAGTAAATGCAAAGTAACACTGGGACTATGGTGAGGGTACCGGCTAAGCAATACACTCATGACACGTTATTGCAACCTTCAATAGTTTGCCAAATTCCGGCAACCTTGCATTACTTAAAATGTGTGATTGAGAACCCTATTTCCATGTCTTTCATTTGAAATTGAAATATTTTTTAGTTGAAAACATTGAAATTTCAAAAGAAAATTTTAATTTCTCACATGAAACTGGGTTCCCAAACACAAAGTGGAAAAAGATATAAAGAAAAAAAAGATGTCTTAACTATAAAAGGTGGGATGGCCATCTTGAATGCCAAAAGCAGTGGTAGGACTATCCATGTTAAGAAGTTCTTCTATCATTTGGAGTGCAACTCTCTCTTCTTCATCCATTTCCCGTCTCAAGGTTGCAGGCTTAGACAATGGTAATCCTCCTTGTTCATCATTGGCATCTTTCTTCTCAAGCTCAACCCTCATGACCCAATTAGAGTCCGAGCACGGCCCTGCCCGCTTCTGCCATACTCCTATATTCGAGGTCTCCATATCGAGCCTTAAACAAGTGAGCGAGGGCGAAGGTGCCTTGCTGCATTTTTTGAGCTTGGCTCTTAGGACTTCCGATAGGTCCTTTGGCAACGATTTTGGAGAATTTTGGTTGTGATTGTCAGCCTTTACATCTCCATCTGAATTTTGGGTTAGAGGAAAGTTGGTTTTCGCATTTCGGCCACTCATTAGAATTGCTGCTTCATCATAGGCCTTAGCAGCCTCTTCGGCGCTATCAAATGTGCCTAGCCAAAATCTCCTCTTCCTGTCACACATAAATATAAGTAAATGATTTAATACACATTATATTCAACATCATAGTGGTATATTAGTATTCTTTGTTGTAGTATTGCAAATATTTGAGCTCTTTCATATATGGGTATCCGTACACATTGGAGCAAACTATACATATGGAGCTTTTATAGGTGGTTAAACTTACAATAGTGGGTGTTAAGAGCAAGAATGAAAATGTGTGTATCCCGCTCAAACTATACACAGGGAGCTTTTATAGGTGATTAAACTTACAATAATGGGTGGCGAATCTCCGAAACCCAAGAACCCCAATGACGTTGTCTCACTCCTCTGAACTTCTTTGACTGCACCATGTTTTGCAGAGAGCGATGGGAGACTTTTGCAGAGTGGAAAAGTACACCTAGAAATGATCAGAGAAGGAAATATGGAGGATAAACGATGAAGAGGATTAAATCCAAAGCCAAAATCTAACTAATTTTAAAAGGTACAAGATGTCGGCGAACTAAAGCTTGTACTGCAACAACATATTAAACAATATCACCTACACCATCTCTTCATATAAGTTCCGCATTGCCCACCACAAATAAGTAAGGTTGGACCTATATGGAGTTTTTTTTTATTGTTACTGTAAATTTGTTAAACCTGTTTAAATAGTGTTAACATGATCTGTGATTTTTTAATATGATTGATTAAATCAAGAATAACTTATTAAAAATTGTAAAATTTATTATACAATTATTCATGTTTCAACTAATCACATTGAATAGTTGTGTTAACTGTCATTTGAATAAGATCAACAAATTTATATTCATATACTTATTTTAGTTTATACGAATTACTACTAACTTTATGATCTCCTCCATATTTGAGTTTCCCCTTCTGGGTCTTTTTGCCAAATTTAAAAAATGTGATTTTTATATGAAGATAAAAATAATAATAACAAACTACGACCATAAACTAACCTTCTAAAATCACTGTGTAATGATCTTAGATTAAAGTTCACGAGGCTAAACTAATAAATATCATTAGGAAAGAAAAATTCTATTGTGATCGAATTTTAGACAAACTTTTTCTAGACACACTGACGTGGCGGCTTGTTATTGGTTGGTTTTTGGGGTCCACGCCAGTGGGACCTACAAATCAACTAATAACAAGCTGCCACGTCAGTGTGTCTAGAAAAATTCAGTCAAAAATTCGGTTACGGTAGAATTATTCCATTAGGAAATCAGCAGTACTGTACGGAGAAATGTCAACGTGTCAACTAGGAATGGACCTATACTTCTCAAAATTAATTACAATTATCAATATCAACGGTAAAGACTAGCACTCAATTATTTAATGAGTTGCATATGCATGTGGAAGATGACTTTTAACAACAATTCTTAAATTATATGTCCCTGCGTTTACTATAAGTAAGGGTGTTTGATTGACCACGTTGTAATGGAGAATATAAAAGATACCATCATTTGAATTTTTATTTTTGTGTGTTTCACTCCACAATACTGCCTTGATTGATTTTTACTAGCTTATATTTTAAACTTGTTAAAACACAAAAATTTGCATTTGCAAAACTTTAAAATTCTAAAACCCATCCCAGCCAAGTACAAATTTTGATTGGTTTTCCAAATATATTAATTCCTTTTCATCTAATTAGAACAAACATATAAAAGAAGAAATTTTAGATTTAGTGTAACCATCCCGAGTCGGGACATGCTGATGCGGCCTTTCAGAGAAGTGCAACCACTCAAGGATGACTTTGATACTGGATAATGAAAGAGAATGAGATAACACAAGTGTAAACTCAGGTTACACACTCAAACTCTAAGGAATCCACCAAAGAGAGGGAGCAACACTAGTCACCAATAGGAATTCATCAAAGGCTAAGAGGAAGCAAGAAGAATCCATTTCTTAGACAAAAGTATGTTTACATTTTGAAATCAATCTGTTTAACTTCATTATCAACCCTTAGATAGGAGCTTGGAACAACCCTCTAGCAATAGGTAATTAGTACATATTAAAGATAACATTAACTAAGCTAGAAGTTGAAAAACTAAATGACTAGACCCTTGGAACACAAAACTAATCTGCCTTGATATTTGACATCACTTCAAATGTATGTCATTCTCTGCATACATTGAATTAGATGGTGAGCCATAGACCAAATCAAAGGTCTGGAAGTCTTCTTTGCAATGAGCTTTGAGTCATGTCATGTGTACTTATGAGGAGTGAGTCATGACTGTTTTACTAAAGGGTATTTGTATTGGCACCAGAATTCGAAAATAAACTATTTAGTTCTTTTAATCCCAATTAATAAACCATTAAGCTTCTAGAGACTTGAAGGAATATAAGAGGTTTCTCGCACATCATTCTCCCTAGTTGAAAAAGATATGTCCTCGAATCGAAGTCAGCTTCATCATCATGGTATAGTGAAAGATTCGGCACACTAAAAGTCTTTGAAATGTCATATCTCCTGAAAGTTCGATCGTTTAAGCATTATCCCCATACCTCTCAAGAAATTTAAACAGACCATTAAATATTAGCCATGGGCTTAAGCTTATCATTTTTCCCTTGAGTAAACCTTTTTTTTCTTAAATGAATCCATACCAAATCACCCTCTTCAAATGCAGCACGCTTACGATGCTTATTATCTTGATTTCGATACTTCCCATTCTATGTGATTATTTTCTCATGCACCTACTCATGTAACTTTTTGATATATTTGGCTTATTCTTCTACATCACCACTAAATTGGTGTGGCATTAAACATGAATCTAAATTCATCAGAGTTATTGGATTTTCCCTATACATAACTTTCAATGGACTAGCACCCATAGTTTGGCTCAAAGATCTGTTATAAATAAATTCAATTTGTGCTAGAATAAGGTCCCACTTTCGAATGTTACTTCCCAAAAAACTCCTCAATATAGTTCTCAAGCTTCGATTCACAGTTTTAGTTTGTACATTAGTTTATGGATGATGATATAAACTAAATCGCAAATCGGTTCCAAGATTTCTCCAGAAAATGACCCAGTGACTCACAGGCTTCGAATGTCGATAAGATGTGATGGTCTTAAGAATATCATATAAGTTGACAATTTCATAAAAGCAAACTTCAGCAACATGAGATGAATCCAAGATCTTCTTACATGGCCCAAGAAGAGCCATTATAGAAAATTGATTAACAATCACCATAATTGAACCACTGCGAACACCAACCATAACCAATCATCATATCAGATATATAATTCTAAAAACAGTAACCAATATTTTCAAATGATTTAAAAAAAATCAAAAGAAAGCCATTAACTGAATTACCTTGAAATCGCCAAAAAAAATAACAGTCACCGGAGGTACACAGTGTAACAGTCCGGAGGAACTAACACTCTGGAGAACAAATCTCTGGTAAAACCTACGCCAAAAAAACCATACAGAACCACCGTAAAGGTGAAATTGCTGGGAAGAAGGGAACAAGGGTCTACATGCCGGAGAGACACAAATGATGGTTTGTCAGCTGGGACAGTCGCTGAAGAATATAGAAGCAATAACGGGTAAAACTCGAGTGAAGGAAAAAATAGAGAAGCAAAGCTTCAAAGTCTAACAATGGTGGAATTTTTTTTTCAGCAGATATGTTGCCGTCGCTTGAAGGTGAAGGGGTTTTGAGTGAACGAAGAGAGAAGAAGAGAGAACGACGTTTTAATTAAAACCCTGATCTCGCTTGATGTCGCTCGAACGACTTTCATAAGTCGCTTGAACGACTTTGGATATCTCTTGAACAACATATTCGCGCGACTTAGGATGGCTTTCGAACAAAAAAATAAAATTTCCAGAAATTCCCCAAAAATATTAAGGATTTGCCCAGTGAAAAAATTATTCCAAAACAGTACTTGGAACACAAAAACAGATAGAAAACAGTGTTAAAAATGACCAACGGGAATTACATGATAACATGGTACCAATGTGATCAATTATGAATGTGGTTTGTATAGGAGTGAACTATAATAAATGAGTCATCATTGCAATACGTCGAATCGATCAAAAAGTTCTAATTGATAGCAAGAAATCATCAAACTTCATCAAAGCCATTTGTGACAAAATAAGTGTGAATTTGATGAACTAAACTTAATCAACATGCATACAAGTCCGGATTTTTGATGATTCTACAAATAATAGGGTCATGATACGATGTTTCAACATATGATTCGTGGTGCAAACTCGTTTAAATTAATTTCCAACCAAACTCCCTCATATATATGAATTTTTCAAGATCTTTAGAAAAATCTATCAATCTCAGCTTAGAGAAAGTCCTATTGGTCCCAATTATTGGCATATGAATTTGTATTGCCTTAATTCTCTTTTGGGCTCTTTTAAACGGTGGTTTTCACGACGAGTCAATTTTATACTCTTGCAGCCCTTTCCCGTGAACACTCCTCATTTTTTTCAATATCAATTCTCACGAAAAACGGTTCTTACAAGCACACCTCCTCCTTAAGTTTACTTACGCATAGATGACAAAATTAAGATAAGAACGTCTCACCAAACTCAAATATGCAAGAGAAGTCAAACATTCATATAAACTCGTGCATGTGTGCAAGATTAGCATATACACTAAGTCCAATCAAATTGCATATCAACTTCAAAACAACCTCATAGTGCAATGGCTAATATCATTCTAGGCATCAATAATAATGACCAAAAGTCCTAGACACATGAATAATGAAAGAAGGGGGAAATCAAGCACACCAATATCCCACATCAACTATGTAACCTCACGACTCAAAAACCAAAAATCTTTTTGTATGTTCAAAAGTTTTTATAAAAAGAAAAATCTTTTTGTATTTTTCAAAAAGACTCAAATAAATAACAAAAACTAGAAACATGCCATAACACTAGCCAAATATAACACAAGATGTAAATACTAGTGTATGACAAACCAACGAACAACCTTAATCAAAAGATGAAACATGAGGAGAACCACGAGCAATGATGCGAGAATCACCAAGCCTAATACCTAACGCTTCTAAATCCGACTTCCTAACCCAAGTAGGTGTGAACCGACGAGTAGGGGAGTTAGGAAACGAAATGTCTTTAGACTTTCTAGGAGTGTTCTTAAGATCGTAGCAAAACCGTCTAAGATGACCTCTCCTACCGCAATGAGTGCAAGTGTAGATACGGTGAGTAGCGTGTCCTATAGGTCGATTATACCTCACGTTTCTAGGTGGCTCTCTCCTAAAGATCCTAGGCGGCTCTCTTATCTGCACGGTTTTGGCTTTGGGAGCAGGTGCGACATGATTATCAAAGCCAATACCACGTTGATTATCTTTCATTTTGATGGTGCCTAAGATTTTGTCTAACTTTTCAGACCTGGCCTCCAAATCAAACTTAACCTTACTCGAATCTCTCAGTTTTTTCTCAAGCTGACCTATCCTTGACTCAAGTAAATGCGTAGAATTTTCAAACTCTAGAATTTCCTTTTTCACAGTCTCCATCAACCCCCTAAGACTATCTATCTCACCCTCGACATGTTCTAGCTTCTCTCTAATTTTCTTTTCTTATGCCCTAAAATCCTCAATTAAAGCATTGGAATTATTTATTTCTATGACACGTTCTTTCAACATAGCTCCTAATTTCACGTTTGCTTTCTTTGCTTTTAAAGTTTCTCCATACAATTCTTTGAAATCAGTTTGCAAATCTCTCTCATCTTCGCTCTCATCCTCACTCACCTCACCCACACTCTCAGGTGTATCAACTTCTGTGGCTGCGGAAGAATCATGCAAAGGTAAGTCTTTATCACTTACATGACTAGCCACAAACGTGGGAAGTTCACGCTTACTAGCATAAAAGTTTTCTTCTTCTGAGTCATTATCACTAAGGGTAAAAACACGATTTATCGGTTTATTAAAATTCTCCCAAAGTTTAGTGGGACACTCATCTATCCTGTGACAAACCCCTTCGCAGCAAAAAAACTTTTCACAATCACCCTTATTAACCAATTTTTTAAGAGCAGTTTTCATGTGTGATTTCCAATTAGATGATTCAAACAAGTGAATTCTAAAATCATCAAAACCACCGAAAGGCATACCTAAAGACACGGGATCACAAACACAATAAGATAGTGCAACAAGCTCTGATACCCATTTGAAAAGGCCCTTTAGTATGTACTTTAGGTAAGACCAACTTTGTCACAATTTTTAGTTAAACCCAATTTTAACTTCTTAAACCCTAAGCATGCATCTAAGTGATTAAATCCATTCGAAGAATAAAGCATGCTGTAAAAGAAACAATTTCAGGAAAAATCCCCGAAGGGCAAAACCTTTTTATTTAACTATAATTTGTAAGACACAACTTACATAGATTACAATGAAATAGGGTGACATACAAAATACCCGCAGGTGTCGATTTCGATGTCTCGGCTGGAATCTCCTGTAAGAACTCCAGGTGGTTAGCAGTAGAAAACAAGACGTCTTCTTCACAAGTTACTTCATAAGGACTCCCTCTACAATAGCACGCAACTCTCCGGTTGTAGAGTTCTCCCCACAAAGTACAAAATGGTGTAATGAATGAATTATCTTCCGGTTAATGCGTTCAAGATCACTAACTTTGGAATTGAGTAATACGATCTTGAATAAACACCGGATGATGAAAAAATGTATGGGAATAATTTTTCGAAACTGTTATGCCTTGTTAAACTTTTGCAGATACGTTTTTTTTATTTATAACTGAGCAGCACAGAGTCCAAGAAAATGAAAATACGAAAATCGAGGCGGCAGGTCATTCGAGCGAGATGTGGATCTCGTTCGCGCGACATAGGGATGTCGTTTGACTGATCCACAGTTCGCATTCGAGCGACACTGATTAAAATAATATTTTTCTTTTAAATAAATGCTCGAATTTTCTTTAAACTGTTTGAAGCTCAGAAATATTTTTAAAACATAAAAAGACTTAATTCCCAATTATTTAAATCACCCAGCATTTAATCAATATACAAAATTACTCAAATGCTTATAAGTATTCATACCTGAGTGATCTTAAACATATGCAACACCTCTTGACTTGAAATCTTCTTCAAAGCTTTAAATTGCACATTCTTGGACTTGAACTTTGTCGTAGGCTCAATTAAACTTCATAATTAAAACTAGCCTAGACTTAATTTATTTTTTCTGGAATTAAGCCAATTAAAACAAAAGTACATGATAAGAATTATGTTCTTACACCATTCAACCCGATAAAAGTAATGATGGGGTCCAAACTTTTGCTCCAGCCTGTTGAGAACGCAATCCGCCAACCATAAAAGTAACGATGGGCTCTACATATCCCATACTCCAACCTTACATAGCGGCATGGGTATTATTCTCGACATACAAGGTGGTTCCCTATACAACTTGAGGAGCTGTAAGGATGAGTCCGGAGCGAGGATTGGTGATGCTAAAGTCAATAGATACTACCAACTTAGTGGCGTCGGGAATTGCAGTAACACAGCCGTATATCATGACATAGCTTCCATAAATGACTTTTTTATATTTCAGCGTCGTTGTGTCTTTAGTTCATCTCAATACATAAATGACTTCAGGCCTATTCACCGATTTGGTTCAAGGACATGTGGTGCATCCCACATTTATTTGGCTTCTTTATATAGTTATTTTGCTATAACACTTGATTAAAATACATAAATAACCTCCGTACAATATTAGTGCATAATCAACATGCATTTCATTAGTTGTGTTTTATTTTTTCCCTATAAAATTATTAGAAAAATTAATTCACGTATGAATTCAGAGATTGTCATGGAGATGATTATAGTAAATGCAAAGAGTACATGTATTTGGTTAAATACATGTTATGACTTCTCAAATCTTGTATGCTATTGTCATTTGACATCAACTAAGAATGCAGGGAAGTAAGCATGATAGATAAGGTTTACATTTTGATTAAGTCTTGTATTTGGTATAACAGATCTCATATACCTGTTGGCAGTTGAGTTTGTTCATCTATAAGGTTTACGTTTTTGTAATCCAATAACTATGTTGGCTTATGATACATGTTATGTCAAATTATGTTAGAATTGGTTCCTTCAGTTCTACTGTTAGAATTGGTTGTTTTAGGTTAGTTAAAGGATGTGAAAATCTTTCAAATGCTGTAGTTGGTTTGAAGGTAAAAATTTATTGTGAATCTTATAAATATATGGAACATATCACTTGTAATTTTATTACAACATTCTCTTTACTCTGTTTACTGCCACATTTTTTCTGATATTTATTTTGATTTACAGGGTGTGAATCTACCTTTTGTACTAGAATTTTAGAAAGATTTTTGCAGACTTCCAGGCATGGAACGGTTGCTTGCGCACATATTTTATAGCTTGTAATTGAAAGTGATATCATATATTTAAAATCTTAATATAACTTTTGGTAAATTGTATCTTAAAAGGTGGTTTGTGCTCTATGACTTTGCATGAAGTAGTGAAGGTAATGGAAGAAATGCAAATAAAGTGATTATATACGAGGATGCATCTAAGAAATAACTTCAAGAGTTCATATTAGCTCTTCGATGGTATATATATATGCTCTCCTTATTTAGGTCCAATGAGCTCCCATGTGAATCTTTCCATTTAGTTTCCCTCTTTTTATGCTGTTTTTATTTCAGAAGCTTGATTAACACCCAAATGAAAGTTGAAACTTTAAAGTTCAAAGTTTCACTTTTCATTTATATACGACCCTTAGATCCATTTTCATATTCTCTGTTGTCTTCCTTAAATTTCAAAGACGATGAAATAAGGTTTGTTGTTTAGTTTTTCTTTTCTTAATTTTAACCTATACTTGTAAAAAGATATAAGATTTGTTAATTTTTATATCGTTATTGTGAATTTTGGTTATGAATTGTAATTATGTTAAATCTATTTTTATTTATCTTTACTTGTGCCTTGTGTATGTTTTAGATCTTTGGTGAGGATTGATGCACAAAAGTATGGTCATATGAATAGTGAATCTGTTTGTATTCATTTTGCATCTTTGTGAGATATATTCCCAAAAGTATGGTCATTTTGTGAGATATATTCCCAAAAATGGACTTATTACATAAAATTTCAGGAGAGATTCGACATTGATTTGGATGATCGTTCACAAATTGTAATTCATAATCAAGGGTCAAAAGCATTTGTGGTGGCTCGTCATGAACTAGTAATATATTTACTTGTTTTGGTGGTCAGTTGAGAATTTTATTTTGCAATCTCCAATTATCAACTTTCGCTCGTCGTTATAACTTTTTCATGATAAAGACAAATCAAATACTACTTTATCTTAGCTAATGGTATTGTATTCTCTTAATTGCAGATTTGACATGACGAGAAGTTATTTTTAGGGCACCAAGAAATTTTGACATTTGACGTTTGTAAATGGAATCTGAGACTTCTAAGTCCTTTAACTAGTTTAAGTTATTTTTTTGCACCATGGATATTTGTCGTTTGTAAGGGGATGAAATGTGGAACTTCTACGTCCTTTAACAAGTATTTAGGTGACTTGACAATGTATGTGTACGTGACTTAATGTGAATTTTGTTTATGATGATTTAGTTATTTTGTGCATCTTAACAAATGTTTTTTTAGATGGTAATTTTTTTAAATTTGGTGGGATGCATTACTCTATAAAATTCCTTTTTCAAAATAAAAAAATATATTTTAAAACACTCTGTTATCAAAATAAATATTTCGTAGTTCAATATGCAATTGATAAATAAAAGTGCAGTTTAAGATTTGATAGTTTATTATTGAAAAATTAATGATTAAGAATTATTTTTCAACAATTAAATTTCGTAGCCAATAGATCTTAGGAGAAGGTACAAATTTCATAGCTAAAAGCAGCTACACTACACCAAAATGGTCAAATTAACACCCTTCAACCGGCAGCATTGTCACGGTCATTGACAGTGACAAAAAAATATGCTTTTTTTGTCATGGTCAATGACCGTGACAAGATCGCGACAAAGGCTTGTCACGATCAAAGTCCGTGATAAGTCCGTGACAAATGTACTTGCCACGGACTTGTCATGATCATTGACGGTGAAAATCCTATAATGTTGTCACGGTCAATGATCGTGACATGTAAGTGAAAATTCTGTCACTAAAAAACCCTTTCCTCTTCTTTTTTTCCACCGATTTCTATTCTCTCTCTCTCTCTCTCTCTCTCTCTCTCTCTCTCTCTACGATTTTGGTATGTTTTCTCTCTCTATTTCTCTTCCATTTATGTATATGTGTGTGTGTGTATATGTGCGTGTGTGTATATATGTGTGTGTAAATATGCATGTGTGTGTGTGGTGTATATATGCGTGTGGGTGTGGGTGTGGGAAGGGGGCGGGGCTGGGATGGGGGGCACCGTGTTTATGTGTGTGTGTGTGTGTGTGTATATGTGTGCGTATATGTATGCATGTGTGTGTATATGTGCATGTGTGTGTGTATATATGTGTGTGTGTATGTGTGTGCATGTGTGGTGGGCAGTGGCAGTGGCAGTGGGGGGGAGGGGGAAGGGCTGGGGGTGGGTATATGTGCATGTGTGTGTTTTTTTTAATTAAATTTTTATTGGTTTATTAGATATTTCCCCTCATATTGTAATGCCCCTTGTAAAAGAATTGATTGATTAAATATTGATTGGTTGTTAATTTTTTTAGTAAATTAATAATTAGTGCCCCTTTCATATGCAAGTAGGATTGTCCCTCATTGTAAATTAGTAGATTAATAATTGTATACTTTAATTGCTAGTTTAATTGATGAAAATAATTAATTGAGTAGATGAATTAGAAGGAGTACGAGATACACATTTATTGTTGCCATTGCGGTTGGATTATAGTGGATCGATGTTCTGTTGGTTAATTTTAAAAGTGGCATGACCACTGGATTATTGTCCATATGGGGGTGACATTTTTCAACTTTTTTTGAAAATTACTTTGTATTACGAACAATGTGTGTGTGTGTGTGTGCATGTGTGGTGGGCAGTGGCAGTGGGGGGGGGGGGGGAGGGGGCAGGGCTGGGGGGGGTGATGTGTGTGTGTGTATATATGCGTGTGTGTATTTTTTAATTAATTTTTATTGGTTTATTAGATATTTCCCCTCATATTGTAGTGCCCCTTGTAAAAGAATTGACTTATTAAATATTGATTGGTTGTTAATTTTTTTAGTAAATTAATAATTATTACCCCTTTCATATGCAAGTAGGATTGCCTCTCATTATAAATTAGTAAATTAATAATTGTATACTTTAATTGTTAGTTTAATTGATGAAAATAATTAATTGAGTAGATGAATTATAAGGAGTACGGAATACACATTTGTTGTTGCCATTGCGGTTGGATTGTAGTAGATATATATATGTGTACAGGATACACATTTTTAAAACTATTTGTATCACGAACATTATATATATATATATATATATATAGTATGATATTTAAATGAAACATACTTGAAATTACATATAGTGTGCATAGATACTAGCCTTCTAGTTCTTAAGCGTACGCATTCAATAACCCTTAGACCCGTTCAAGAGTCATTACCCCTGTAATAAGATCTCTCGAATTGTCTCGTTTGGACAGTTTGAGACTGCATAATTTCTATATAATAGTATTCTTAGTGGCTTAAAGTTGTAACTTTTGGAGGAAGTTCTGCAGTCGTATCCTAATGTTCTCTGGGTACATACTAGATTGACAAGTGTGACTGTTACTTCAACTGATCAATTGAAATAACACTCACACTTGTCAATCTACGTCGTGTACTTGGAGAACTATGAGGATATGCTGCCGAATTTTTCTCAAATCATAACAATGTGCATGAGCAGTTAAGTATATTACAGAAATATGCGGCCTTGAATGGGATAGGACCACTCACCCTTTAGGGGAGATGGAGGAAATGGGAATTTCTATTATAAATTGAATTTGAATTTGAAATTTAAAAATCGAATGTAAATAAGACATAATTAAATGAAACATACTATAAATCTAAGTTTTGTTTATACTAATCATGAATATACGCTTCTTACCTTTAATAGGTGATTAGTTGTGGTAGCTGTGATGGGATATCCGAAATACAAAGAGTGGATGGGTGAGACAAATAGAATGGGGGAGGTGTTTTGCAGAGGTGCTAATGAATTTGTGAAAAACGCAAAGAGATATCATAATGATGAAGAGTTTACGTGTCTGTGTGCTGTTGGGTGTAAGAATGGTAAGGTGTTTGAGTGGAAAATAATTGAACTACATTTGTTAAAATGGGGTATGCAAGATACTTATCGATTTTGGAGTTTTAATGGTGAATTGAAAGTTCCTTTTGTCCCCGAACAACCTTCACAACAACCTTCAACAAGTAGGATAGATATAGAATGGGATGACGTTGATCATAATATGTTAGAGGATTTAGTTGATGATGCGTACGGAGTTTATGAAGTAGAGGAGAATGAGGTTACTGATGATGTACAAGGTTCAAGTGCTCGTGAAGATATCGTGATAAACCTTGATGATGACTATCAAAGTTTAAAATTTAAGGCGACCCAACCGTTATACTCTGGTTATGAGATAGATCAAACAACTTTAAATGCCATAGTTGGTTTGCACAGTTTGAAGGCGCAGTACGGTTTGTCTGGCAATAGTGTGACATAAATTCTGAATTGGGTGAAGGGCTTACTACCCAAGGAGAATATGCTTCCAAATATTTATACTGTTATGAAGAACAGTTTGAAAGGTTTGGGAATGAAGTATAAATCGATTCATCCTTATGTGTATAACTTCATATTATACCGAAAGGAGTATGAAAATCTTGATCGTTGTCCGGTACGCGATGAACCTAGATATGTCCAATATACTAGTAAGGAAGGCATGAGCTCAAAAGTGCCTCAAAAAGTGTTGAAATATTTTCCCGTTGGGCCTAAATTAAAGCGATTTTTCACAGTATTATGGATAGTGGAGGCAATGACTTCGCATGCTAGGGCAGAAGTAAGGGGTAATCTCATGCGTCATCCATTGATTCTACAACTTGGAGGAGGATGAATTATTAGTATCCCGATTTTGCTCGAGAATAGCGCAACATTCGTTTAGCTATATCAACAGATGGTTTCAATCCATTTGGAAATCTAATAACAAATTAGAGTGTATGGCCAGTGATTCTAGCCCCACTCAACCTCCTTCCTTCATAGTGTATGAGACCTGAATTTTAGACGTTGTCCTTATTGATACCCGGGCCAAAGGCACCAAGTGATGACATCGACATCTACCTGGATCCTTTGGTAGAAGAATTAAATGAGTTGTGAAAAGAGGGTGTGCAATCATTTGAATCTTTTAAAAAAGAAGAGTTTAAGATGAAAGTTATGTTGATGTAGGCAATTCATGATTTTCTAGCTTATGGGACATTATTCGATTGTGTAGTACATGGTTATTTGGGGTATCCTATTTGTGGAGAGGAGACTGAATCTCTTCGTCTATCCTCTAGCTCAAAAAATGTATACCATTGCCATAGGAGGTTTTTACCACCAGCTCATAGTTTCAGATTTGAGTAAGGTTCTAACTTTTTATTGGGTGAGGTTGAACATAGGCTACCGCCGAGACAACTTTCAGGTTTAGAAATTGAAAGTAAATCTTCTGAGTCTGGCCCTAATATGCCAGGTAAGAATCCCAAATTTAATAATGTCAAGTATAAAAAGACCCTAACTGGGAATGAAACTGAGACAACAAATGCATGGTCTAGGAGGTCAATTTTATTTGACTCGCCTTATTAGAAGAATAACCTGGTGCGCTATGTAATGGATGTGATGCATGCAGAGTAGAACCTCTCTGAACATATAACGTTACAAGAGATAATTATAATGAAAATGGCCGTTATATAACGTTACGTTACACTCAAACTTTATAACTCATCTATTAAGGATTGCTCGTTTAGCCACTGGACCCTTGTTCATGGCACAAGAGTACAAAAAGTATCGATTGAATGGTTACGTATTCGGTGCAAAAGTGTACGAGCAATGTACAAATGTACAGAACTCGGTCATTTCATACAAGGATCTTACTTACTTTTGAGTGAGCGTAAAAGATAAAAACTTCGTTGAAGCTGAAATGACTTACTATGGTATAATTCGAAATATATTTGAATTGGATTATATAAATATCAAAGAGGTTGTATTTTACTGTGACTGGGTAAGAGTTGAGGATACAAATGCTTGTAAAGTTGATCCTAGCACCAATTTGATCATGGTTGACTTGTCCAAGTTGAAGATCAACGACCACGTGAGCGATGAGACGTTTGTTTGTGCATTTCAAAAGGTCAACCAAGTGTTTTACTCAGAGTATATCAACAACAAGCTGTGGTCAACTGTGCTACATGCACCAAAGCGTCTAAATAGTAGTGTGAATGACTTGGCTGCTCCTATCGAATATCAATCCATTTTTTATGATAACCCGAATTTGAAACAATTTTCCAATTTGTAATAATTATTCCAATTTGTACTTTATCAATCCATTTTTAATGCTTTTAATTGATTTTCACTTTATCATTTTCACTCTTGTATAGTGTGTGTTGGGGGGGGGGGGGGGGGGGCATTAAGGGTGGGGGTGGTGATGTTTCGGATTTTTAGTAATTGTGTTGTTATTTTGGAATTCAGAATTAAGGTGTTAAATAGTAATGATTAATTTGGATTTGTAGTAATTGTACATATTTGCATGTCTTCTTCTAATTCATTTTGATTTATACTAATAACAACATTTTTTTTACAGAAAATGTCTCCTTCAGGCATTAAGGCGAGTATGGTGATGCTGATTATAATGATGTCGTCTTGGCTCGGTGGCAGCGGAGGTGACGAGGGCTCCTAGACCCCTAGGTTCCCCAAATAAGGCAAATTAGGGATGACCATTGAGAACAAGATGGGGCTATTAGCGAGATCTCTCGAGCTGGTAAAGACGATCATCGTCCCGGGGTACACTAGTTGGAAGGAGGTGCCAAATGAGCTCAAGTTAGCTATTTGGGTGGCACTACATGTAATGTATTTCTATTTATTTCGATTTATATTTCATTTTTATTTCAATTTATATTTATATTTATTCGCATCTAACATTGTATTTGTTGGACAGGAACAATTAAGCCTGGATCCAAAATTACACGATTTCGTCTGGGAGCAGTTGAGGGAGCAACACAAGACGTGGCAGAAAAATATGCGGACCCAGTACTTTGGTAAGACCCGAGAGTCCGTTATCTGAATGCGTGACTCCGTCCCGCCAAAGGAGCCGATCTCATTGGCACAATGACAAAAGTTCGTTGACAATGAGATCAGGGAGCAACAATTGGCATCTCGTCAATCGGGGAGGGAAAATCGGGCAAAAAAGATGGACGTGTACTATTTCGACCGAATGTCTTACGCCGAGGTAGAGTATAGGATGATGGTAAGATTTAATTTTTCTATAATTACAGAAATATATTATTCTGCATTATTTTACTTTGCGGGGCCGATACTAATTTTGCATTATTTTATTTCAGGGGACGGGGAGTGGCCCTGGGGGTATGCCACATAGGCTCGATACTTATGTGGCTTTGACAAAATAGGAGGTGCAAAAGAAACTAACTACCACCTATCAGATTGAGACGATAGATCCTTAGGACGAGGATAAATTGGTCAACGAATAAATAGTTCAGGAAATAGATAAGGTGATACTGGATGATGAACACGCAGATCGAACAACCCAGATCGGCTCGTCACTGGATCCTATATTTAAGAAAGAATTAACTGAGTTCTTCAGAAGGAGAATGAATGTGTTCGCATTAATCCATGAAGATATGCTAGGTATAAACCCAAAATTCATTTGCCATGAGCTCAACATAATGAAGGATGTGAAATCAGTGAAACAAAAATACCGTGTGTTAGCCAGGAGAAGAACATGGAAATCTAGGAATAGGTAGATAAATGCATAAGCCAAAATAAATCAAAAATATGAAATACCCGGATTGGATCTAGAATATTATCATGGTTAAGAAAAATAATGACAATTTCCACAAGTGTAGATTTCACCGACCTTAGTAATACTTGCCCAAAAGTTCATTAACCATTACCCAGGATTGACCTGCTAGTCAATGTTACAACAGGACATGAACTCCTCAAATTGATGGACCCTTATTCAGGGTATAACCAGATAAAGATGGAGCCGGAGGATCAGGAAAAAAACTAATTCATCACCATCCTAGGTACGTATTGTTATAATGTTATGCCTTTTGGACTAAAAAATGCTAGAGCAGCTTACGAAAGGCTGGTGAAAAAAGTTTTCTAAGACCAGATTAGCAAAACCATAGAGGTCTGTATGGATGACATATTAACAAAGAGAAAGAAAATTATCTACCACATCAGCGATCTGGGATGAATTTTTGATCAATTGGAAAAATACCAAATGAAGCTTAACCCAGCAAAATGTGTTTTCAGTGTTAAATAGGGAATATTCCTTTGTTTCGACGAAGAAGGGGAAGGATAAGGAGGCGTCCCCGAGCGTCACAACCACGATTGTAAGTAATCCGGCAGTTTACTTTTTCTTAATTATGTTACAACTTTTTTATTTACTTATTTAACTAATCATGTGCTTTTTGTCATTTCAGGCAAAGCTTAAAGAAGTGCACGAGTCGCAGTCTGATGCCAACAAGGCGTCTTTGTCCACAGATGCACTCAACCAAGTGCTTGACGGTGATCGCAAAGGGAGGACAAGGGGGGTGAGCTCGCATGTGGCCAAATCTAGGATCATCAGATTGGAGACGAGCGACGTCGGGTTGGAGGACTCAAATGACGCGAAGCTGTCCCTTTTTAAGGCGACAGTCCAAGATGTGTTCTCATTCATGAAGCATTCATTGGGAGAAAACCGTAAGGGAAAAGGGAAGGAGAAGGTGGTGGTGGAGGAGGAGGTGCAGAAGGACGAGGATGTGGACCTCGCTGCTTCATCACTGATACGTGCGGACTCTGATGATCCAGTCCCCTATTTGGCTCCCTTCGACCGATCGATGTCGACACTTGGTTGGCCGAGCTTGTTTATATAGGACATATTTAATGGCCAACGGATAGGGATGGGGTTGAGGGACCCGAATACCGTCCAGGGTATGCCAGTTCTTGGACGTTTGCTTCAAGACATCGAGGCCAAGGTCCTCATCATGCATGTGATACCTGGGAAGGAGAACTCCCCATTGTGATTGCATGAACAATGCGGCACGATGCACATTGTTGGGTGTATTAATTCGTATATCATGTGGCCTATTCACCTCCTCAGACCTACCCCAGACATGTAGTGACATTATTTGAATTGAATTATTTTAAGTTGTTACATTTGAATTATATTTGGATTATATCGTGATGCATATTGTTTTGAATGTATATTTGCATTATCTCTATTTTATTTGGATATATGATGTTTGAACAGGTACAATGTTGCTATAACAGGTACAAATATACTGCTGGACAGTGGCTGTGGCCATACTTCCTAAAAGATTTTTTTTCAATTCTGCCCAGAATTATCACGGTCATTGACCATGACAAGTTCGGGATAATTATCCTTTGTCATGGACTTGTCACGATCAATTACCCTGACAATTTTTTAAACATTACCACGGCTTTGTCCTGGTTATTAATCGTGACTAAGCTTATCACGATCATTGACCGTGATAAGATCGTGACAAGTCTAATGAACTTATCACGGTCAATGACCGCGACAAGTTCATGACAACCAAAGTTGTCACTCCCAGAATTATCACGGTCATTGACCTTGACAAGTTGGAGTTGTCACGATCAATGACCGTGATAATCTGACAGATTTTGTGTAGTACTAACACACTAGTTTATTGATAGAATTGGCAACGAAATGAAGACATTTAGCAATGAAATGTTGAACAATTACCTACAAAACAAATTGTAAATTTCGTAGCTAAAAGCTTCAAACACACTAATTTATTGATAGAATTGGCAACGAAATGAAGACATTTACTAATGAAATGTTGAACAATTAGCTACGAAATAAATTGTAGCGTAAATATGATAATTTTCCATGAAAAAAATTTCGTGGCAAATGACCTAAACAATTGGCAATGAAATTTAATTGCGTGGTCATATACATTCAGCAAGGTCTTTGGCCATGAACTCTCCACGAAATCATTTTTGTTTCCAAAAACTATCAGCAACGAAATATACACTTTTGGCTACAAAAATTTTCGCAGTTAAATGTAAAAATTGTTGTAGTCACATCCGAGTTTCAGGGCAGTGCATATTTAGTAGTTGCAATCCAATGGAAGGACATCCAGAGGTATCTTCATATGGTTAAGTGCAACGATACTCAGAACTCGATACCAGTTACATTTAAGCTAGTTAAGGAAGATCTATAGTGGTGGGAGTTAGGTACTATATAAGAGGAGAGGGATTCGATGAAAATTCAGGAGTTCTGGGTGTGGTTTGATAGCAAGTTCTTTCCATCATCAGTGCAGACAGAGATGTGGAGGAGATTTCTGGATCTCATGCATGAGGTCCGAATAGTGGCCAAGTATGAGTAGGAGTTGACTTTCCTAGAAAAATTGGTGTCGAATGAAGTGAACACTGATGAGAAGAGAATTCTCAAGTTTATGGACGGGCTCACTTGGAGGATCTGTTAGCAACTGTTTGGAAACTCAGCATTGAGGACTTACACTGATGTCATTAACTCCGCATTGCTACACTGCCAAGATCATCACTTCCATCTGAGGGGAGTGGAGAGGATAAAAAAGAAGAGCTAGTAGGGCAAGACTAGGAGCAGCGGTGCCAACCGGGCATCACATCAGTAAGAAAGAGGTTCCTAGTAGGGGGATTTAGCTAAGAGGTTCATGTCGGGTGATGGTAGTTACATGTAGGGCCATCAGGGCTAATAATGTGCTCCTCAGGGCCAGTAGGGCTGGGGGAACCACACTGAAGGCCGTCATGGCCGTGGATATCAGGGCCCGTGATGGGAGCAACCTCGTTATGGCTAGAAGCCAATAGAATTTACAAGGATATGTTTCATATGTGGGGAGTAGGTATACATAAGGCGTGCATGCCTGAATACGGTAAGGGGTCAGCAACAGGACGCCCAGTAGCGACAGCTGCTACCTTAGCTTCTAGCCCCACCAGTAGTTCCAGCATTGTCGCCTCCATAGGGATAGTTATAGTTTGGGCTTTTCTATAACATCAGTGGCCTAGTGTTGACATCAGTCCCGCCAAAAGTTGAGGTTATGTTTCCTATTAATGGGCACATGGAGTGAGTATTGTTTGATAAGGGAGCGTCACACTCATTTATTACCACTAGATTTGCACGGGAGACAGGTTTAGTGGATACAACGCCTGATATTATTATGATCGTAGATTCACCGTTGGGTCATGGGGCTCTCATTCGTTCCATCTATAGGGAGGTGGATGTGGACATTGGGAGGTCATGCTTAGTAGCGGGCATGCTCATTTCAGAGATATGTGAGTATGATGTTATTCTGGGTATGTACTGGTTAGCGACGTATAGAGCGATGGTGGACTGTTATTGTAGGACTATCGTGTTTACTATTTCAAGGCAAGATATGTTTTTTTTGGCGATGCCTCATTTTGAGGGAGGGTCGAGCATGCATTTATATTATATCGAGGAGAAGACTTAGGAGGGTATTGTCATGTTACTAGATTTGATCCTTGAGGTTATGGAGTTCGCTGATGTGTTTCATGAGATACCAGGGTTACCACCTAGTCGGGAGAATGAGTTTTTGATCGACTTAGTGCTGGGACTAGGACGATAGTGCGTACACCATACCGTATGGCTCCTTTAGAGATGCGGGAGTTGAGAGATGAGTTTAAGCCGCTTTTAGGGTAGGATTTTATTTGTAGGGGTACATCACCTTGGGGTTCTCTAGTGTTGTTTTTTAAAAGAAAGATGGGTCTTTAAGATTATGTATTAACTACCATGAGTTGAATAAGGTCACTATTCGGAACAAATATCTGTTGTCATGTATCGATGACTTTTTCGATTAGCTGAGAGGAGCATCCTACTTCTCAAAGATTAATTTGAGATCAGGGTACCATCAGTTACATATCAGGGATAAGAATGTCCCTAAGACCACATTTTTTACGAGATACGAGTTTTATGAGTTCACAGTTATTTCATTTGGGTTAAACAACACACTGACAGTTTTCATAGATCTCATAAACCTAGTGTTCAGGGATTTCTTGGATCAGTTTGTCATTATATTCATAGATGACATCGAGCTTTATTATCGGATAAAGGGCGAGCACCCAAATCATTTGCGTATGATTCTTTAGACTTTACGGGACCACCAATTATATTTCAAGTTTGAGAAGTGTGGATTCTAGTTGCGGGAGGTATATTCTTGGGTCATATAGTCTCAAGGAGGGGGATTGCAATGGATCCAAGTAGTATGTCAGCGGTGAGGGAATGGGGGCAGTCTACGACACTGATAGAGTTTTGTAGTTTTGGGGGTTAGCAGGTTACTACCGTCGGTTTATCAGAGGATTTTCAAAGATTGTAGGTTCCTTGGCGAATTTGAGTCCTAAGGGAGTACCTTCTATTTGGGATAACCACTATTAGTTAGCTTTTGATGAGCTAAAAAAAATTTGACTTCAACACTAGTGGTCGCATTGCCTAGAGGATTAGTGGAGTACTTTGTTTTACCGATGCGTCCCTATAGGTACTTAGGGGAAATATACAACAGGAGGAGAGAGATATAGCTTTTTCATCTCTCAAGCTTAAGCCCCATGATAAGAACTAACCCACGCATGACTTGGAGTTAGCTGCGATTATTTTTCCTTGAGGATTTAGAAGCACTACTTATTAGGGGAGAAGTTTCGGTTATTCATGGATCACGGGTCATCGCAATATGTTATCACTTAAAAAGAGTTGAATATGAGGCAGCATCGATGGATTTAGTTCGTGATGGATTACCAGTTCGACATTCAGTATCATCCGGAAAAGGCTAACGTGGTGGCAGATGCATTGAGTCGTATGCCTACGGGGTAGTTGGTAGTAATTTGAAAGGAAAAGTGGGATGATCTTCGTCAGGAGGAAGAGGTTGTCAGGTCTTATATGGAAGTGATGACCATCATACCCGAGATCATTTTTTAGGGTTGTGAAGGCACAAGCAGAATATCCTTCTCTTCAGGAGAGGATACAATAGTTATTGGCAGACGATGCGAAGTCCTACTTAGTCAGTTTTGAGGGTGGCTTATGCTTCAATGGGAGGTTGATTCTCCCTAATGATTAGGAACTATGATGCATAGTTATGGAGGAGTCGCATGGGTCACGATTCTCAGTTCATTTAAGAGGGTACAAGATGTAACAGGGTATGAAGAGGAAATATTAGTGAGCTAGTATGAAGCATGACATAAAAGAGTTTATCTCTATGTGCACCATTTGTTAGATGGTGAAAGTTGATCATCAGAGACCAATCGAGGTTTCGCAACCGTTGGAGATTCCAGTGTGGAAGTGGGAGAGTATATCATTGGATATTATCGCGGGGTTATCGATGTCGCAGAGGGGTTGTGATTCCATTTGGGTTATTATAGACTGATTTACTAAGGTGTCTCATTTCTTACCCGTTCAAGTGGACTATGTGATAGGGTAGTATGCCCAACTCTTTGTTGCAGAGATAGTGAGACTATACTGAGTGCCGCTCAGAATTGTTTCAGATCGGGATAAGATCTTTGTGTCCCACTTCTAATAGAGTTTTTAGGAGGCGATGGAGACGGAGTTGCGTTTGAGCACGACCTATCACTCGCAGATAGATGGGCGGACAAAGAGGGTGAATCAAATGCTAGAGGATATGCTGAGGATGTGTATTATGGATTTCAAAGGAAGTTGGGAGCAGTATTTACTGTTGGTAGAGTTTGCGTATAATAACTCGTACCAGTTTACTAGTGGTATAGCACCTTTTGGGGCTTTGTACATGAGATCTTGTCGTTCTCCCTCATGTTGGTTAGAGGTGGGGGACTACAACCTTCTCAAACCAAACATGATTCAGGATACGTCGACGAAGATTGAGTTGATTAGGAGTCGCATTCGGGTAGCTCAGGGCCTTCAGAAGAATTACATCGATGCGAACTAGAGACACTTGGAGTTTCATGTAGGTGCTAAGGTGTTATTAAGGGTATCTCCCATGAAGGGAGTGATGCAGTTTGGGAAGAAAGGAGGTTGGCACCTAGGTATGTGGGGCCTTTTCCCATCATTTAGAAGGTAGGGCCAGTTACATATAGGCTTGCCTTACAGGAGCATTTATAGCACGATGTGTTTCACGTGTCATCATTGAGGAATTATCTCAGGGATGACTTGGCTTACCGAAATATAGATTTAGAGGAGATATACTTATAACCATACATTACTTATGAGGAGATAATTATTGCCATTTTAATCCATAGAGAGCGTAACCTTCGGTCAAAGGTGGTACCATTATTACGTGTGTAGTGGGGGCATCACAATCTCATTGACTCGACGTGGGAGCACGAAAATGACATGTAAGAAAAGTATCCAGAGCTCTTTGTAGTAGGTAAGTTCAAATTTTGGGGACGAAATTCCGTTATTAGGGAGAGAATGTAATACCTGGTACTTTTATGAGTAATTTATTTCCACGTGTGCATTTAATTATTAATTTAATTGGGAAAATTAAATAAGTTTCATTAAATATTAATTAGGGAGTTAAGGATTAATATTTATGATTATTATTATTTACTCACATATGATAAATAAATAGAGGTATGAATTGTTATATTGTCATTTTATGAGTGAAAAACTATTATATTATATCGTTAGAGAGTTAGAACGATGGATTTAAATAGTTTCAGGGCAACACATACTGTATGCACGTGTCGGGATCCATTCATGATATGATGGTATATTTTTATTTCTATGACTCGGATGGTCTTTTTTAGTGCTCCGGTGATCCAAAATGGGTCGAAATAGTCCAGAATAGGTACCCAGGGGTTATAGTTGGGTTTTGGAGGCTTTTTAGACATAACACGGTTTGTATAGGGGTATTCTATCTTTTTACCCTTAGAGTTTAATCTATAAATGAGATTAGGGATTGATTAGTAAGTATTTAAGGTTAAAAAAGGTGGATGACAACCTCATTCTTGCATCTGCATATTGGAGATTAAAAGAGAGAACAAAGAGAAGAGAAAAGGGAAGAAAATTGAGAACAAGTCTTAGAGAAAAGAGGAAGAACATACTCGTAATTCAAATCATCTCTAAGTGTCGAGATTTTGGATTTTATTTAACTAGTCAAGTGTTTACCCACTTTAGACAATTTTTGTGATTAATTACGTTCCTGATTAATTGGAAAAAAAATTGGGAATTGTAAAGATAAAACCTTTGGAGACTAATCAAAAGGATTTGGTGTTTTCTTAACCTATGATCATATTTGATAATTAATAAGTGATAAATTTGTGATATTAATCTAAGTTTTGGACTCTGAACATGAAGAATATTGATAGGGTGTTAGAATCAATAAATTTCAAGGTTTGATAAATTTTGAGTTGAATGTATTAATTAATGATTAGATGTTGGATTCATGATTAACTTTGTGTTAGAGTACTTATGGAATGATTTTATATTGATATGGGATGTTAATTTATGATTTTGGAGGCTTGGGACCACCGTTGAAGGGTTTAGGGGGTGAAAACCTGAGGTTGAAGAAGAAGGGAAACCTAGCAAATCGAACCGATTCGTCGGGGGAGAAAATCGGTTTTCTTAATGAAACAGATTCAGTCTGCCAAGCGACCCAGTTCGGTTTCCTGACATGTCCCTATTTTTATTAGGGGTTATTTTTGGGCCGTTAATACTTGGTAAATGGGCGTATGGGCTCGGGGTAAATTTGTATTACTAAAGAATATTATCGGGGGTTGGTATGTGTGTTAGGCCAACGGTTAGATGGGTTCGTGTGACACGAATCAAGCTACAAGTGAGTGAACACCTAAATGGTAAATCGAGAAATCGGTTCAAACTTTGGGATTGGTAGACAAGTATATTGTGGGATTTCTGTACGTAGTCAGTACTTTATATATATATATATATATATATATATATATATATATATATATATATATATATATATATATATATATATATATTATGTGTGTGTGTGTGTGTAATTATTTCTTGTGTATTTATGTTGAACATACCTACTCGGCAGTGCTATCGTTACGAGGTTGCGCGTAGTGGATAGTCCACCCTAGCGTTGACCAGGAGGTGTTGGATTGATTCCCTTGGTGATATTACTCTTGCATGGCCAATATCCATGTTTGAGGATATATGTTAGTTTGGAGACCGATTAGGTTCAATGTGGTATTGTTGCGACCCCCGGACGTATGTTTATGTTCGCCTCCATTTTTTATTTTTACGTTTGGTTTCGATGGTGAGATTCTGACGCTGTGACCCAGCTGTGGTACGTGGTATACCTAGAGCCAGATAACACATGAGGGATGCATCTGTGAGGTCCAGGCTCTAGAGATGCGGTATATATATATATGTGTGTGTGTGTGTGTGTGTGTGTGATGTTGTGTGTATATCTACTTATAGCACATTTGTAGCAATGTTATTAAATATGGAAGTATACCTACTAAGGGTATAATATATTTAGCTAATGGTGATTGTTAGATGGATGGATTATATTAGCGATTATTGTCCTAGCTAGACTGGGTAGCATGATTAGGATAATAAAATGAATGTGTTAGGTGTGCAATGTAGATGAGAGGTGAGGATTGATCTCATGTAAATGCTACTGGTAAATTAATTATGAAAGTAATACACTGCATGTTTTTATTTAAAACATCTAAATACTGGCAAAATATTTTGAAATATTTTTTGGGCTTTGACCCACTGAAAAATATATTTTTGTTTTCAAAACCCCAGGTGTGCAGCAGTTGGGACATCAGGGTTAGATTCTTTCATGCGGTTGCGAGCAGTAAATGTGGATGTGCTAGATTGATTGTAGCTGCCTCAACTCGTTTCTAACTTGATAGGATTCAGTTTCAGTGTTAGTATTTCCTTTTAGGCATGTTGCTCGTAGTCTGATAGGACTTTTCCTTTTATATCAGAGATATTTAATTACTTCTCAGCATTATGTTATGATGGATTTTTATTTTTGGTAACCTATGATTTATTCTGTTTACGTTATTTATATTTATGCTTATCAGTTATCCTGTCATTTAATTAGTATATGTTCATGTTGGTTTTATATTTATATTATTTGTTGCGAAAGTGATGCTAAGAATGAAATTTTACTGAATTCTTATTTTAATTTATTAAAGGATTGACGACCCATTGAATAGGCGGGGTGTCACAGAATATTAGAGGTTGCTCTTTCGACATACTCGTGCGCGTGTGGCTACAAAGCGTGGTCAAAATGCTTTCATTCTTGAATGCAATGGAAAAAATAGGATAATTAGCCAATATTGGCAAGTGATGTATGTGATTATATAAAACTTAGAGTCGGAAATTTATACTGTTACAAGTCAAAAATAAAAATAACCACGGAATGGGTCATAAGAAAAGCGATCATACAAAAGTTACGAAGAGAGAAGTGTTTTAGGCAGCCCTTTCGATCTCTTAGGAGTCAAAATAACTTATATTCTCTTACTTCGATGCATGTAAGTGCTAGTGAGAGTGTGAGAATACAGGTGTACACGTAAGTGGTTGTGTGTCCAAAGTGGTGAAGAAGTGTGAATATAAAAATATGCACATGTGTGTGACATATGGATGTAAAGAGAAAACAAATTACATAATATGATGACTGTTTATGAAAAGAAAAAATAGACTTGAATTCTGGGATGGATTAAGAAATCCTACGTAACCTCGCAAAGTTCTAGATGAAAGACCACTTAGTTGGAAATAGGTTTTAAAAGAGAGTAAAGCTAGGGAGACCCACAAAAAAAACCCATTTGGTAAACCCAGTGAATAAGACAAAAATGGGTACAAGTTTTTAATGCATATTTTGATGCCCTGGCGGGACCCACAATAATAAGGTATAAGCTTTTAATACAGTGGGTTTACGAAATGGGTTTTTTTGTGGGTCTCCCTAGATTTATTCTTTAAAAGATGGTATTGTATTTGAGTGATGCTAACCTTACCGAAACCAACTTACCGATTCCATACCCAATTGACCTTTCTTCCTTTTTTCCAAACATTTCTCCCTTATTTTCCAAACACTTCCTTTACTAATATTAAATTACAATTTCAACAACACAAAAAAATGCACATTTCAACTAGTAAATAAAATGCAAATTTTAGACACTAAAAAAAAAGAACACGAACACAACTCAATGAAAGTTAGACTTTACATGAAATTTTATTTTTATTACCTAACCCGAACTCGACTCAATTAAAATGCAACAAAAGCAATTTTTTACCAAATTCGAATATGAGTTAATTAAAACACGACATGACACGGCACAATTTTTTTAGGTCATAAATTTTTAGTTTTGTTTTGGCACTTTTATTAATTGACATAATGCATTGCGTTTTAAAAAAACACGATATGACATGACATAAATTTTTTCGGTAATATAATTTTTTGTTAAAATCAGTTTTATATATTTTTTTGGGTAGTTTATTTTTGTTGATAAAATCAGTTTTAATAAATAAAAAAACTGTTTAATTTGATGTTTTAGATTCGCCATCACGGACCCACCCAAACCCGAACCCGACTCAATTAATAAAAATAGTAAAAAATATTTTTGAATTGAAACACGACATGACATGTACCAAACCCTAACCCGAACCCGATTCAATTAGAAGGGACAAAAACATTTTTTTTACCAAATACGTATATGCCCTAATTAAAACACGACATGACACGGCATAAATTTTTTAAGTTGTAAACTTTTTTAGGTAATATTTTTTTTTTGTTAAAATAAGTTTTATGTCTTCTTTTAGGTAGTAATTTAAAAAAAAATTACGTACTTTTTTCTTGAGTAATTCTATAGCGACGCACAAATTCGATTCATTTTGTGCGATGCACTGACGTGTCGCATCAGTATGAGTTCATTTTTTAGTCATGGCGAGACCCACACTATAGGACCCTTAAAATGAACCAATGTAAACACGATGCGTCAGTATGAGTTCATTTTTGTTTTGTAATATTTTTTTTTATTAAAATCAATTTTATATATTTTTTAGGTAGTTTTTTTTATATAAAATCAGTTATTGCTCCAAAAAGTTCCTCAGCACATAAAAATACTGAATGTGTGCCGCTGACGCGATCCTTTAAAAATAAGAGAATATTGGTTAAATTAGTGTTTGAGGACTTTTTGGAATAAAATAAAAAAGATTAGACTAAATGTGTATTAAAAAATATTTGACAAACTTTTTGGTAATTGATCCATTAAATATTAGTTTCAAGTAAAATTTATTTAACACCGCATAAATAAAAAAACTATGTTCTAAAAAGTTCATCACCACATAAAAACACTCAATGTGTGCCGCTGGCGCTGCTTTTAAAAATGAGAGAATATTAGTTAAATTAGTGTTTGAGGACTTTTTGGAACAAAAATAAAGTGAAATGTGTATTAAAAAATGTTTGAGGACTTTTTGGTAATTGATCCATTAAATATTAATTTACTATAAAATTTATTTAGTTTAAAAATAAATCATAACTTTAGTTATTTATCAATATAAAATAAATTTTAAAAAAATTAAAAAATATCTTTTAATTTTAATTTAAAATAAATTATAATTTTGAAAATATAATACATTATTTTTAAAAAGTAAATTAAGGGTCCAATTTATTTTGTTATTGAATGAGATTGATGACTGAGATTGATGGGGATGGATTCGGTAAGTCCCGTTCGGGACTGAATCATTATTCGTTGTATTTGCAATGTAGCTGTGCCTGTGCTATGCTTTTTGAAAACTGTGTGTAAACCATTTTGTGTGAAAAGCGGTTGTTGAAATCAATTTATGTGAAAAGTGGGTTTTGAAACCCTTTTTCTGTAGGTATTAAGTGTGGAGCACAATTATAACGAAAAATACAATAAAAATCTTATTTTTGGTAGTTTGGATTTTGTAAAAAGAGATTCGGGTAAAAAAGAGTAATTATTTAATACTAACAAGTTTATTGATAAAAGAGTACGAAATTACGTAGGGGATATAAAATGTGGATGTATAAATTAGGATGATGTATTATAATAAAGAAAAAAAGGATAAGAGTAAGAAATACTTTTAAACATTTAGCTAATTTTCAAAGAAATTACTTGCTTAAAACGACTTTCAAAAAGCTTCAATATTCTTGGATGATATATGTAGGAGGTGGAAATGATGTTTGGATTATTGGATTTTGAAAGGTGGTGGAAAAGAATTTGAGAAAATATAAGGGATTTCAAGATAACTAAAAAATTTCACGCATTTCAAGATCCTCTAAAATGAGGTCATCCTTTTCCTTTTATAGAATATCCCAAGAAATGTAAAAAAACGAAGTTGTCCCTAAGGTTATTTTGATCGACACATGGGGCACTCTGCCAACCCACAATAAAGGTCATTTAGGATCAGAACAAGTAGACATTGTGGATCGGCATATCTCTGAGTAGTTTTCCCCCATCTTCATGCAGTGGCTGAGCTAAGATTTTATGTCTAGAACGAGCTAACTTAATGATAATTTTTTAGGGTTCGGAGGCGGGAGTTTGAGTCGAATTTTTTTTGAGAAAAATTACAAAAAGTCTTATGAGAGGTGGCCGAATTTATAATTCAACACTTTTTTTTTTAAATTAACACTACTTTTTTTAGGGCCCCAAGCCACCCCTAGCTCTGCTCCTGTCTTCATGCGTGTATTTTAGTTGGAACCGTTGGGAAGTTGATTCGAAGAACTATAATCATTTTTATTTACAAATTCCTTAACTAGAATGTTATCCATGTTAAAACATGTCTCCAAGTTGGGTCATCGCTCATTATTGTGAACATCTAAGAGAACAAATGTCCCGAGTAAGGGGAATCTTTGAAAGGGCCTTTAAGGTATATGAGAGTGTGAAAATGGGGTGTCCACAAATAGATTTCTATAGTAAAAAAATTTGAAGTTTTTTTAATCTTTTCTATCAAACACGTTATAAGTAAGGGTTAATTGTAACATTAAAATAGTGTAAACATTTTTCCATGTTAGAATGAATGCATTGAGAATATATATATATATATATATGATGAGGAAGACTCACATACATCATGATATATACATTACACCAATTTCTAGGTCCTAAAAAATATTTTTCCATATTTTTTATTTTTATCTTGAAATTAACATTCTAATCAATCCATATTAAAAAAATTAGGTCAAAATACATTTTGTAACTATTTTTAAAAAATTCACAAAAAACTGCTGGTGCAGACCCTTATAAATAAGGTATTTTGAACAGTTTTTTGTGAATTTTTTAAAAATAACTAAAAAATGTATTTTGATATAATTTTTTGAACATGAATTTATTGAAAGGTTAATTTCAATAGAAAAATATAAAATTTTAAAAAAAAAAATTTTTAGAGCCTATAACTAAGTGTGTGTATAAATAATGTATAAAGCATAATTTAAGTGCGCCTTCACCTATATGATATCATTATTTTACTTATTAGATTAGATGGCACTTTATACATATTACATATGATCACTACGCGAAAGGAAGCCAAAAAGGTTACAGTAGCTACAGACTCCACTTGGTGCCAACTTCTCTCTAGGAGATGTATTTTCCCATTAAGCACCAAGTATTCTCTTTATGTGCCAAGTTTACTACATTGAATGCCAACTTTCTGCCAGATGGTGCCAACTTTCATTTGGTTCCATCAGAGTCAGTTATATTCCGTTAAGAGTGTGTGAATTTGACGAGACCAGCGAGGATATTTAGCCCTATTCGAGGAATCATGTATTTCTTTTTTTATCTTATGGTTAATACATTGATTAAATTTATGTCCTCACAACACTTTTTTTAATTCTTTCTTAACTCTCTTTTAGAGTTTACATATTAAATACATTTATTTCTTATTAAAAATATTTGTGACTATATTAGAGTGAACCTTTTGGATTCAACGCTTGATTCTTGTTCATATCCATTAGCCTATGTTAGTTGGTATCAAAGCTAGGTTCAAACCCAATATTCACCTCAATATTCACCTCTGTTCGATGGATAACTTGTAAGAAAAAATAACCACTAAAACAATTACGATCATGATGGATTATCTTGTATAGGGAAGGTTTTAATTAATTCCAAATCAACGTTAATCACACCTTTCACATTATGCATGTAACAATATATCAAGTTTAGGAGAGTATAACAACGATGGATATTGATTGTGAGAACTACACGGTGCATAATTATTATGATTTGGATGTCTAGATTGTAATCTCACCCCAAACCAACGGACAATGAGAAGAATGCGGGTTACACTAACAAATTAGATTATACTCATTAGGAGATAATTCAGGTCAAAGGAAGAAGGAAGATATAAAAAGTTCAACATTTCTTTTAGTATATAGAGGTCAAAGGAAGATACGTAATTTAAAATATATCCTATAAGCCGACAGATACACATCTCCATAGTGGGATGCAGTTCAGACTACTTGCATACCTAAGGTTAATGAACCAACACACATGTGGCTTAAGATAGAGAATTTGTTTAAGGACAAATGTTTATCCCTAAATATGAGTTATTTTTTATAAACAATTTCAAACCCTATATAGGGAACCAAATTGAGCATTATGTATGTTGATTTTTACCACTTGTGGTTCAAAAAGTTACGAACAAATAGTGAAGAAAGTGCTGTTGGAAAAATTGGACTTAAATGGGTTTTAAGAAAGCTGTCCAGAATTTTCTGGACAGAATTTTGAGCAACTTTGAGCTCAAATTTAGGTGGGACCCACACTACGAAAATTGTGGGACCATATACGAACGCGTTCACCTCCGCAAGGAGATTAACGTAGTATATTCATATGTCCAATTTCAATAAGTTATGAATGATAATTATGTCCCCAAAGTGACTCACAAAGCAATGAAAGTTAATGAATTGGGTGTGTTTTTACTCTTGTCCCACATTGGAAGAGTAGTGGAATTTTGATGAGTTAATAACACCCCAAGTATGGACTAAGGCTTGGATGCCTTGGGGGTATCCCAACTCTTTGAAGGGGAGATGACCTAAGCTATGCACGGGTTGACTTTCGGTCAAAAGTCCACACGCGCGCGCGCCCGTCCGTCCGTCCGGCCGGTTCGGTTATTGCCAACAGTCAACAGTTAATTTCGTTTAACTGTTTTGGCAGTTATTTGCCAACCGTCACCTACTTTGCTATAAATACAGATGCCTCCCTCCGTTTTTAAATAATGAAATTTTCCCTCCTCCAGAATTGCTATCATTTCTGTCCCAGAATTCCTTTCATATCTGTTCCGAAATTTCTTTCTCCTGCATAACATATGTTGTAGTGTTGTTGAGTAAAGGCCACACAGAATTTGAGTTCGTTGAAATTAATTATTGTTGTGCTACATAATTAATTGAGGAAATCCGTTCTATCTTGGGAGACAATATTCATCAACCTCGGAGCACATTGGAGGGAATAAATTGTCTTAAGGAAACTGTTCGTAACAGGGCTCGAATTTATCTTTAATTCTTTTATTATTTCTGCAAATTCAAGTAAGTGTTTCATTTATGTAATTCTGTTTTAATTCTGTAATTATATTAAATTCATAATTCTATACAATTGTTATTTATAAATAGTAGACTTAACAATCTTAAGACAATTTATTTAGTTCTACTGTTTTTAGTGTACAGAATTTTTTTTATTACAGAAATTTATTTGTTGGAAATAAATCTGTTTTGACAGAATAAAATGAATTAAATTACTGCTTTATTGTAGAAATTAGTAAAACAGTTTTGTTATAGAAATTAATTTCTATACTGTTTTTATATTCTGTTTTAGAAAATAAAATTTTATTTATGTACTCTTGATTAAAATCTGTTTATCTATATTTTTTTTCTAAAATTATAATTCTGTTTTGTACGGAATTCTTTTTATTATTAAAAAATTAGTGTGACACAGATTTTATGATTTAATTATGTTTTGTACGGAATTCTGTTTTTATTATAGTTTAATTCTAAATTATTATTTGAATTCTTTTGGAATTCATTTATTGTGAATCATATTTGGAGGAAATTGTTGCACAGAATTTTGTATTCTGTTTTGATTAATTCATTATATATGAATTTTATCATTAATAAAAATTCTGTTTTTGTAACAGAAATGGAATCACAAAGTACGAACACTACTCCTACGAAACTGATTGTCACCAACACAAGTGTGACTGCACCCGTATCTATGCCACACGGGGAGAAACCTGAAAAGTTCCTTGGGGCTGACTTCAAACGTTGGCAAGGACAAATGTA
The DNA here is from genome assembly GCA_949130495.1 of Sambucus nigra. NCBI lineage: Eukaryota > Viridiplantae > Streptophyta > Magnoliopsida > Dipsacales > Adoxaceae > Sambucus > Sambucus nigra. The sequence continues at coordinate 193,097,231 of OX422220.1, forward strand.
CTTCTATCTCACTACCTGCCAACTGGGCAGGTTTGTATATGAAGATTGCCCCTCTATTCAAGAGGGAGATGACGCTGAAAAGGTTGCTGCTGTCGATGCTTGGAAGCACTCGGACTACCTTTGCCGAAATTATATTTTGGCATACTTGGACAAGACTTTGTACCATGTCTATTGCACTATCAAAACTTCCAAGGAATTATGGAATTCTTTGGAAAAGAAGTATAAAACTGAAGATGCTGGGATGAAGAAATTTATCGTTGGGCGTTTTCTGGACTTCAAAATGATTGATTCTAAATCTGTAATCTCGCAAGTGCAAGAACTCCAAGTGATTCTCCACGACATTCATGCTGAAGGAATGTCAATTAGTGAAACTTTCCAAGTTGCTGCAATTGTTGAAAAGTTGCCACCTTCTTGGACTTTGTTCAAAAACTATCTCAAGCACAAGCGTAAGGAGATGAATGTGGAGGAGTTGGTGGTCCGGCTAAGAATCGAAGAAGATAACCGTGAATCTCAAAAGAAAAGTGGGAAGAATCCGATGGAAACAAAGGTCCATGTCGTTGAAGGTCCTAAAAAGAACAAACGAAAGTATGATGGGGAAGGCACTTCCAAACATAACAAGAAAAAGTTCAAAGGCAAATGCTACAATTGTGGTAAACCGGGACACCGCTCAAGTGAGTGTCGTAAGCCTAAGAAGCAAAATAAAAATAACTCTCAAGCAAATGTGACTGAGGGTGAGCATATCACCAATGATTTGGCGGATATGAATCTTTCTGCCGTTGTCTCTGAATGTAACTTGGTTGGAAATACCAAGGAATGGTGGGTGGACACTGGAGCCACACGACACATTTGTGCAAATAAATGGATGTTCTCCACCTATAAGCCTTTGGAAAATGAGGAGAACCTTTTTATGGGAAATTCTTCCACTTCTAAAGTGGTGGGACAAGGAAAGATTGCTTTGAAAATGACTTCTGGAAAGGAACTTACTCTCAACAATGTTCTTCACGTGCCTGATATCCGAAAGAATCTGATTTCTGGATCTCTCCTTACTAAGAATGGTTTCAAGCTTGTGTTTGTATCTGATCGCTTTGTGTTGTCTAAAAATGACATGTATGTAGGAAAGGGCTACCTAAATGAGGGGCTCTTTAAACTGAATGTTCTTACTGTAACCCCTAAAACATCTGTTTCAATAAATGAAGTTGCTAGTTCTTCTTATTTGATCGAGTCATCTGATATTTGGCATGCTAGATTGGGACATGTTAATTTTGATACATTGCGTAGATTAATTAACTTGGAATTTTTGCCAAAATTCAATATTGATAAAAATCATAAATGTGAAATTTGTGTGGAATCTAAATTAGCTAGATTACCTTTCCATTCTATTGAAAGGATAACTGAACCTTTAGATTTAATTCACACCGATATTTGTGATTTAAAATTTTTTAAACTAGAGGTGGGAAAAAGTATTTTATTACTTTTATTGACGATTGCACAAAATATTGCTATGTATATTTGTTACATAGTAAAGATGAGGCTATTAATGCATTTAAACAATATAAAAATGAAGTTGAGAATCAATTAAGAAAAACGATAAAGGCTATTAGAAGTGATAGAGGAGGTGAATATGAATATCCATTTGAGAAATTTTGTTCTGAAAATGGAATTATTCATCAAACAACCGCTCCTTATTCTCCTCAATCGAATGGTGTTGCTGAACGCAAAAACCGTACTTTGAAAGAAATGATGAACTCAATGTTATTAAGTTCAAGAGCTCCACAAAATTTGTGGGGGTAAGCCTTACTTTCTGCTAATTACATTCTCAATAAAGTACCTCACAAAAAGACTCACAAGACACCTTATGAATTATGGAAAGGTCGAAAACCTTCCTATAAATATTTACGAGTGTGGGGGTGCTTAGCCAAAGTGATGGTTCCTAAACCTAAAAAGGTAAGAATAGGGCCAAAAACCGTGGATTGTGTATTCATCGGTTATGCTACTAATAGCAGTGCATATCGATTTCTAGTTTGTAAATCTGAGATTTCGGACATTCATGTAAATACGGTTATTGAATCGAGGGATGATTCATTTTTTGAAAATGAATTCCCGTATAACATGACCCGAGAATCTGGTCCTTCTAAAAGGACAAATCAAGCTACTACAAGTGGTACTCATCAACCTATTGAATCAATAGAGGATGAACCAAGACGTAGTAAAAGAGCAAAAACCTCGACTTCTTTCGGTCCGGATTTTCTAACATATTTGTTAGAAAATGAACCTCAATCGTATAAAGAAGTTATATCCTTACCCGATGCTTCCAATTGGAAAGAAGCAATTAATAGTGAAATTGAATCCATATTACAAAATCATACATGGGAACTAGTGGATCTTCCACCAGGTTTAAAACCGTTAGGCTATAAATGGATCTTCAAAAAGAAATTGAAGGCCGATGGATCAATTGACAAACATAAAGCTAGACTTGTAGCTAAAGGCTATAGGCAAAAGGAAGGGTTGGATTACTTCGACACATATTCACCGGTAACAAGAATAACGTCCATTCGGATGTTAATAGCAATAGCTGCTATTAATGGACTTGAAATACATCAAATGGATGTAAAAACTGCATTCTTAAACGGTGAACTAGACGAGGAAATTTATATGGAGCAACCTGAAGGGTTCAAAGCTCCCGGACAAGAAGGAAAAGTATGTAAGCTTGTTAAATCACTATATGGATTAAAACAAGCACCTAAACAATGGCATGAAAAATTTGATAATGCAATGTTATCAAATGGTTTCAAAATTAATGAATGCGATAAATGTGTTTACTTTAAATACATTCAAAATGGATATGTCATTGTATGCCTCTATGTTGATGATATGCTTATCATGGGTAGTAACTTGGAAATTGTCAAAACTACAAAACAAATGTTGAGTAGTAGATTTGACATGAAAGATATGGGAATCGCCGATGTTATATTAGGAATTAAAATTTCTAGAACATCGGATGGACTTATACTATCTCAATCTCATTACATTGAGAAAGTACTTGAAAAATTCAAGAAGTATGATATTAGTCCTACCAAGACACCTGTAGATGTAAATTTACATCTAGCAAGAAATAATGGTGAAAGCATATCTCAACTAGAATATTCTCGTATTATCGACAGTTTAATGTATATCATGAACTGTACGCGACCGGACATAGCATACTCAATAAGTAAGCTAAGTCGATTTACGAGTAATCCAGGAAGAGATCACTGGAAAGCAATATTGAGAGTTTTGGGTTATTTAAAATATACTCAAAACTATGGATTGCATTACTCAAAATATCCAGCTGTTCTTGAAGGACATTGCGATGCAAATTGGATATCTGATATAAAAGACTCTAAGTCTACGAGTGGGTATGTGTTTACCCTCGGAGGTGCAGCCGTATCTTGGAAATCCTCAAAACAAACGTGCATTGCTAGATCGACAATGGAATCTGAATTCATTGCACTAGACAAAGCTGGAGAAGAAGCTGAATGGCTTCTAAATTATTAGAGGATGTTCCAAATTGGTCTAAACCTGTGCCCGCAATATGTATACATTGCGATAGCCAATCAGCGATTGGAAGGGCAAAAAATCACATGTATAACGGAAAGTCACGACATATTCGTCGTAGACACAATACCGTTAGACAACTTCTCTCAAACGGAATTATCACAATTGACTATGTAAAGTCAAAAGATAATAAATCGGATCCACTAACGAAAGGTTTAAACCGAGAGCAAGTTGAAAGATCATCGAGAGGAATGGGTCTAAAGCCTATAAATAAATAAGAATCAATATAGTGGCAACCCAACCTAGCTGACTGGAGATCCCAAGATCTAGGTTCAATGGGCAAACCGAACTACATTGTATTCAGTAAGCACTGGAGGATATTTAATCCTATCCATTCCAAAGATGAGACAGTGCATATCTGCCGCGAAATTAGGATAAGTTATGCTTTTAATGACATCTATAACTTAGTACGTCTAAGTGGGGTATTGCAGAATACTCTTTATGGAAGTCACCTACGTGAGTAAGAAGGGGGCCACTTCTATGAGAATAATGAAAGGCATATTCTCTAAAATACTTGCGGAACCAAGTGGTGTTCACGGCCAAAATGAACACAAACGTGAGAACCAACTGTGTTGAAGAATTGTTGTGTGAATACTGTTGTCTAGGTTTACAAAAACGGTTGACGGTTCAAGGACGTGAAGTCTACTGATTAACCAAGTAAATCCGATAGTATATCACTAAGGAAAGTTCAAGGCCACTAAGCTACTTCTCCTGATGCAATAAGTCTTCAGTTTTACTCAACTTGTGTCTGCATCTGCATTAGCATCTGTTTTGTTTTATTTATAGCGATATATCATTCATGTGGGGGATTGTTGGAAAAATTGGACTTAAATGGGTTTTAAGAAAGCTGTCCAGAATTTTCTGGACAGAATTTTGAGCAACTTTGAGCTCAAATTTAGGTGGGACCCACACTACGAAAATTGTGGGACCATATAGGAACGCGTTCACCTCCGCAAGGAGATTAACGTAGTATATTCATATGTCCAATTTCAATAAGTTATGAATGATAATTATGTCCCCAAAGTGACTCACAAAGCAATGAAAGTTAATGAATTTGGTGTGTTTTTACTCTTGTCCCACATTGGAAGAGTAGTGGAATTTTGATGAGTTAATAACACCCCAAGTATGGACTAAGGCTTGGATGCCTTGGGGGTATCCCAACTCTTTGAAGGGGAGATGACCTAAGCTATGCACGGGTTGACTTTCGGTCAAAAGTCCACACGCACGCATGCGCGCATCCGTCCGGCCGGCTCGCTCGGCTCGGCTCGGTTCGGGCTTGGGCTTGGGCTTGGGCTTATAAAAATCTCCTACTTTTTTGGGCCGAATTTTATTTAACTTTCTGGGCTTTAATTATTAATTAATTACGAAATTAATTAATTAATTAATAAACTGTTGGCAGTTATTGCCAACAGTCAACAGTTAATTTCGTTTAACTGTTTTGGCAGTTATTTGCCAACCGTCACCTACTTTGCTATAAATACAGATGCATCCCTCCGTTTTTAAATAATGAAATTTTCCCTCCTTCAGAATTGCTGTCATTTCTGTCCCAGAATTCCTTTCATATCTGTTCCGAAATTTCTTTCTCCTGCATAACATATGTTGTAGTGTTGTTGAGTAAAGGCCACACAGAATTTGAGTTCGTTGAAATTAATTATTGTTGTGCTACATAATTAATTGAGGAAATCCGTTCTATCTTGGGAGACAATATTCATCAACCTCGGAGCACATTGGAGGGAATAAATTGTCTTAAGGAAACTGTTCGTAACAGGGCTCGGATTTATCTTTAATTCTTTTATTATTTCTACAAATTCAAGTAAGTGTTTCATTTATGTAATTCTGTTTTAATTCTGTAATTATATTAAATTCATAATTCTATACAATTGTTATTTATAAATAGTAGACTTAACAAGTGCATTATGTATGTTGATTTTTACCACTTATGGTCCAAAGTTTTCGAGGATGTCTAATGTCATTATGAATGTTGGAAGTGCATAATCATTATTTAAAAAGGTGAGGTGTTAGTGTAATAATTTTTATAATACCACAAGTTCTATAAAGGAAAAGGGTGGATATATTTTGGTGGCTTCCAGTTTGATTATAAGACAAGTTGATGGAATTATATTTCCGGGTAAATACCAATATGAGTTGATGGAATATAATCTTCCAGGGAAATTACAACACCACCACCTTACAAGAGTAGCTTATTCATACATATAGACTTCTTATCAACACCCAAGTCTAGGCAATTTTTTATGTGGATAGTGTTGATATAAATTCGAGGGTAAATTATACTGAACCCCCCTCAACTATCTCAGAATTATGGATCAATCCCTACATTAAAATACTCAATAAACTCACCCCCTAAACTATCAATTCATGACAAATAAGTCTAAAAATTGGATTCTCTCCTTTTTTCAATATAAATGGATAAAAATACGCTCAATCCAAATTAAAAAAAAACATAAATAAAACATACAAATAAATAAATAAAACCTCATCATCTCTCTTTCCACACATCATTTTAACAAAAAAACTAAATCCTAAAATCAAAACCAAACTCCACCCAAAAAATTCGACAATCCAAAAATTTCAGATAACCATCCGGCAAAAATCTAGAAAAATCTGGTGAGTCTCTCTCTCCCCCCTTAAACCTGACAACAACCCAACCTTCCCTCTCTCCAAGTTAACCCCCACCCCCCATCCCTACCGGGAAACCGTCCAAACCTTTACCAAGTCTGAGATCAACCAACCACCCTTTCCTACAACCCCTCTCTCTACTTGTACACTAAAGAAAATGAGAGCAAAATTCATATCTAAAACGAAAATCCAATATTAAGGTCTAGATCTAAAACATCCATAACCCGAATGGCTTTGAAAATTGACAACATCTCGTTCGGAGGTGAGATAAACTCATCAAGGCGTGAGTTTTTTGGTTCATTCTGGTGAGAAGACCTTGTCTCGACGAGAGAGAATTTTTTTGGATTTATTTTGGTTAGTTTTCTTTTGGTTTTTGATGTTTTTTGTTTGTTCCAGTGTTTTTTTCGATGATTTTTCTTTGGAGATTTGTAAATTTAGGACCTATTGTAATATGTATTTTGGAAATAGGGCAACAAATATTTTATTTATAGTTTTAACCCATATTTTTTAATAAAGCCGATGGCGCGGATCCATTTTCATAAAAAGTCAATCAGTCACAGCATGCCACATGTCCCTTTATTTTGAAAATAGAAATTAAAATAAAAACGAAATGTTTGTTGTCCTATATCCAAAATCAATATTATTTTAAGTCCTAAAAGTACATAATCTAATTTTCTTTTTGGTTTGTTCTGATGGTTTTTATTCAGGTTTTCCATTGGGTTTTATTTCCCGTGGTGCAGGTTTACGACAGGTGGCGTCCCCATTTTTTGAGTTGTTGCAAGATTTTTTGGTTGGATTTTTGGTTCTGATTTTAGGTTTTAGTTTTTGGGTGTTGGGCACAGATGTTGAGATAGTGAGGTCTATGGTAGTGGGTGGAGGTGGTGGTGGTGGTGGTGGTGATGGAGGAGAGCGGAGAGTTTTGATTTTGATTATAGGGTTTATTTTTGGTTGAAAAGAATGATCGGAGAGAGAGAGAGAGAGAGAGAGAGAGAGAGAAGGTGATTTTTTTTCTTCTTGTTTTTATGTTTTAATTTTGGATTTTTTTAATTTGGGCTTAGGGTATTTTTGCCCATTTATATATTGAAAAACTGAGGGGACTAATTTATCACAGGTTAATACCTCATGGGTGAGTTTGTCGGGTATTTTAATTAAAGGGGATGCCCGTAAAATTGAGATAGTTGAGGGGGTTCAATATAATTTATCATAAATTCATTGTCAGTTTCAAGTGACCAATAGTAAGTCTAGTTTATCATAAGGATGGTTATAATGACCTATCCCAAAAATTATAATTTTTAATTATGAACTTACTATTGACTATTTAACTTCCCTAAGGTTGTTAGCAAAATTGAGGATGTTTATGTGATTACAATGACACTTAAAGGAGAATTGAGAATTTATTATGAGTTATTAGGAATTAGTGTAATAATAGATACCTAACTCTTAACAAATTCCCACAAGTTTAGTTTAGTTTGCGGCCTTATTGCCCGCATAGGTTTGGTAGTTATGTTGTTTTAGGACACAAATTAACTATGGCCACGCCTTGGGAATTATATATGAAAGTATTTAAGGACGTCATACTATAACACCCCATATTTTTCACGTGCAGTTGATCAGGCAAACACGCCGAAGATAGAACATGTTTTGCAATTTATAGCATTTTCAACATCAATGATAAATAAAAATATGAATAATATAAAACCATCCATGACAAAATAATAATGAACAATGTAAATAACTGAGATGAAATAATATAACGAGTTAATTACGTATTTATGCTACAAACTTTACATTTTTTCCCATTTTGGTCCCTAACCTTTTTTCTGCAAAAATAACATTATAGTTTCATTTTTTTGCAGAAAACTTAACACAATTAATCATTCACTAACGCATCACAACACATGGAATCCTAGTCTACTCAAAATTAAAACATGAAATATGTGACGTGGCATCCACATGTAATAAAACTAATAATAAAAGGTAGAAACAACCAAACAAACCATTAGATACTTGACTGTAGGCAGTCGGAGCCGGGTCGGGTTTAAGGAGATCTAGATATGTTTAATCGGGGCTTCATCGGGTTTGGGTCCGGTTCCAAGTTTTCATCGGGTCTATAATATTGGATCCAGATCCGGATCCGACGGATCTTTGGGTTCGGATCCAGGTTTGGCTAGATATATTCATTTATTTTTTATTTATTTTTATTTTATCCCTTTTCTTTATTTTTAATCTTAGATTAAAATATTTTAGTATATGATCAGTATAAATAAAACATATATTACTTATATTTATTATTATTATTATTATATATATATATATATATATATATATATATATATATATAATACTTACATGTTATATTGATAAGTGTAGACACCTCATTCTATTACCCGCTAAACTCTCCTCAGGTCCCTAGCACCTCCCTTCATCACTGCAAACCCATGTCATATCCCGAGTACCGACCTAGAGGCCATCAGACGCTCTCAGGCTCTGTTTGACCAAAAGTCAAACTCTTGAGCTCGATCGAGACTGAATGAATCTTCATAGGGAACTGAAACCCCTTTCCAACAGTCCGTCTTGTGCGCGATTCTAACTTACCATGCGGACGAACGACAAGTTTTCCCCCGAAACCTGATCTAGAGGCCACCGGGTGCTCCCGGGCTCTGTTTGACCTAAGTCATCTCTTCAGCTCGACCGAGACTGAATGAATCTTCAAAGGGCACTGAAACCCCTTTCCAACGGTCCATCACGTGCATGATTCCGACTTATGGTACGGATGAACGATCCGTTTTACTCCGCAAGGGCACCAAATGCTTCCAGGGCCCGGTTGACCAAAGTCAACTCCCCAAACCGGACCAAACTCTTTGGAATGTCGAAGTATATCTACTAACCTTTCCAATGGTCCGCCCCATGCGCGATTCTGACTTACCATGCAGACGAACGATCCGTTTGCGTCCGAAAACTTTAATGAATATACCTTATTAACCTAATTATTAAATATATACGTGGTGTGAAAATAACAAAAACTTTCTATGTGATCTCAATCAAAGGATAAATATCACAATAATATAGTCATGTTATTCCTACAATGAGTTAATTAGGTTAACGTCTCAAACAATTATAATAATAGCGGTTATCTCAATTAACACATCATTTTGTCACGTCATTATTTCATTGTGGTTTATCATATAAGGAACCAGATAAATGATAAATATAGTTAGATTAGCAATACCAATCGTATAATTATCACATGTAATAATGCCACATCATATTCACATCATAAGAATTCACATGAGTACTCTCGACTTATTGAGAATAGGGCATCCACACAGCCTCACATAAATCATATCATAATGGTCTACACCTTCGGAGATCTCTCGTTCATCTACTAGTCCTGATTGAAGAATGCCCCAACTCATATCATTTTCAAATACACATCAAAGAGAAATCATTATATTATAACACTAATTATATAACCATATTCAAATATTTACACGAATGTATCGTGTCCCATTGTCCCAATCTGGGAGACAGAGACTATATTTCACACATAGTATTGAGATAATAAACCTATACCCAACCGACGTCATCACCCCATGTCTTAAACCCCATCAAATTTTCAACTAGTAGATTTGTCACGAGTCTGTACACCCAGTCATGGTATTTTAACATAAATAAAAGGAATTCAAATATATTATACAACCATGTAAGCGTAACCTACACATCATAAGTTATCCAAATGAGCACATGCAACCTACACATCATCATTATCATATCACACATCGGTTCCTAATCTTTAAGTAATCCCAAATATTGTCCATTATATAACACAAGGGTTATAAATATTATCCAACCTACTTACTAGTCGAAATCATAATTTGAATTATTTTATTTTAACGCATATTTTATCATTCTAAATTCCCCCAAGAGTTATTGACTGTTAGTTGTTAATTAATCTATTAAACCATCCCAACATTATCTAAGACAATAGGTATTCTCCACCATGCTAAACCCACCAACTAGTCTAAATATTTGTTTACATCATACTCAAATCATCCCAAAGCAACGCCAACTGATGAACCGAACCAAGTGCGAGGACTACTTACTATCATTTTAGAAATATTGAATTTTCTCTAGGTTAACCTTGTCTAGTGACTTAAGCCTAAATCTCACTATATATTTATCATATTCTATCAACTTTAAAGAATTAAAAAACAAATGATAGTACACTCTGCATCCACTAAAACTAAAATTAGGGCACAACTGCACAAAACTTATTTCTATATGGGATAATTGGAAAAATGAAAAATGAAATTTACCATTTTTTCTATTTTAATTACTATTTTTTTCCATTTTAGACCGTTTGTTCTCACAATTAACTTTTTCATTCAAAATTATTAAAGGAATTTTGAAGTTACTCCTAAACTGTAAATAATATGTTTAAAATTTTGGATGAAAAGTTAAACACTAAAACCATAATGAATGTATGAGTCGCTAAAATTCTAGAAAAAAAAGTTTATCGACCAAAATAAAAAATAAAGATAAAATCCGTTACCCCACTTGTCTAAGTACCAATTTATGCTCTACAAAGGAAGGCGTGATTGGAGGGTTTTTGGCCTTGGTGGGTTTCACGCATGTTAAACCATCTCTAAGGGGGCGTTTGATTGTCAAGTTGAAAAAAAGTAAAAAATAATTTTCATATTTAAAAGTGACAAATTACTGTCGGAAGGTTGGATTCACATATTTAAAAGTGACAAAATTATGAACACAACAGTCTAATTATTAAGTTGAAAAATGTGGAAATCATTTATACAAATGATTTTGGAGTTCCTAATAGCGACTCCAACTTATAAAAATAGCTTTATATTCTAAAATTATTTTGCAAGAATGCTTGACGCTAGTTTTTCCGTTTGCTCCAACCGTTACACCAAGCTAACACTATTGATGGACACTGCATGAAAAGGGTAGGTGCGGATACATTAATATTAAGTCACGTCAAAGTGGAAAAATGTAAGCGGGTCCAATTGGTTTGAAATGAATGAGTGTGGGGCGGGCGTGTTTTCTCTTTATTGTATCACGTTGCCGTGCTTAATCAGAAACTTAAGTATGAGCTACTAGTAAAAATGAAAGTACAATTATGTCGTCAAATAAATGAACCCTATAACATCTAAGCAACCAAATAAATTTTTTACTTTTATTTTTATTTCTAACATTATTGGAGCAGTTATTTTCCAACATTATTGGAGCAGGCATTGTTGAAGGACTACCGCAAGGGAAAAGTAATGTTTATGTTTTGGGAAATAGTCTCATTTAATTTTAAACATATTTTATCTTTATAGCAAATATATAATTCCTTTTAGGTCTGGCCAGTATTTTTTGTTTTAAATGAAAAGATTAAACGGTTTTTTAAATCATATCAACGGAATTTTTAGCATATCTAGTTAAGCATTAATGGAATAACGACTAGTGACACAACTTTTAGTTGATGCGCCCACTGGTAAACACCACTTAATTTAAGGGGATTAATGTAATCAATGTTCTTAAAAATTGTGAGGGTGATCAAAACGTGGAGGTCAATCTTTAAGTCTTAGAAGTCTAGGTGTGCTTTAGGGGTAAAAATGCGTGAAAATGTGTTTAGGCATTTTTTAATATATTTTAACATTTTTAACTATAACAAGACTATTAAAAATACTAAAATGGTACATCTCTTAAAATAAGTCTGAATATATGCAAACTAAAATACTATTTTTTTAAATAATAAGAAGAAAAAAAATGCACGTTTTTTTGGACGAGAGGTAGAGAGGTTTGGAATTCCATTTGTCTTTTGATTCTTTTGAATGAGATATTGGTTCATTTTTTTTAAAATATTTAAAAGGCGATACTGTTTCACTAAAACGTTTTTGTTTTTTTAAAAAACGCGCCTTAAGTCTTTTACCAAGAATAAAAAGTAAAATTATCAAGACGGAGTGTTTTTCCCAAATTTTAAGCCTAAGCGCACTTAAGCGGCACGCCTTATAGAACACTGAATGTAACCATAACAAAAATCATTACATTCTATGTTAAAAATAAAACAAGAAAAGGGGGCAATTTTACCCCTTAATCCCAAAGGGTTGATTGTGTTTGATTCTCCCGTCAATATAAATTTGAGGTCGTGAATCGCGAAAAGTAATTTTTGTTTTGCAAGCCTAACTCGAACTACAAAAAATAATATAAAATGCGTTCAAACTGACTCTAACGAATAATCCTTGGTGTCCAAAAATAAGTAAATAAATAAAGGGCGTACGAGTAAAACAGCATACAATGACGACTTATATGTATGAAAAACGAAATACGAGGGAGAGAAGGGTGACATGGATGCAGATACGAATGTAACTATAATTCGATTCATTTTGTGCGATGCGCTGACGTGTCACATCAGTATGAGTTCATTTTTTAGTCATGGCGAGACCCACACCATAGGACCCTTAAAACAAACCAATGTAAACACGATGCGTCAGTATGAGTTCATTTTTGTTTTGTAATAATTTTTTTTATTAAAATCAGTTTTATATATTTTTTTAGGTAGTTTTTTTTCTATAAAATCAGTTATTGCTCCAAAAAGTCCCTCAGCACATAAAAACATTGAATGTGTGCAGCTGGCGCGATCCTTTAAAAATAAGAGAATATTGGTTAAAGTAGTGTTTGAGGACTTTTTGGAATAAAATAAAAAAGATTGGACTAAATGTGTATTAAAAAATATTTGACAAACTTTTTGGTAATTGATCCATTAAATATTAGTTTCAAGTAAAATTTATTTAACAGCGCATAAATAAAAAAACTATGTTCTAAAAAGTTCATCACCACATAAAAACACTCAATGTGTGCCGTTGGCGCTGCTTTTAAGAATGAGAGAATATTAGTTAAATTAATGTTTGAGGACTTTTTGGAACAAAAAAAAAGTGAAATGTGTATTAAAAAATGTTTGAGGACTTTTTGGTAATCAATCCATTAAATATTAATTTAATATAAAATTTATTTAGTTTTAAAATAAATCATAACTTTAGTTATTTATAGGGCTGTGTTTTTTTTCCGAACATTCCGATTTTTCCGATGTCCGATCCGATATTTTCCGATTTTGGAACATATATAAGGTTTCCGATTTCCGATTTTCCGATTTCCGATTTTTCCGAATTAAATTGGATAGGAAATTGGAACTATGTTTTAAATTCCGATTTTCCGATTTTTCCGATCCGATTTTCCGATTTTTTAGCCGATCCGATTTTCCGATTAATTTCCTAAATATTTTTTCTGATTAATATTCTGAATATTTTATATATATTTTTTACCTTAGATTTCCCTTGTCTAATAATAAGAATGTGTACATTTATATTTCCCTTATTTTTTACCTTCCTTACCCCATATATATATGCTGTTAGTTTTATTTAGGGTTAGTTAGCATATCTCTCCTCTCTCTCTCTCTATGCGGCGCGCATACCGTCTTCTACTCACCTCTCTCTCTTTCAACTCTCGTCCGTCTACTCGCCTCTCTCTCTCTGGTTTCTACTCTTCTCGGATCATCATTCGAAGGTAAGTAACTCTTCTCGTCCGTCTACTCGCCTTTCATCTGTTTATTTCATCATATACGGATCTGTAGTCAGCTCATCTATTTAACTCTCGATGTAATGCATAACTCTCGATCAGTTTTAGTTTATTTCATCATTTTGTAAGGTTTTAGCTTATACATAACTCTCGACCTGTAATGCATAACTCTCGATCGGTTTTAGTTTATTTCATCATTTTGTAAGGTTTTAGTTTATACATAACTCTTGAAAGGTTTTAGTTTATACATATCATTTTGTAAGTGGGTTTATTTGTGTAAAATTTTCTTTCTCTGTGTAGATTTATCTAAAAAATTGTGCAGTGGGTTTTGCAATTTTTGGATGGGTTTATGTTTTTTTAAAAGAAATTATTTTTTACTATGTATGTGTAGGTTCATATGAGAAAGGTTTTCTATTCTGATTTAGGTTTATCTGTGTTTAGGTTCATATGAGAGATGTGTAATGGGTTCTACCATTTTCAGAGGGGTGTGGCCCACATGTCAGTTTTGAGAATTTCGAGTAATCGAAAATCCTATATTAATTTTTTTGAAATTTTGGAATTTCCAAAATTTCTGAATTTTTAGTATATTTTTTGAATTTTCGAATTTTTCCGAATTTTTTCCGACTTTCCGATTTTTCCGAATTCGGAAACTATTTTTATTTTCCGAAAAAATTGGATAGGAAATTGGAACAAATATTTTATTTCCGAAAAAATTGGAATTTTTTCCGAAAGGTCATTTTCCGATCCGATCCGGCCGAAAAACAGCCCTAGTTATTTATCAATATAAAATAAATTTTAAAAAAATTAAAAAATATCTTTTAATTTTAATTTAAAATAAATTATAATTTTAAAAATATAATACATTATTTTTAAAAAGTAAATTAAGGGTCCAATTTATTTTGTCATTGAATGAGATTGATGGGGATGGATTCGGTAAGTCGCGTTCGGGGACTGAATCATTATTCTTTTTGTTTTGCAAGCCTAACTCGAACTACGAAAAATAATATAAAATGAGTTCAAACTGACTCTAACGAATAATCCTTGGTGTCCAAAAATAAATAAATAAATAAAGAGCATACGAGTAAAACAGCATACAATAACGACTTATATGTATGAAAAACGAAATACGAGGGAGAGAAGGGTGCATGCAGTGCGGATACGAATTAACTTTAAAGGGACAAAAAATCTGTTTCATCGTCCTTGTGAAAACTGTTTAGAAAGCGACTTTCAATAAATCTCCCTAATTTTTGGTCCACATCTTACCTCTCTGGCACTCAACACTCGTCATATATTTTGGGTACAGTCATATGTTTGGTAGAGCAAACATTTGTTTATGGCCGGCGGCTATAGTTTTGGGATGGTCGGCCAAAATCAAAACCCAAGTCCTTTTACATAAAATTAAATCAAATTAAAAAATATATATTCTTTTTATATTTTTTAATTCAACATCAATTTTAATATATTAAAATCAAAATTATCATTTGTACCGCTTGATAAACCCTAACATAAATCAAAATCGAACCCTGCAATTTGCAATAAAATCAATTTTTTTGGGTAAATTTTGAAATAGCAATTTTTTTGTAAAAAAATTCATCAAGTAGAAAACTAAACCATGAACAAAATAATTGAAAACCAAAATTTGAAATTTAACTTAGACTTACTCATTGCAGTTTAATCAACTACTCTTTAAAAGCACAAAAACTATTAAAAAAACTAAAAATATATTAGACTACATCATTTTTTATTTAGTTAATTTTTTGACCAAAATGGTGATGTTTACCCAATGACAATAATAACTTAATTTGCCCAAAAAAATGAAAATGCATACCATATTTTAAACTCAAAGTGTGTTAACTATTTAGAGCTTAGCGAACTTAGGTTTTAAGAGGGACCACGAGGTTATTTACAAGAAGGGGTGGAAAGGAGATTTTCACATCCAACCAATGTGGGATTTCACCAAACAACTGGAATGTCAATATTTTTTTTAATCATTTGGTCTTTGGCTTAAACGGATTAACGGGTGATTTTTTTAAAATAGTAAAAATAATAATTTTGCGCTGAATTTTTCTTATGGGTTTTTAACATTCCAGAGTACCCCTCAAAAAAAATTTAGCTCAAAATAATTTTTTTTTTATTTTAAAAATGGGTCAAAAAAGTGTCAAATTATAACCTCTTATAAACTGACAATTTTTTTTTTATCTAATTCAACCTAAATATTATTTTTAGGTTTTTTTTATCCAATTAATAATAAAAGTCAACAAACTTTGTTAATGAGTATGTAAAAGTGGGTTAAGTTTTGTGAGTTTAGTATTAGAGTGGGTTTGAACTTTTTTGGGCTTTTTTAAGTGGTAAAAATGTTTAGTGTTAGAGTAGATTTATTTTGGGGGGACCTTTTTAAGTGGTAAACTCTATTTTTTTTATAACTACATTTTTTATGTATTTTTTTTTAAATTTCGGGACCCCGATTAATCGGGGGCTCTAAGCAATGGCCTAGTTGACCTATACCTAGCACTGGCCCTGCTAGGTAATATATAAGCATAATATAGTTTGTATATGACACTTTGGAGAGGAAGAAAAATATTAAGAGAAAATACCTCCTTAAATCATCCACCAAATGAGCTGACATGACAATAAAATATTATACTCAATCATTATTGCAGTGCAGTGTACACCATTTATTGCGACGCCAGATCAATTGGAGTACATATTTGTGACTCATATCATTATTCAAATATTAATGAAGCATAACAGTAAATATAAATGGAATGCTAGAAGAGAATATGATTTTAGACTATGCATGGGGTCAACTATCTTTCTTTTTTCACACTTCTTTTTATAACCCTGAACATTAACACGAACAAGCCTTTTGGACTCTCTATGCGAGCTAACACTGGGGGGACACTAAGCCAGAGTCACCTTAGCACACACTCCGCTATAAGTCTGGTATTCTTTGAGAGGTTTCGAACTTGAGACCTACGGTCTTTTTCCATTCGCCCCTTACCGTTGGACTACCCAGGGTGAATTTTTCACACTTTAGAGTATGATCAAAATAATTATATGTCAACCTTGCACTGCAGATCAAATTTCATGGAGAGATGCGTTAGTTGGAATGATGCGACAAGTCTAATTCGTATTAAATCAATGTCTTGGTCCCTCCTTGTAATCATAATCATATATATACGAATTTTTTAAACTATATTATGAAAATTTTAAAAATAGCTACAAAATATATTTTGACCTAATTTTATAAAAATGGGTTGATTGAAAGGTTAATTTAGTAGATTGAGACAAAATAGTTTGTTTATTAGATTTTCAAGAAACTGCACCACCAGCAATGCTAAATATATATCAACTAGTACCCTTGGAATCATCAGATAGGGAAAATAAAAAATTTGAATTTTTTTTATGCATAGAGTTAGGTGTAATATATAGAGTGTGATGCATCATGATGCATCACACTATACATCACACTTAGTTCTAGGCCCTAAAAAATATTTTCTCCAAAACTTTTATTTTTCTCTTGAAATTAACCTTCCAATCAACCCATATTCAAAAAATTAGGTCAAAATGAATTTTATAACTATTTTTAAAAAATACAAAAAAAATATTGGAGCAGACCCTTATAAATAAGGTATTTTGAGCAGTTTTTTATAAAAATTTTAAAAATAGCTACAAAATGTATTTTGACATATTTTCTTGAACACGATTTATTAAAAGGTTAATTTCAAGAAAAAAATTGAAAAAAAAAATTAGGGCCTGAAATTCGATGTGATGTATAAAGTATGATGTAGGTGAGAATTATATATATATATATATACAATCAGGGTCTTCAACATACCTCCTAGTAACATACCTATTAACATACTCATTTTTTAGAGTTGTAAAAAATATAATTTTGAGATGATATTTTTTATATGGGTTCATGATATTTCAATGTGCCCCTATAAAAAAATCAACTGAAAATAATATTTTTTGTTATTTTTAAAAAATAGGTAAAAAAAATTACAGTTTTTACCCTTAAAAACTGTCTGTTTTTTTACCTACTTTTTAAAAATAACAAAATACATTATTTTGAGCTGAATATTTTTACAGGGGCATATTGAAACATCATGAACACATAAAAAACATCAACTCAAAATTATTTTTTTTACTATTTTAAAACAATATGTATATTGTTAAGAGGTATGTTGGAGAGTCTGACTCATATATATATATATATATATATATATATATATATATATATATATATATATATATATATATATATACACAGAGAGAGAGAGAGAGAGAGAGAGAGAGAGAGATTACAACTTTTTTTCTTTAAAGGACAATATAATAGAGACAAATTTAGAATAAACAATAATTGTGTTAGATATAATTTTTGTAGCTATATTTAGATTTCAATAATATAATTGTGTTAAACCTTTCTTATTTTTAATAAAATTTCTATATTTAGATTTCAGATTTTTTTTTATTAAAGTTAGAATTAACTTCCATACCAAATTAACACGCGATTAAAGTTAGAAAGAGATGTATGTTGACTGAAATCTATGTTGAAATTGATTTAATGTGAACAAGTTGAATTTAAATTGACTTTCTCTTAAACCTAAATGTTGAAATTGATTATCACATGTTGAGGGTAATGAGAGATGTAACTTGAATTAAAAGTTGATAGTAAGAAGATGGAAATGAGTTAATTTAACCTTCATTGCAATAAAGCGTAACACATTGCACAATCACACATATAAGAGACTGAGTTTTTAAATAAGAAAATTGACGGTTATGTATGGACAAGTGTCATCCTTCCTTTGCAACAGATCATTTTATAATTGTTATATATGGTGCTTTATTTTTCTCTTTGCAATTTTAAGATCCAATTTTTATGATTGAACACATATACTCATAATTTTATGAACTTTATAAGTATATAATGAATAGTGAATTGATAATCACTTTTCATGTATTTAGTAATAACAATAATGTAAATAGATTCATATTTTGGTATTTCATAAAAAAATATTTGTGTACTCTTATTATTTAATTTGTAGAACTTTATAGCAGATACATATTATTTGAACAATAGACTTAAGATTAATTGCATGTATTTACTACTATTGTTCATTTATTCATTTTCTCCTAATTATCATAGAAAACTATTTTTTTGCTAATGTTCATAGCCTAAGAGATAGTGTTTCATATTTCCTTAAACATTTATTATGAAAATAAACTATTTTTCAGTCTTTTTTTAACTTCAGAAATAAAAATGTCAGTGTATTTTCGGAAGCAAATAATATTTTTTATAAAAAAGAAAACAAAGTATTTTATCTTTCTCTCGATAGTTGAAAGGTTGCGGAAAAGCCGAGCTTGACAAAATAAATGTGAGGGGAAGGTGATGTATTTTTTTATTGAAGTAAAAGGGAATGGAATATTTGTTCAAAGCATTGAGATATCTTACTGAACAAGGGATTTTGAGCATTTTTCCAAGGGAATTGAATTGGAGTATATTTATGTCTAAATGATTAGACAACATGCGACTGGTACTAGGAGGATGAAAACATAAGCAGCATCGGAGTAAAGGGACCACATGGTGGGGAGGGGATATAATAAGTATCCAGCTACCTTGGTGACTTTTCAATGGTGTAAGACTTTTCAATGGCGTGTCTTCGCACATGTTTTCCTTTCCATTCACGTACACTAAATTACGTTCCTTCATCAGTTGGTAGACGTCACCACTCACCACTTGGTACACGTCTTCGCACATATAAATGATTAAAGAATTTAAATTGTCACTAAATTTAAACTTTTAATCTAAATATATTCATTCATACATAAAAATAAATAAAATTTTCAGATTCTGATTTTAAATCTCAGTTTTCAAACTCATACTAAAAAATAAACGCGTCCTTGATATTTGAAAATTTTATTCCTTTGGTAATTGATTTTTGCAAAAATTTATTGGAAGAATCTCAATTATCAACACGGAGATGTCACTTAACTCATTATGATCATTAATTTGATAGGAAATGATACAAAATATTCCTAGTAATTTGGGGTAAGTTACAAAATTTTCTCCTTTAAGGTTTTATATTTGAATAAATTAAAGGGGAATATATTAAAAGGTCCTTCACGCGCTTGTAGTAGTGCAACAAGTCTCACACACGTTACGATGTGTCAATTAGTCCCTTCCGGTTACTAAAATAATACAATTATTTTGTTAACCCAAAATAATACAATTTATAACCCAAAATTTGTTAACCCAAAATTGCATCAACTTTACTTAATCATAGGAGAACGTAAGTCGCATATGTCAAGGGATACAACAATCTTATAATAAGGCTCTATATCAAAGAACGCTACGCTAAAATGTAATAAGCCGCACAGATCCTAAGAAGTCTAGAGCCTGATTCTCTGATACCATCTGTGACACCCTGCCTATTAAAATACCGGGTGGCCAGCCCATGATCAAAATAAAACGTTGGTCTCATATGGCTCATTCTCAGCATCACCATCGAAAAACTTTTTAAAGTTTCTAACCACATAGTAATTTAATTAGACTGGTGTCAAATTTTATCTTTCATTAAATAAGAATAATGCGCCAGTAAATAACAATTAAACCATCACACAAACTGATAAATAAATCCAACACAACTGAATAATATAAATAAAAGTAACCGAACCAGCTATCGGTTCAACAATAATATACAATAGCAAATTGAACAATAAACGGAATACACTATGTCAAATAAATAACTGAATACAACATTTGAGGGCGGCATGCCCAAATGAATACTGGAGTAAAGGTCTTACACTAGGATAAATGAACGAAGCGTTTATAGTAAGTCTTGCAACTTCCACATGAGATGTAGCTATGCATCCTTGTATAGAATATTCAAACTGGACGTTCCTATGACTGGACAGCTAAAAGGTTTTGAAAAAAGATTTGACACGGGTTAGAGCCCAAGTAAAACATTTTGAAAATATTTAGCAAACAGTTAAATTGCAGTAATTAAAATACACATTTCATATTTAAGTTAGTGTCGCACTCTCTTGATGTATAACTCACCCCTCATCTAATGTGCACACCTAATGCTTGTCTGCTAACCTTTCCTAGTTACGCTACCCCACCTAACTAATCGTATCAAGTCTCTTTCTTCATACTAACTTATTGTGCCCACTTGTATTTCTCATACAATACGTTACTGGATTCTATACATCAATTAGCACAATATGAATTTCTCTTTATATGTTTAATCCTCCATCCACTAGAGTTATTTTTTATGTCACTATCATTCTCATTTACTAATTACACACCGTAGAATAAGTCATAAGCGTATATTTATCACCTCGTTATATAAATACTAACCCGATACATCATCTACCAAGCACACATAGTAGAATAAATCACAAGTGTATGTGTGTGTATATATATATATATATATATGTGTGTGTGTGTGTGTGTGTGTGTGTGTGTAATAACGGCACCCCTAGGCTGAGACCTGTGGTGCATGCATACTCTGCTATCAAGTTTCGGTATATCACGCACTGTATAAAGGACTATTTGTTCAGTATCTCACTCGAACCATCATAACAAATAACACATATTGGAGACGAATATAGTTCCAACACTATGGGGTACGCACATACATATGCACCCATATAACCGCCAACTTATCGTTCTCACAGATAGGCCTTTTCTAAGTTCTATATTCTGAGGTACAAGTCTAAAATCCCCCAAATGGGCTCATCGGGATAAGACTGTCTACGACGTGAAACTTCCTGTAATAGCAAGTAGAGTAGGTATGTCATACACATAATAAATCATGCAAATTAGTATAGGTATACACACAACCTATATCATATATCCCATATGTAGCATATATATCTCCCGAATATCCTACGTACTATTTAATTCCAAATACACTTCTTATCGTATATTCCCAAGTATCTCTCACTACTCGAAGTGTGCCAATTATCCTTTAAAATATTCCAATAGGTAATTCACTCATATCCTACTGATCTAAGTCATAGGTTCGCTCATCCCCCGAATTCGTTACATTTTAACTTACATCGATTAATCTAATCAATTTCACATTAATTAATTTATTAAAGTAGTGTCACCCAACTGCAGTACCCCAACTCCCTCATTCAGACCGTACCTTCACCCTTCAGAATATATTACACCAAGTCCCACTATTAGTTAAAACACCATTTATTAAATTCAATATTCGATAATTTACTATATACATCTATAATAAATTAAACCGGCTACTTTATGCCTAACTCCCGTCGGACTAACCTAAAAATATCCGAGTCACTATCTCAACTCTTAATTCTATAAGTATTAACTTACATTCATATTTTTATTTCAAGATATTAAACACATCTCAATCTAGTTTGTATCCTAATTTCATTTGAAATTTCCATACGAATCCGTTCATATATTTTCAAGCGTTGTTCTTCCTAAACACTCTAAATCTATACTCCGAATTCACTCCTATCCTATTTCAAGGTAAAAATAATGTTCCTTAATATTTTCTAGCGTCTTACACTCATCTACGGACATCCTAAATAATCAAGATTCGATTTATCACAAAGGATTTCAGTTTGAGACATCCTTCCGAAATAAATCATAACTAATTAAAAAAAATCAAAAAAATACGAAACTGGCGACCATACATTCGTAACGAAAAGGTCTATCTCCGTGTCCAAAACCTGGGTTCGTTTGAACGAGATACAGTTTCATTTGAATGACGCGCAATGTCGTTTGAACGACTTACAATGCTGTTTAAATATCTGTTGCTACTTCTTCTTCTTCCTCAAGACCTAATTTTTTGCCATTAACGAACCTCCGAGCTTTATTTCTTAACCCAGAAATTTATCCTAATCGTCCCAACATTTAAACTATTCTTTAACTAGATTCAAATCATGGATCCAAAACCTAACCACCATTGATTTATCACATTACCAGTCAAAAATCAAAATTGGTTTTCACCCGATTTCTCCAAAATTAATTTTTAAATCCAAAATAAATAATTATTGATCTACCACTACAAATCAAATATCATCTCTTTTGATTTATAACACAACAATAATCATACCTTTAATCTATATAATTATCCAATCCATAAATACTCATTTTCTATGCGAGAGCCCACCCAAAATGAGCATGATTTACACCCACTATGATATGAATCAAAATACTGCAAATTAAATGAAAGAAAGTTTAACTACTTGCCTGGATAATTTCGTAGTGTCTGATTCCTTTGTTGTAGACAATATTTTTTATGAAGAACACATCAATCTTTTCTTGATTTGGCTCTCAAAGGCTCTTCCACTTGATCCCTCTTTTCTCCTCTGCAACTAGGGTTTTCTTAAATGAATTATGGATGCCACACCCTCTCACATTTAGGTTTTATTCTGCCAATCCCATTTTCAGTGTTGTGGGATTTATTAAAATGGCATAAACACTCTTGTGTGAACTCGGTTATGCCTAAAAATACCTCGAGAACCATTTACTACCCCCTGTGTTCTCTTTTTAGATTATTTTGACCCTTCTGGACTCAACCGTGTACTCAGAATCACCATCCGAGTTACTTAACTAAAATCTCCAATGGTCATCCTTAAATTACGACACATGTATTCTTAAAAGAAATAATAACCCGAATTAATTTAAATCTTAATTCTCCAAATAAATTGAATCTTCCAACTTAAATAAATTCTCCAAATAAAATGATTTCTCCAAATCATCAATTTAGTTTAAATTCTATTTCACCAATTTAACTAAGTTATTTATCCTCAAATTAAATAAATTATTTATCCTAAAAAATACAGGGTGTTATATACTTCCCCCTTACAATGAAATTTCGTCCTCGAAATTCAGATGAGTCTAATACTCCAAGCCTCGAATACTTCCCTACTCACACGCCCTTAAAATCGTTATCCATATCTCTACCCTTGTAATCGCGAATTATATTATAATTAAATGAATTACCCAGGGCACCCATACACCCTCTACCCATGCTCATCTGCATGAAAGTCACTCGGCTCTACTAGCCTTAAATCGTAACATACTTTAAACTCACAGTTATAACCACACACACACACACACACACACACACACACACACACACATATATATATATATATATATATATATATATATATATATATATATATATATATATATATATATATATATATATATATATAATATAACCGAGGTACCAAACCCAAGTCTTGATGACCACACATCTCTCCACTTCCGATGTTGTGTTAAGTTTCATGCGTGGGACGTCTCGTAAAGCGAAATCCAAACAAGGAACCCCATTTACACTACTACCTAACATCGTTGGTCGTCGGGATCTGTTACGGCCTCAGCCCATAGCACGTACCCCCAAATTCTCGTCTCCTGGCATAAAAGTATACTTGTCCACTCTCATGTTACAAAAGACATTATACAATACTGCACTCCTACTATAACTAGTTTCTTAGCGTGAATTAATCACGAGTTATATCTCTCCTCTCGATAATGTGACACCCCGACTAATTAAATACCGGGTAGCTACTCCTTTATTAAATCAATACAAAATGTCAAGTTGATTCAGTTAATAGCATCATTGTCGAAAACATTTTAAAGATTACTAACCACCTAGTATTTAAAAAGTAAGTTGCCAAATTTTAAGTTAAGTCTGATTAACATGCAATAAAAGAATAATGGAAGAACAACATGAATCCATTCACCATAACGAAGTAATGAAATAACCAACAATTGTAATAAGTCCGGAGGAAAACTCCTCGCAACAATCCCACAACTGAAAATAATAAGACAAGTCTGAATTCTGAATTAATTACATGCCCGAAGTCTGAATAACTGAAATAAATGGAATGCCTCTAAAAGAAATGGGCGACATGCCCTACAACTGATAAATACTGAGTATAGAGTCAAGATAGATGAAGCGTCTATAATCAATGTCCTGTAACTTCCACAAACAGCTACAGCTCGTCACCTGAATGAGGATCCTAAGCATGGTGTCCTTGTGGCTGGGCACCTAAAAATGGTTTTTACAAAAAGATAGATTTGAAAGCAAACGGGTCAGAGCCCGAATGTGGAGAGTATTTTAAAAACAGCAAGTGCTTTAATAATAATTAAAACAATGAATGCAAGATACATGTTAGGACGTGCTCTCACAAGAAATACTCACCTCTCATCTAACTGTGCACTCCTAACGTTCCTGTTTTCATGTGTTTTCTCATAACTATCTAATTCCAAAGAGTTTCTAACACTTCTACTCGGTTCACGTTTAATTTCCAACCTTAACAATTAAATAGAGAGTTCTACTTTAATTCTCGGATTCCCAATTATTAACAAAACCATTTATTGATATCAGTCCCCTTTTATCTTTTCATAATATTACAATAACTATACCCACAATTTAACATAGCAATTTCCTTTTTATTTAACCGTATATTATTCACATCATAAATATACAATACAAGCACCCAAAGGCTAAGCTGCGGTGCACACATACTCTGCTATCCATCCCGGTACATCACGTACATAAGGATCACAAATTCCGAATCTCTCAGGAATTGTAGGAATAAACACCACACACGAAATGGAGGCGAACATAATTCAACATATCCATGGTCACGTACATACCTACGCTCCATAGTCAGCTGGCTTATTAACTCACAAATAAGTCGTTCTCTTGAACTATGTCCTCAAGGTACCAATCTAAATCCGTGAAACACAAGGATAAGAAGGCCCTAAGCGAACGTAACCTCCCGTGATAGCAAGTATGGTAGGTATGTCATACATATAAAAATTATATACTAAGCATTCACACATCTTAGATAATTCAATATTAATAAAGGTATGCTCTACATCCTTATACCATTATTCCAAATTTGTATATTTTACGTCTCCCGATAATATAAAAGTTAAACTGTCGACACGTCTCACATCGTAGTTTCTTATACTTAAAACCTATCTAAAATAGATTATTAAGTTCCTATTATTCCCACGTATAACATCTTTAATCCTAAGGTCCTTACTTCTGCCCCAAACCTCATATCATCAAATTATTCAAATTTACACTATTAACCCAAATATTATCTCACTTATCGAATTTCATTAGTTTAGAATAATTCCTCAAATTGAATTCTAATTAAGGTCCAAATTTCATAACCATGCCTATTGGTCTTCCTTAAGGTTAAGGGTATTCATACGGTCTCCAACAATATTATCCAAGGGTTAACATCATTAAAATTTAAATAGGGAAAAACTTTACTCATTCTGGGAAGGTCGATCGATCGACGTTTTCCTTCGATCGATCGATGGTGGTCGATCGATCGACTGATGAACATCGATCGATCGAATGCACCAGGTATGGCTACGGACTGCTTCGTTTTGCAGTTTTCAAATCATCCCAAAACATATTTTTAATGCATGAATCTCTAATATAACGTTATAGTATCATCATACAACCATCCTACAACATTAATAACGTTCTAAAACCAATAATTCATCATTCAAGGGCTATATATGGATCAAATCTTCATCAAGAATTCCAGATTTCTATTTCTTTCAAGAACATTAATAAACTTCTTCTAAAATCCGTTTTTAAATCATCAAGGGTCATAATTCTGAGTTCATAATTCGTCCAGATTGTTACTACATGCAGTCCCTAACATAATTCATAGTTTTTAACTTCCAATTCATGGGTCTATATCATCTTCCAAGATCAATTTCGATAATTCCTAAACATGGAAAAACATAGCATTAATTCAATTGTAATTAAACCACTTGCCTTAATCTTTTTCTGAATGATGTTGAATCTTGAAGGCTGAGTTGTTCTCCCTCTCTCTTTCTGCAGAATTCTCTTCTCTCTCTCTCTCTCTCTCTCTCTCTCTCTCTCTCTCTCTCTCTCTCTACAAGTTTCTCTAAGGATGATGACAATGGAGGTGTGGTCGAGTTTTGGCAAGTTAAGACTATTTCTTAACTTCTCCCATAGCCCATTAAGTCCCTTAGTGTAAGTAGTGGGTTTAGTGGATAAAGAAAGAGTCAGATTTTTATTTCTTATTTTCGTGGGTTTTAATTCTCAGATTTCCGAAATTACCAAAATGCCCCTATAAGTTACCGGTATGGCCCAATAATGCCTCGGGACCCAAACTTAACCCCCGGCTAGTATTTTCTGACTATTTCGACCCTTCCGGACGCGTTGGTGCACTCAAAATGACCATACGGGTGATAAAAATAAAATTCACTTTTTAATTCAAATAATTATATTCCTGACGCGAATGTCACGCGCGTCCCAACGAAGTTTCCCAAATTGCCGTATTTCAATCTCGCGACAATTTCAAATGTTTCAATATTCATATATTGCCAAATGTACACATTATAATCAAATACTAACTCACATCTCGTTAATATTTTTATCCGGATTAATTTCCAATTAATACACATTTAATTCAATTAATCCCCAAAAATAAATATCATGAAAATACGGGGTATTACAGATAATAAATATATCCCCCCTGAATCCCATCAGTAAACGTCCCTACTCCCCGGTATTAAATATTACAATACAAACACTTTGTTATAAGTTTATTACACAACACAGAATAATATATATATACTAAACCCTCTTTCAGGTAATAACTAGCACAAATAAATCATATATCGAAATATCGAATACAAAGTCTCATCATACTATATACTATAGCCCAAAAATCCTTGCATAAGTATCACTAACATATCATACGTAATACACTTATCTCAAGTTCATTTTTGCACTCTCTCTCTGTGGCTATAGCATACGTTTTTTTATTACCCCACACTTTGTAATTTAATTCTTCTCGATACTACCCCACCCATTAACTTGTGGTGCAAAAGTTCTCTCAGTGCTTCCATCGCAGCATTACCCGACTCTCCAGGCTATATATCATAATAACTCTTAGCTTAAAGTGTTTCCTCTACATGTTCGATAATTTAACATTTAAAACCGATGCACTAAAGTCCAACAATTCTCACTACTCCCAATGTTTATTAAGTTCCATGCATATACCATCCCATAACGAAGCCCAAAAGAAATTTCTCCAATGCAATATCTTGTAGCATTGTCGATCATCGAAATCTGTGGTTTCCAAACACACAATTAAGATATCACCAATTTTTGTCTCCCGATACATTAATCAAATAGTCTATGCCCAATTTCTCTCAAGGCATCATATGATACAATACTCTCACGATCACTGAGTTCTCTAAACGTAAACCATAATGAGATAAAAATCTCCGCTCAATGAGGAACCCGATATACTCTGAATCACCTCAGTAAAAGTCACTACCCACTAGGCTCCAACATAACTATACAACTATACTCTTTGAAGTCTATTTCATAAAATCTCATCGTGAACTCGACCCCCTCTCAGGTGAGACATTCCTAAAATATACATCCTGCCCCGGAACAGCGAACACGATTATCTTACTATAATCGCCTATCATCGCATAATAATCTGTTCCTAGGATTAAACCAGAACTCGAATATCCCTCTCCAAATGAGCCATCCTCATACAATATATCCTCCCAGTATACACACCTGCTCCCCTGCAGATGGAGATAAAAAAATCCCCGCTACTTAACAGTAATTATACACGCACTATAATAATATTACCAATACTTCTACTACGCCCATTTCACATGCAAATATAGTACTAATGAACTACTGTGATTCGCTCGTGCCACACAAAGAAAACCCAAACCATTTCGGGATAAAATGTCATACTTCTAATTTCCAATAGCACTCGCGGTTCAAATGGTTCCCGAACATAACAACCTTGTCCCAACCAAAACTTCGTATAACTATTGCCCCTACTGGGCATCCCGTACTTGTCCCCCAATTAGCTCCAGACAAGATCCACACATGTGTTACTACACTTTAAACATAAGAAACATCTCTGTGTCATCCCCCTTTCCCTTTATCTTTCCCCACTGGCCATGTCGGGGTTGTCCTTCTCATGAACCTAGTGGACTTGACCCTGATTGCTACCCCTGTTGTCCTTTTGGCTTCGCTGACCCTATGGGACTTGTTGTTGGACTTGACGACCCTAACTGAATCCACCGTCACTTGGTAGGAATTCTTTTGATCTTAATCATTACAAAGGGTCCCCTACTGGGTATACCCTCATGTGGAGCCGAACTAGCACTGTTAATTCTAGTCTTGCCCTTCAGTTAGATTCTCCAACTCTCTTGACTCCCTTCTTATGATAATGATAACAACAATACTAGTCGTTCTCTTCAAACTTCCCCATCCATGATTGTGTATTCTACCTATGAGTCCATTATTAGCTTACGAACCTTCTTTATTCTCCGTATCCACCTCGTCTGGTACAAAGTTTGCTAAACACTTTAATTATTCTGCATGACCGACCACTGTACGGCCCTTATGAAACAAGTCTTGAAATCCCCTTTACCTCTCTATTTAAATAGTTGATGAGAGTATTTGCGGTCAAATAACACCCCAAACTCCTCGTTACCCATGATATCCCTTCATGGTTATGGTGACCAACTTCCACCACTACAACATCGCTCCCATGAGTAAAAAATTTTCACCCAAATTTAATTATGAGTTCCATTGCACGCCACCCTACGCAATTGTCTTTGGATCTTCTCCTCCCATTGCTACGGAGATTCCAATCGCGGTCTTAGTCCCCAGAATATTCCATGACTCCTGCTGAGCCTCCCCTCCTGCAGTCCTTCTAACGTCCCTCGCTGGTCGTCCCAATATTGTTCTCCAACCGAACTCGTATATGAATCACATAAATTTTACTTAATCCTAGGATAACGTAAGTCGCATATGTGAAGGAATACAACAATCCTATAATAAGGATCTATATCAAAGAACTCTATGCTGAAACGTAATAATCCGCACAGATCCTAAGGACTCTAGAACCTGATGCTCTGATACCATCTGTTACACCCTGCCTACTAAAATACAGGGGGGCCGGCCCGTGATCAAAATAAAATGTTAGTCTCATATGGCTCATTCTCAGCATCACTGTCGAAAAACTTTTTAAAGTTACTAACCATATAGTAATTTAATTAGACTGGTGCCAAATTTTATCGTTTATTAAATAATAATTATGCAGAAATAAATAACAATTAAACTATCACACAAACTGAAAAATAAATCCAACACAACTGAATAATATAAATAAAAGTAATCGAATCAACTATCGGTTCAACAATAATATACAATAGTGAACTGAACAATAAACGGAATACACAATGTCAAATAAATAACTGAATATAACATTTGAGGGCGACATGCCCAAATGATTACTCAAGTAAAGGTCCTACACTAGAATAAATGAACGAAGCGTATATAGCAAGTCTTGCAACTTTCACATGAGCTGCAGCTGTGTATCCCTGTATAGAATATTCAAACTGGACGTCCATGTGGCTGGACACTAAAAGGTTTTGAAAAAAAATTTTGACACGGGTTAGAGCCCAAGTAAAACATTTTGAAAATATTTAGCAGGCAGTTAAATTGCAGTAATTAAATATGCATGTACACTCTTCATATTTAAGTTAGTGTCACACTCTCTTGAGGTATAACTCACCCCTCATCTAATGTTCACACTAGCGCTTGTATGCTAACCTTTCCTAGTTACGCTACCCCACCTAACTAGCCGTATTAAGTATCTTTCTTCATACTAACTTGTTGTGC
The DNA here is from genome assembly GCA_949130495.1 of Sambucus nigra. Taxonomy (NCBI): domain Eukaryota; kingdom Viridiplantae; phylum Streptophyta; class Magnoliopsida; order Dipsacales; family Adoxaceae; genus Sambucus; species Sambucus nigra. The sequence goes on from OX422220.1 coordinate 193,127,764, forward strand.
CCTCCTGTATTTCCCATATGATACGTTACTGGATTCTATATATCAATTAGCCAATTATGAATTTCTCATTATATGTTTAATCCTCCACCCACTATAGAGTTATTTTAGATGTCACTATCTTTCTCATTTACTAATTACACACTGTAGAATAAGTCATAAGCGTATATTTATCACCTCGTTAGATACGTACTAACCCGATACATCATCTACCAAGCACACATAGTATCATTAATCACAAGTATATATATATATATATATATATAAAACACGACACCCCTAGGCTGAGACCTGCGGTTCATGCATACTTTGCTATCAAGTCTTGGTACATCACCCACTGTATAAATCACTATTAGTTCAGTATCTCACTCGAACCATCATAAGAAATCACACATATTGGAGGCTAATATAGTTCCAAGCCTATGGGCTACGCACATACCTACGCACGCATATGACCACTAGCTTATCGTTCTCACAGATAGGCCTTTCCTAGGTTCTATATTCAGAGGTAAAAGTCTAAAATCCCCCAATGGGCTCATCAGGATAAGATTGTCCACGATGAAAAATCTCCATGATAGCAAGTAGCGTAGGTATGTCATACACATAATAAATCATACGAATCAGTATAGGTATACACACAAACCTATATCATATATCCCATACATAGCATATATATCTCCCGAATATCCTACGTACTATTTAATTCCAAATACACTTCTTATAGTATATTCCCGTGTATCCCTCACTACTCGAAGTGTGCCAATTATCCTTTAAAATATTCCAATAGGTACTTCACTCATATCCTAATGATCTAAGTCATAGGTTCACTCATCCCTCGAATTCTTTATATTTTAACTTACACCGATTAATCTACTTAATTTCAAATTAATTAATTTACTCAAGTAGTGTCACCCAACTGCAATACCCCAACTCCCTCATTCGGATCGTACCTTCACCCTTCAGAATATATTACACCAAGTCCCACTATTAGGTAAAAAACCCTTTATTAAATTCAACAGTCGATAATTTACTATATACACCCATAATAAATTAAACCGGCTACTCTGTGCCTAACTCCCGACGGACTAGCCTAAAAATATTCGAGTCACGACCCTGACTCATCATTCTATAAGTATTAACTTACATTAATATTTTTATTTCAAGATACTAAACACATATCAATCTAGTCCGTATCCTAATTTCATCCAAAATTTCCATACGAATCCGTTCATATAATTTCGAATGTTGTTCATCATAAACACTTTAAATTCATACTCCAAATTCACTCCCATCCAATTTCAAGGTAAAAATAATGTTCCTTAATATTTTTCAAAGTCCTACACTCATCTACGAACATTCCTAAATAATCCAGATTCAATTTCTCAGAAAGGATTTCGATTTCAGACACCCTTCCGTAGTAAATTCATAACTAATTAAAAAAATCAGAAAAATACAAAACTGGGGCCATGTGTTCGTAACGAAAAGATCTATCTCCATGTCCAAAATCTAGGGTCGTTTGAAAGAGATACAATATCGTTCAAACAATATTATAATCTCGTTTGAAAGAGATACAATGTCATTTGAACAATGTGCAATGTCGTTTGAATGACTTGCAATGTCGTTTGAACATCCGCTGCTGCTTCTTCTTCTTCCTCACGACCGAACTTTCTTCCATTAATGAACCTCTGAGCTTCGTTTCTTAACCCATAAATTTATCCTTATTGTCCTAATATTTAAATCATCCTTTAACCAGCTTCAAATCATGGATCGAAACCCCAACCACCATCGATTTATCACATTAACAATCAAAAATCTAAATTGGTTTTCACGATTTTGTTCTACACTCGATTTATCCAAAATTGATTTTTAAATCCAAATTAAACAATATAGGTTATTGATCTACCACTACAAATTAGATATCATCTCTTTTGATTTATAACACAACAGTAATCGTACCTTTAGGCCCCGTTTGGTTGTCTCAATATTGTAATTTGGATCATTAATAAATTGATCCATTTACAAAGTGCCCCATTAATTGTGTTTTGTTTCATTAATGAAAGGATTCATTAATTGCCCCATTTTAGGTCACATGTGCAAAATTTGAAATTGGATCATTTCTCAAAAAACGTGAAATGAATCCATTTGAAATATGAGTAACATAAAGTGCATGTCCTCTCTCCCTCTCCCCACCCCCTCTTTCTTTCCCTCCCCTCGCTCTCTTGATTTCTTTTTATCTTTTTTTCGTAGAACCTTAACATCAATTTCAAATTACCAAACATTGTGTAAAATTGGATTTAACTCATTTCAAATTCATTCATTTACAATTCACTAATTCACAATGAACCAATTTACATAATTAAACAATTTGCGCAACCAAACTGGGCCTTAATCTATATAATTGTCCAATTTATAAATACCTGTTTTCTATACGATAGCCCACCCAAAACGATTATGATTTACACCCACCATGATATGAATCGAAATACTGTAAATTAAACGAAAGAAAGTTTAACTACTTGCCTGGATAATTTCGTAGTGTCTGATTTCTTTGTTGTAGACAATATTTTTGATGAAGAACACATCAATCTTTTCTTAGTTTAGCTCCCAAAGGCTCTCCCACTTGATCCCTCTTCTCTCCTTTGCAACTAGGGTTTTCTTAAATGAGTTATGGTTGCCACACCCTCTCACATTTAGGTTTTATTCTACCAATCCCGTTTTTAGTCTTGTGGGCTTTATTAAAATGGCTCAAACACTCCTGTGTGAGCCCGGTTATGCCTAAAAATGCCACGAGACCCATTTACTACCCCCGGGTACAATTTTTTGACTATTTTGACCCTTCTGGACTCAATCGTGCACTCATAATATCCATCCGATTTACTTAACTAAAATCTTCAATTGTCATCCTCAAATTACGGCGCATGTATTCTTAAAAGAAATAACCCGAATTAATTTAAATCTTAATTCTCCAAATAAATTGAATCTTCCAACTTAAATAAATTCTCCAAATAAAATGATTTCTTCAAATCATCAATTTAGTTAAAATTCTAATTCACGAATTTAACTAAGTTATTTGTCCTCAAATTAAATGAATTATTTATCCTAAAAAATACAGGGTGTTACAGTATTTACATTTGAAACTTCATCATTTCTCAAGCGATTGAAAATCTATTACACTTGTTATTACAAACACAATAGTATATTAGGTTTTAAATTAAACTAAGTTCATACTTAGATAATGCTTTGTTGATGTTTACAATTTTTTAAGGTTTCGTTCACTAGCGTTTAGTGATTTCATATTTTCTTAAACAAAATAGTTTGTTGCCTATTAAAAATATGATATGGCCAAAGTGTACCCTCGTATCTTAAGACGAGTGACTTTCATCTCATGGTCGAGTTGTCATAGGAGCCCCAAGTGTCATTGGAGGGGTCGTCCCGATAAGGGTCGGCCTCGCCTCAACTAGCCTCAATCGTATGGAAAGCTAAGACCGTAAGAGCATCACCTATTTAGCAGGCATCATCTTTATACCCTGTCACGGCTGATAACAGGGGTGACCCAATTAATCAAACCTTGACCCAATCTATTCAGTCAAGGTTATACTTATTACTGTGATCATGGTACCATCCTATCGGAGTTGGCAACCTCGTATCCTGTCAGGCCAAGGTTGCAGTGGATGATACTAAGCATCGTGAGCATATGCAAGTTTAGAAGTGGCATGAACACTTGGAAAATTTGGTTATAACAAGATCATTCCCTAACGTGAGGGAATATTGCATCGTTATTGTATTTATGTGCCAAAGACAAGTGTCTACATCTTATTGGGAGTTTCCTTATGCACATGTTGATTACATGCTTGGGGGGTACATTACACCTCCCGAGCCCTATATATATGCTTCATCTTCTCCATGAGAAGGGATCCTTCATTCGTAATCCTAACAGAATTCTATCCAATTGTATATAAAAGAGTGTGAGAACTTTGAGTGTTGTATCCATGGCCATTAGTGCCCTTGTTTAGTGGATTTCTCACACACTCACACAGTGGATGTAGGCCTAATTGGCTGAATGACTTTAAATCATTGAGTTCTTCCTTTTATACTCACCTCCTTCTCTCATATGTACACATATCCATCTCCATTATTGTGTTGTGATTAAGCTTAAACTATTCATAATCTCATCCTAATTTGGTGGTGCTAATTACAGCATCATCAAATTGACGTCGTCTGTGGGAACGAAGATAGCCATATCTTCCTTATTTTATCTTACACTCATCGGAGTCTCTGGTGGTGAACCATTCCTCCTTCTTTGTGGAGATATTTCACCATTGAAGGAGCTCTTGTTGAGCATTTAAGATCTTCTTCTCCAGCTCATAACTCAAACAGCTTACACCAATGGCAATGGATTCACCTCCTCTACCTGAGAATCAACTGGCACTACCACATGGAGGTGGTGAAAGCTCCAGTCAAGCACCTCCCCAGTTAGAGATGGATGAGGTGGCGATTGTGCTCTACTCCCTCATAGCTAGACAACAGTAAATGCAAAACTAATTTGTTATGTTTAGCCAGAATTTCACGGCCAGGACTTACGACGTTAGAGCAGAATTTCTAACTTCAGCCGCCGGAGAAGGTGAACCAGGTCAGAAAGCCAGGGGACCACCCTAGGCTTCAGAAAAAGACCTTTTACCGTGTCAAAGATGGAGAGACGTTGCTGACCCTAGGCGTTGAAACTAGTGGAGTCAAGGTCAAGAAATTCGTGATGACTTAGTCAGGGATGACCACGATAAGGAAGAGGGAGATTTTGAATGTTGGGAACCTCATGAGATATCCATAGGAACTATGTGTCTTATTTGACATAGTAGGGACTAGGGTTGAAGGCCCAACCGAGAGCACAGGCCCAGCCGGGACTGTGGACCAAGGAAATCATCCTTGGATAGGCTAAGAAAAGGGTATGCCTTAGATAGGCTCGACCCTCAGAAATATCTGAGGAACTGTCTATCCAGATTAAGGGGTGTTGCCGACTCAAGAAGAAATGAGAGGAGAGACGACTACAGACCTCCCCAAGATCGAGAGGAGCAAAGAGGGGTCATTAGCCGACCTAGGTGTTCAGAGAGGGTACCCTCAGCCCATCCAGCTAACCAAGAATGATTAACTCAGTCAGACGATAGAGAAGGGGCAGGAGAAAATGCTACCCCAGCAAAAGTTGATGCTGCAGTAGACAAGACTTTGAATGAGTCCATAAAGTGGTTGGAGAAAAAAATAGGGGATATCATAAAAACTCGAGACCCCTTACAGAGGGGATATGCTGAAGGATCTCTATTTGTGGTAAAGATACTGAACTATTCAACCCGACCAAGTTCAAATCGTCGGTAGTTGCTCCAAAGTATGACGGGAGCATGAATTCGGTGCTTCACATGGAGATGTATCAGTCGAACTTCGACATCTATTCAATATTTGATGAGATGAGAAGAATTCTCAAGCACGTTGATAAGGGAAGCCCACATATGGTTCACCTCCATTCCTAAGAACTGTATAGGTAATTTTAATCAGCTAGCCGATAGTTTTGTCCATAACTTTTTCTTTGGAGTAAAACCCAGGAAGAAGATGACCCACCTATTATACATCAAACAGGCTAAGGACGAGACTCTGAGGGCATATATAGCCTGATTTAATAAGGAGAAGATGGAAGTCGAAGACTACGAATAAAGTATCGCAATGACAGCCTTTATGGGAGGTCTTTAGAAAGGGAGGCTACTCTGGAAGTTCACCGAGGACTCTCCTAAGTCTATGGTTGAACTCCTGGCTATGATCAGGAGAGTCATGAAAGAAGATGAGGCGATGGACGCCAAAGAAGATGAAGAAAAAAGAGCCCACAGTGGTGGAAAGGGTCAGAAGTTCAAAAGGAAGGGTAGCAAAAAAAGGCCGATAGACAACCAGTTTGTGGACTATACGCCTTTAACTATTAGTTGTGAGCACATTCTAAATGAGATAAAAAATGACCAATCTCTTAAGTGGCCAGAAAAAATTGAAGATAAATCCTCACAAGAGAAATAGAAATCTTTGGTGTGAATTTCACCAAGATCACGGGCACATCACTGATAGATGCTTCGCCCTCAAAGAGGAGATAAAAAATGCTAAAATATGGTAAATTGAGGAAATATATTGATAAGAACGGTTCAGGCCGAGGTCGAGATGACCCCAGGAAGAGGAGAAATGATCGATGCAGAGAGGATGATCTAGCCAAATGGGATGACCCTTCAGATGATGATAGTGACGATTCGGATCTCCCACCAAAGGATGATAATGTCCTGGTGAAGAGGATCAACATGATTTCATTTGGTATGGGCATGATTTGTAGTGGCCTGGAAGGAGGAGGCTCTGAGGTGGCTAACTACAAGGCGCATGTGGTCAAGGTTAAGGAAATAACCAATGCCGAGTTTGTAAACTGAGTCTATATTGATGTTAAGCTCGAGAAGAGGAAGAAAGTGGATATGGAAACCCTCATAGTTTGTTTTTTAAGACTAGATTTCAAGGGTATCCTAGCTCCTCATGATGACCTTCTCGTTATCACCACTAGAGTACATGTCTATGAGGTACCGAGGATCTTGGTTGATGAAGGAAGTCCTACAAATGTCATGTTCTGGATGTGCTTCAAAAGCTTAGGGCTTAGCCAAGCCAGGCTTGTCCTTTGCAATCATCCTCTGATAGGATTCAATGGAGAGGTTCACCCTCTGGGGATGTGCGAACTTGATGTCAGAATGGGAGACGAGTGGCCAAAGAGGCTGACCAAGAAGATTAGCTTTTTTCTGATGGATGAGAACGTTTTCTTAGATTACAACCTCATATTTGGATGGGTAGCTCTTAAAGAGTTTGAAGTGATGCCTTCAATGGTCCACCAAATGATAAAATTCTCGACTCTATATGGGGTAGGGAAAGTTCAAGGTGACCAAACATCGGCACGAGAATGCTACTTTAACTCAGCAGAGGAGAGAGAACCATACAAGAAAGCAAACACCACATACAACATTGACACCCTTGATCCCAGAGACGAGATAAAACTTAAGAAAGGGGAGGCCGCGAAAGTGGTAGAATCCATCGTCCTCAATGAGGACGAGCTGAAAAAACCATCCAGGTTGGCAAAGCCCTAAAACAGGAGATCAAAGATGATCTTATTGAATTTTTTAGGAAGAGACAAAGCATCTTTGCATGGAGTCACGATGACATGCCTGGGATTAACCCAAAAGTAATGTCTCACAAGTTGAATGTTGTTGATGGTGCAAATTCGGTAAATCAAAGGAGGAGAATCTACTCAAGGGAGAAGTACGAGGTTATTAGAGACAAGGTTAAAAATTAAGAGAAGGTTGAGTTAATCAGAGAGGTGGTATACCCTGAATGGATTTCAAATGCAGCCATAGTACCTAAAGCCAATGGCAAATAGAGAATGTGCATGGACTTTACGGATTTAAACAAGTCTTGTCCTAAAGATATTTTCCTTCTCCCTCGTATTGATTAGATGGTAGATGCTACGGTAGGGCATGAATTGATGAGCTTCATGGATGCATAATCCGGCTATAATCAAATTTTTATGGACCCAACCGACGTAGAGAAGACAAACTTCATTACCGACAAGGGGACCTATTGTTATAAGGTTATGCCCTTTAGCTTGAAGAACGTCGGAGCTATATATCAATGGTTGGTGAACAATATGTTTGAAGACCAGATTGGAAAGTCTATGGAAGTTTATATTGACGATATGTTGACCAATATCCTGAAGGTCGAAACTCATGTGGATGACCTTGAAAAAACTTTCAACACCATGGACGAGTACAAGATGAAGCTCAATCCAGCCAAGCATGTCTTTGGCATCGGAGCTGGTAAGTTCTTGGATTTCATTGTCAATCAAAAGGAAATAGAAGCCAATTTAAAGAAGATAAAATCCCTGCTAGAGATGAATACACCTAGGAACATCAAGGAAGTTCAGAGGCTGACCGGACGAGTAGACGCATTAAACATGTTTGTCTCAAGAGTCACTAATAAATGTCTTCTATTTCTAAGATTATTAGAAAAGCTTTTGAGTGGGACGAGGAATGCGATAAAGATTTATGGAGCTAAAGTCTTATCTCGGCTCTCCACTATTACTGTCTCGTCTTGTCCAAGGAGAGAAACTATACAAATACTTGGCTGTATCTGAGTCAGCTATCAGCGCGATGATAGTACGAGATGATGAGGGTTACAAAGACTAGTGTATTTCAATAACAAGGACCTCCAGGGGGTTGAATAGAGGTATCCTAAGATGGAAAAACTAGCCTATGCCCTTATCCACGCTTTAAAGACGATGAAGCCTTATTTTCAAGATCATACAATGGTTGTCTTGACGGACTCTCCCCTCAGGCAAGTCATCCATAAACTTGAGAAATCAGGTAAGTTGATGGCCTGGGCCATTAAATTGGGAGTACGACATAGTCTATCAGTCGAGGGTGGCAATCAAGGGGCAGGTCTTAGCAGTCTTGGTGGCAGAGTTCACTTAGGCTGAGGCCGATAGTGAAGAAGACGACAATCTTGAAATGTCGGTCAAAGCCAATACCGAACCAGTATAGGCCGAGACTGATAATTTTTTGCTCAGAAATGGATTTATTGAAGAAGGGCCATTTTTAGAAGGGGCAGTGTGGAACTTGTTTGTTGATGGTTCATCCTATGAAAATAGGAGTGGAGCTGACCTGATCGTGTCGGCCCCGGACGGAACAAATATAGAGTACGCATTGAGGGTAAGTTTTAAGGCTCCAATAATGAGTCAGAGTATGAGGCCCTCATAACCGAAATCTCCCTCGCCAGAGATCTAAATGTCGGTTGACTTTTAATCCATAACGACTCTCATCTTGTAGTTAATCAGATCCTGGGGATTTATGAAGCCAAAGACGATAGAATGGCAAGGGACATAGCAAAAGTGGGAGGATGATTATGGAATTTAGTGAGATCAAAGTCAAAAGGGTGCCTCGAATGGATAATAGTCGAGCCGATGCTTTGGCAAGGCTAGCCTCGTCTACATGGATAGAGACTAAGAGATCGGTGCCAATAGAAATCCTTTCTCGGCCGACAATAGAGGAGGATGAAATGAAGCTGAATTTTTTCTTCAATTTAAACCTGGGACCATCTTGGGTGGACTGCCTTATTCAGTATATCAAAGAGGGTAGTTTGCCCAAGTCTAAGGCCGAAAAAAGGAAGTTGAGATACAAAGCCATTAAGTTCTCTATCCTAGGGGACGTGTTGTACACGAAGGGGTTTCTCTTACCTCTCCTCAGATATGTCCATCGAGCAGAGGTAGATTATATTTTAAAGGATGTCCACAAAGGTTCTTGCTAAAGCCACATTGGGGGAAGATCATTGGCAAAGAGGATCGTCACTCAAGGATATTAGTGGCCGACCCTGGCGAAAGACTTGACCTAATACGTAAAGAAGTGCGACAAGTGCCAGCGGTTTACCACCATTCCTCATCAACCTCTGATGTCTATCACCTCACCATGGCAATTTTTAGCGTGGGGGATTGATTTGGTTGGACCTCTGCCAAGGGACATGGGCAACTACATATATTTGATTGTGGCGATAGACTAATTTTCAAAGTGGGTAGAGGCAAAGGCTATGATCAAGATCACGGAAAAGAAGACCTTTCAATTCATGCGGAAGAACATCATTTGCATATATGTCTTTCCTAATACAATCCTCTCAGATAATGGTACCCAGTTCAAAAACATCTTCCTAGAAAAATATTGTAAAAGGGTTGGCATTAAGCAATTCTTCTTAACACCAGGCCGACCTCAGGACAATGGTCAAACTAAAGTCAGAGATAGAACTATTCTTGATGGAATCAAGAAAAGATTGGAAGATGCTAAGGGGAAATGGATTTAAAAGGTACATGATGTACTATGGGCTTACCTAACGACAGTGAAAACATCGACAGGGGAGACCCCCTTCATGTTAGCTTATGTATCAGAAGCTGTGGTACCAACAGAGATTGGTCTCCCCACTCACATAGTTCAGACGTATGACCCTGAGGGAAATATGAAAGAGGGAAGACTTGACCTAGATCTGATCTAAGAAATAAAGTGGATGTTGAGGCCAGAGTGGCATCCTATCAGCAAAGGACGACTAAGTTTTATAATAAGAGGATAAAACTAAGGCCGATAGTAGTGGGAGACCTAATTTTGAAGAAGACTTGGCAAAAACCAAACAAGCTTCATGCCAACTGACATGGTCCTTACAGGGTTATAGATGAGGTAGTCTTAGGCACCTATTGGCTGGAGAACCTAGAGGGGGAACCATTCTCCAATCCTTGGAATGCCGACCACTTAAAAAGGTACTACCAATAGATGATTGTATAGGATCTTTTCATTATGAATAATTATAAAAAGGGCTTATTATGAGTGAGAAAAATAAAAATGGAGTTTTCCCTCACATCTTATATACTTTATCTTGAATGATTTATTTCAAGTGCCCATAAAATCTATACAACATCTGTAGTGGGATAGCAACAACCCAACCTTGGTGAAATGATAACCTGGAAAGTAGGGATGGCAATTTAACCCGAACCGTAGGAGTCCCGCCCCGCCCCGCCCCTAATGGGGCGGGTTTTAAAACCCGATTAATGAATTAGGAGCGGGTATGGGTGTAAGAAAAAAACCCGTTTATTAAATGGGGCGGGTTAGGAGTTAGCTGAAATAAAACCGCCCCGCCCCGCCCCGCCCCGCCCCGTTTAACTTATGCTTATATAAATATCCTTTATATGTATGTTAATTATAATTAAATTATATATATATATATATACACACACTCACACACTAAAAAAAAATCTTTATATGTATGTTAATTTTGTAAAAGATTTAAGTGAAAATATGAATTGACAATTGGGGGATTGTCTCACTTATTGGAATACGAGCCATTGTATACCTCTAAGACTATAATGTAATATTTTTAATTTTACTATTTTTAAAATTAACGCAACCCGTAGGAGCCCCGACCCGCCCCGTTTATTAAATGGGGCGGGTTAGGAGTTAATTTTCAAAAATCCTAACCCGCCCCGCCCCGCCCCATTTATTAAATGGGGCGGGTTAGGATTTTTGAAAACCCGCCCCAAACCCGCCCCGTTGCCATCCCTACTGGAAAGGGGGTCGACCCCATCCATGGGCTTCCAATAACACTAAGAAGGGTTAACTTAATTATTTAAACATCATTAATTTGGTGAATATGAGATAAAACATCATTAGTTTGCTGATCTCAGACCTTAAACGTCATTAATTTGGTGAATATGAGATGAAACATCATTAGTTTGGTGATCTCGGACATTAAACATAATTAATTTGGTGAATATGAGATGAAACATCATTAGTTTGGTGATCTCAGACCTTAAACATCATTCATTTGATAAATATAAGATGAAACATCATTATTTGGTGATAACAAACCTTAAACATTATTAATTTGGTGAATACGATATTGAAACATCATTAGTTTGGTGATTTCAAACCTTAAACATCATTAATTTGGTGAATATGAGATGAAACATCATTAGTTTGGTGATCTCAAACCTTAAACATCATTAGTTTTATGAATATCAGACAAAACATCAGTATTTTGGTGATCTCAGACCCTAAACATCATAAAATTAATGATAATATGTTGCGATATGGTGATATGTGAGTGA